>LPNX010397022.1:4777-133479 GCA_001517045.1 Pseudotsuga menziesii | reverse complement strand
GGAGTGACTACAGAAAATTATATCTGAGTTCGACATGGTATGACATGATGGATAGCTTTGTGATGGATCGAGAATTTACCAAGAGTAAAGTAGTTTCCAACTTTCAAGGTTGAATGCAAAAGACTAGGATATGTTAATGACCTGAGAAGACAAACTCATAGAAGATGTTGTGATACTAGAATGATGTTTGGGATATAGTACTAAAACCAGAAAGCAAGAATGTGGTATCTTCCAAATGGATTTGCAAGATAAGACTAAGGTAAGAGTTGCGACTAGAGGTTTCTATCAGAAACAAGGAATTAATTCTGAAGAGACACTTACTTCTGGAAGCAAGGTACATTTCCTTCAAAACTATCATGAAGTAAAGACAAGCCTTCCTTAATGGTATGATTGAGGAAGAGTTTTACATCGAATAGTCACAAGGATTTGAAGTTGAAGACAGAAGGAATCAAGTATGCAAGTTGAAGAAGGCCCTCTATGTCTTGAAGCAAGCTCCCAGAGCTTGGTATGGAAGAATAGATAGTTTCCTGATGAGCATGGGCTTTGTCAAGAGTAAAGTCGATCCTGAACTTTCCTACAAGGTTGTAGAATATGTACCTGTCATTATATTACTATATGTGGATGACTTATTCTTGACAGGGAATGAGAAACAGATCATGGAAAGCAAGAAGAAACTAACAGAAGAATTTGAGATGAAAGACCTTGGGTTAATGCATTATTTCCTAGGTCTGGAAGTATGGAAAAGTTCAGAAGGAAACTTTCTCAACTAGGGAAAGTATGTGGTAGAGATATTGAAGAGACTCAATATGTTGAAATGCAAAGTCATGGCCACACCCATGGACTCCAACCTGAAGCTATTAGCTGATGACTCATTAGAGTTAGTGGATGTGACTCACTCAGACAGATCATTGGGTCATTGATGTACTTAACAAATACCAGACCAGACATTTGTTTTGCTGTGAACACCTTAATTCAATATCTTGTTCAACCAAGACAGGTTCACCTAGTAGCTGCAAAACATGTGATGAGATATCTGAAAAGGACTATAGACTTTGGTCTATACTATGATGGTAGCGATGAGTATAGATTGTATGGCTACACAGATGCAGATTGGGCTGGAAGTATCTTAGACAGGAAAAACAAATCAGGTATATGCTTTTGTTTGAGGTTTGCTATGAGTTCATGGTTTAGTAGGAAACAGTCCAGTGTTTCTCTTAGCTCGGTTGAAGCAGAATACATAGAAGATTGCTCTACTAAGTTGTGAAGCCATATGGCTTCAGAAGCTGATATCATGTCTCTTTGACCTGAAGATGGATACAGCAATGATAACCACAGTTGTGATGACAAAGAACCTTGTGTTCCACATAACACATAGAAATTCGGTATTTCTACATACAAGATAAGATGAAGATAATGATGCTGTAGATGAAGATGATGGTGGTTTAGTATAGAGATGATGATGCTTCAGTATTCCAATATTGAAGATATAGATGATGATGATTTCAGTATTCCCATACTGAATATATAGATGATATTTCAGTATTTACATACTGTAGATATAGATGATGGTGATTCTGTATTTCTGTACTAAATATAGAGATGATGATGATTTCAGTATTTCTATACTGAAGATATAGGTGATGATGGTTTTAGTATTCACATACCAGAGATACAGATGGTGATAGATCAATATTCAGATATTGAAGATGTAGATGATGATGGTTTGGATGATGATGTACCGATGAAGCCTCTGCCTCGAGTAGAGTACTTCCTTGAAATGGGGAGTAGTGATGTTGCAATGGGATTGTATCATCCCTGGGAATTTGCCCTAAAGTGATCCGGAGACCTCGGTCCTCAAGAATGAAGAGGGATTGTATCATCCCGGGACATCTGTCCATAATAGATCCGGTGACCTCGGTCATCGAGAACGTGGTGGGATTGCATCATCCTTAGGCACCTTCCCTAAAGTGATCCGGAGACCTCGGTCTTCGAGAATGAAGAGGGATTGTATCATCCCAGGACATCTGTCCATAATAGATCTGGTGACCTCGGTCATCGAGAACATGGTGGGATTGTATCATCCTTGGGCACCTTCCCTAAAGTGATCCGGAGACCTCGGTCTTCGAGGATGAAGAGGGATTGTATCATCCTAGGACATCTGTCCATAATAGATCCGATGGCTTCGGTCCTCGAGAATGTGGTAGGATTGCATCATCCTTGGACATAGTCCTAAAGTGATAGGGAGTGATTATCCCATAATTGTATCCGGTGACTTCGGTCGTCGAGAATGTGGTAGGATTGCATCATCCTTGGACTCAAGTCCTAAAGTGATAGGGAGTGATTATCCCATAATTGTATCCGGTGACTTCGGTCATCGAGAATGTGGTAGGATTGCATCATCCTTGGACTCAAGTCCTAAAGTGATAGGGAGTGATTATCCCGTAATTGTATCCGGTGACTTCGGTCGTCAAGAATGTGGTAGGATTGCATCATCCTTGGACTCAAGTCCTAAAGTGACAGGGAGTGATTATCCTGTAATTGTATCCGGTGACTTTGGTCATCGAGAAGGTGGTAGGATTGCATCGTCCTTGGACTTAGTCCTAAAGTGATAGGGACTGATTCTCCCGTAATCAATCCAGTAACTTTGGTTGTCGAGAATGTGGTGGGATTGTATCATCCCTGGAATTTAAGTCCAAAAGTGATCCAAATACGTTTTTGTCTTTGAGTTGTGGATTGCAGGTTGTTGTTGATGATGATGATGCCGTACTGATCAAAAGATCATAGTACGATGATGATGACGTACTGATCGAAAGATCAGAGTATGATGATGATGACATACTGATCGAAAGATCAGAGTATGATGATGATGATGTACTGATCTAAAAGATCAGAGTATGATGATGACGCACTATGATTATGATGCTTCTGATCGAAAGATCAGAGTATGATGATAATGTTTCTGATCGAAAGATCAGAATGTGATGATGATTATGTTCGATAGATCAGAATATGATGATGATGATGTTGCTGCTGATCAAAAGGGCAAAATGCTGAAGATGTTGTTGCTGATTGAAAAATCAAAGTGCTGAAGATGTTGCTGATCGAAAGTTCAAAATGCTGAAAATGTCGTTGCTGATCGAACAGTCAAAGTGCTGAAGATGTTGTTGATCGAAAGGTCCAAGTGCTGAAGATGTCATTTCTAATTGAAAGATCAAAATGCTGAAGATGTTGTTGCTGATCGAACTAGTCAAAGTGCTGAAGATGTTGCTGATCGAAAGGTCCAAGTGCTGAATATGTCGCTGCAAATTGAAAGATCAAAATGCGGAAGATGTTGTTTATGATGAAGACTAAAGATTGAAGATGAATACTACATGATGTTGAAAAGATTCCAATGATTTATAGATGTGTTACCTTGCTGATGTTGATGATGTCCCCTATCTCTGCTCTTGTTGTTGTTGATGTAGAATACCCTTCTCGTTAAGGGGGAGTGTTGAAATATTGTAACTTTGAAGAATATTCTTTATGTATCTTTTGTGGTCCCTGATGGTCCAACCGGGAGAACCACTTGTATTACATTGTACCCCGACGCTCCTAATCGGAAGAACTATTAAGATTCATGAGGTAGTCCCCTCTAATTGTAAAGGTGGGTCATCAGCACCCCAGTGTGGTTACTTGAGCCTACATGTGTAACTTGAGCCTACATGAGTTAACTTAAGCCGACATGTTGATTGAGTAAACTTTAAGTAAACGGATGAATATAAATAGAGGTGTAGTGCTCCTCATTTGAGACACACACACTCGCTTGGAATAGCACACTTGTGGAGGAGAGGATTTGCTGGAGAAGGAGGAGAATCAGGTTTTTGATCTCCTTGTTGGTTTTACCTTTTCCCCTTTTGGGGCATCTATATTGAGGAAGCTTTTGCTGGGTTTTTCGCTTTAGGGTTTTCCCAGGATAAATCTGTGTTGTTCTTTTGATACTGTTTCTTTCAGTGATCCTGTTTTATATGCTTTTATTATGAAAAATGAAATGATATACTGATGTCTTAGTTAAGAATATGAAAATTCAACACCACATCTCCTCTTCCTTTGGGAAAGAGAAATAGACTGTCGGGGCAGACTACTTCTCACATTGATTCACACACGATGGTAGATCATGAGGATGAGATTCTTGAGATGTCTTCTCCACCTCAAGAGGTTGGGGAGGAAGATCCTACTCTTTTATATGATCCTTCACCTAATATACCTTCACATTCCAGTTATGATCCCTCATTCACAAGCTGCTAGTATTGGTTTCCGAGAGATGAGACTCACCTTGAACCCACAAGCACTAGTCATGTTAGTTATGGCATGTCTAATATCCTTGCACATGATCTGACACATCATGCCGAATCAGAAATCGAACCTAGCACTATGCCTAGGGGAATTCCTATTCCTTTCCGTGTGAAGAGATTTGAGAGCACTAGTCACATTGCACCTTCTATCCCTGTGGTGGAAGCTACCTCACATGCCCGTCCCAAACCTAATGTTAGTAGTCATATACAAATATCAGAGCCGAGACAAGTGGCCATAGGGAATACCACTTATATCCCTTCACATGTCTTTTCGTCCTTTATTCCTACTCCTTCGAATGCATTTTTGACAACCCTTCCTCCCCCACATTCACATGGTCCTTCAGGTTGGAATGTTTTTACTAGTCAGGTTTGTACTGTGACTGCTTACATAGTAGTATCTCAGAGTCAAGTACCTCTTGTTGTATTGGGAGGTCATATTCCTATTTTTGGATCGTCTTATGGTCCATCGCAAGGATTTCCCCATATCCCTACTTATGGAGCTTCTCATGGGATATCCCATGGGACATCTTATGAAGCTTCTTATGGACAAGCCTATGGACTGCAGTATTGACAGAGCTATCAACCTTATGGGTATGGGTATCAACAACCCGCTTTCTCCTCTAATTATGGCTTTGTAGCACCGCATAGTCAAGGTACACCACATCATAATGCTTCCATAAAACCCTACACTGGTCAAATGGGAGGAGGATATTATGGCCAAGGCCATGGTTTTTATAGTAGTCAGCCTTATATGAACCAAAAATATTAGGGAGCATGGAATAGACCGGCTCAACATAGGATCCCTTTCCTCGCAACATTAAATTTACTTAATTCATTGACACTAATGAACGATTCTGTATCTCATGATCCAACTTGGCCGGCTGTCCCTACTAAGCTTCCCTTGGACATTCCCAAATTTGAGGGAAAACTAGGAGAAGATCCTAGTGAACATGTCACTACCTTTCACCTTTGACACTCTTCCAACTCCCTACATGATGATTTGATCCATTTGAGGCTATTTCAACACACCCTCACTGAGCCTGCAATGAAATGGTACATAGAGTTACTGAGGGGGGCATTCATTTTGTTTGATGACCATGCTTCCTCAATCACTTCCAGCTACTAGTGCATTACGACGTTGGTACGGAGCTCTTGTTGACATTTTGGCAGGACAAGGCCACACATATCTCAAACCATATCCAAGAGTGGCATAGATGGAAGAGGTTGATTAAAGATTTCATACCTCTAGAGTTTCTCCTTGAGTGGTTCCTTAAATCGTTGCTACCTTATATTGCGAAGGATGTTTCTACATCCATAGTCCAGAATGAGGAACAAGCAATTTTTAGGGCACAGGAACTGGCTTTGATTTATTCTCAATCAAGGCTATTATATGAGATCATACCTAACGCTCCACATTCTAGTTTCGATCCCAAGATCAAACCTGGACCACATGTCGATGGCATTGTGGGTTGTACGAGTACCAAACCTATGGATTCAGTTGTGAAACAAGTGAGTCAATTTTTTGTCAATCAATTTGCTTCTGGACAAGCCACGACTTCATCTCAACCCACCCAAATGGTGAGTGTACTTTATGTGCAATCGTCGAACAAGAAGGGTAACCAGCAGCCGATAAGGAATAAGAAAAAGGGTGAAAATAATTGTAAGGGTGGGAACAAGAACAAAAATGCCAATTTTATTGACAAGAATGACTGTAATGCTTGGGGGGACAAGAATTCTAAATGTAAGGTTAAGTTTCCTTACAAGTTGTGTAAGGATGTCCACCCCACTCACTTGTGCCCTTGTATGGAAGATGCCGCGAGGTTCATAGCACAGGGCCCAGCTGTGATGACCAACCTGTTAGAATAATCAACTCATAGTTAGCTACCTTAGACATTAATTTAATTATTTTTTTCTTATTTGCCTAGTCTCATGATTCCACCTTATGCAAGTTGTCATTTGCCTATCCACAGTGGTCAAACTTGCCTATTTTGACTCATGTATCACTTGGGAAACCTCAAGGAATCAATTCTACTTTATTCCCGATCTCCTAGGTGCCCTTCTGCTTTTTCTGCTTTATTGCATGCTTTTTGAGTGCTTTAAGGCAATTGGGAATGTTTGACTAGGTGAGGTGAACTAGTTTTTTGTCCTCCACATCCTCCACTCTTTTCTCCTATGAAAAGCATGTATGAGTTGTCATTCCATCACTCTTTAGCTTGCCTAAGTGCTTTTGCAAATTCATGAGCTCCATGACTTATTTGGAAAGAGCTTTTTGCACCTATGGGGGATTTGCTTAATTTTAGTAAGCCTGCTTTTGATTAGATTCGAATTGATCCTCATGCATTTGAATATCTTATGTAATTATTTAATACAACAACCTATTCTATTATAGGGTTGGCTATTGTGCACTGAGTTAATACAGTTTAGTGTTCAGCTCCATATTCAGTCTCTTTTGTGAGTGATTTTGCATGATCAATTGTTAATTGCTGTGAGTAAAATTGTTCTATCACTGGGTTCTATTTCCACGTGGTATCAGATCCATTGTAGATTGATTTCTCTCCTTCAAGATTGTTTTGCAGGTTCGACATCAGTGACTGGGAGCCTTCTACTGACAGTCGGGACAGATTTCTAAGCTATGGATCAATCTCAGAAGATCATCTTGACTCCCTTCAACTTCTTTGAATGGAAACCAGATATGGAGATACTATTGAGAGCAAAAGGCCTCTACAGGGTGACTATGGAAATAGAAGCAAATCCCAATGCAGCTGCAGAGAAGATAAAATGGCACAACATGAGGGATGAGGCCTATGGTCTCTTGTGTCTGAGTATTTCTAGAGACCTCCTTTTCCATCTTGATGGATTGACATCACCGAATGAAGTATGGGAGAAGCTTACTGATATTTTTGGAAATAAAGATGAGATGAGGGGACATCAAATCGAAAATGAGCTGATTTCCCTGAGTCCCAATAGCTTTGAATCACTGCAACTCTATTTCTCCAAGTTCAAAGCACTTGTTTTGTAGCTAAAACAATGTGGGATCGAAAAGAAGGATGATCAGCTGGTCTTGGCCATTCTCTCAAATCTTGGCCCTGACCATTCAGTGTTTGTTTTGACCTTCTATGCCACAAAGTTGACAGCTCGAACCTGGAAGATGCCTAGCCTTGCATATTTCATGGAATCTCTCACACAAGAACAAGACAAGCTGGTGATGATGGGCACCATCAAACCATCCAAATACCAAGCTCTGGTTGCTGGAGGTTTGAAGGTGGATTCAAAAAGCAAGAAGAAAGATAAAAAGCCACCCCTGCAAAAGAGAGACAAGAATAAGTCTCCGGAGGAGCCACAAGGTTCCAAGAAGAACTACCAGAAGAAGAAGAATAAAGGAGAAATGAGCAAGTGTGCATACTGCAATAAGGGAAATCACACTAAAAGCTCTTGTATGCAGAAGCAAATAGACATGCTAACCCAACTCTTGGAGAATAATGGCATCTCCCTTCTAGACAACTCAAAGAAGAGAGAAGGAGGATCAAGTTCAGAAGACAGAGAGAGAGTTCATGCATTTGTTGCTGGCACATCAAGCTCACCTAGTTTCATCATCGATTCTGGAGCTTCAAGACACATGGTTTTGACCAAGGAGGCATTCTCCTCACTTGACATGTCGAAAGGACCACCTATAGTACTGGGAGATGACTCTCTCACTGAAAGTTTGGGCAAAGGGAGGATTGATGTTGATCATGGTCAGTTCAACAATGTGTTGTATGTGCCTAGTCTTGCCTCCAACCTCTTGTCAGTGTACCAGATGACTCACACTAGGTCTCCAAAGAAAGTCATATTCTCCCCTGATGAAGTTGAGATCACAGAGATCTCAAGTGGTAGAGTCATTGCAAAAGGAGTTGCAAATCATGCTTAAAAGGTATACATGTTCTCACACTTCCTACCCTACTCAAACCCCTCTGCCCTTCTGATTCATGCCAATGAGGCAAGCAAGCTTTGGCATGAAATATTTGGCCACCTAAATTACAAGTATCTTTCTGATCTTAGTGAAAAAGAGATGGTCATAGGGTTTCCCAAGATAAAATTTTCCAAAGGAGTCTGCCAAGGTTGTATCCTAGGAAAACACCCAGAGCATAAATTTGAGAGAGCTAGTCATGAGAGAACCTCTGCACCCCTCGAGATGATCCACATTGATGTTTTTGGCCCTTTCTCTCATATTTCCATGAGTTAGGCCAAATATGCATTGATTTTCATAGATGAATTTTCCAGGTATTGCTGGGTTTACTTCCTGAAACACAAGTTTGAAGTTTTTGGCATCTTCAAAGTCTTTAAGGCTTTGGTTGAAAACCAGTCTGGGAGGAAACTCAAGGTCCTCAGATCTGACAATGGTGGTGAGTATTTCAATTCTGAGTTTATTAATTATTGTGCAGATGCAACATTCTATCCCTTACACACCACAGTAGAATGGTGTTGCTGAGAGGAAGAACAGATCACTGAAGGAGATGGCAACATGCATGATGGAGGCCAAAACTTTGCCACCAAAGTACTGGGCCGAAGCTATAAACTGTGTAGCCTATATCCAGAATAGGGTGCCTCATAAAAATATTGATGGTATGACTCCATTCGAAGCATGGAATGGGCGCAAGCTAGATGTGACCCATTTAAGTATTTTTGGCTCAAGGGCTTGGGCTAGAATTCCCACAGAAAAGAGGAAGGCTTCGCAGCCCCAAAGCCAAGATTGTCTATTTTTTGGGTACTCTGAAGATTCAAAATGGTACAAGCTGATAAATTTGAGCACAAACAAAGCCTTATTGAAAGGTGTGTTCAGTTTCAAGAAGAACCCCTTACAGCAGTGGAAGTTGGAGAAGCCTCTTCACCGCCTGAACCTCTAAAAGTAAGTGAAGAGTTTGTTGAACATGCTGATTCTGATATTTCTAATAGTTATGAGTTTATTGTAGACCCTAACATCCCTACAAGGCCAAAATGGGCATCCAAGACACTACATGCAGCAGGAGAGCTAGCTGGGGATCCCAATGACCCAAGGAGGACTAGATCTCAATTTGAGAGTGGTATGTGCATGAAGGATCCTATGTTTCCTGAGAAATGCTATCTGATGGTGGAATCAGATCCTCAAACATATGAAGAAGCATCAGGAGATCCAAGATGGCAAGAAACAATGAAGGAAGAGTTCAGCTCAATCCAGAAGAGCAACACATGGGAGCTAGTGGATCTTCCCCTAGGGAGGAAGTTAGTTCAGTGTACAAAACCAAATTTTATGCTGATGGTTCACCTCTGAAGTACAAGGCCAAATTGGTAGCCAAGGGCTACTCATAGGTTGATGGCATAGATTACAATGAGACCTTTGCACCAGTGGCAAAGATGGACTCCATCAGGCTAGCCTTAGCCATTGCAGCCTCAAAGCAATGGGAGGTACATCACATGGATGTAAAATGTGCCTTCCTGAATGGAGATCTCACTGAAGAGATATATATGTAGCAGCCTCAAGGATTTTATACTAACCCTTCTCTTGTGTGCAGGTTGAGAAAGTCATTGTATGGGCTAAAGCAAGCCCCCAGGGCCTGGTATGCCAAGATTGATAGCTTCTTGCTATCACTGAATTTTGTTTGGTGAAAATCAGATATAAATGTCTATTTGAAGTTAATTAATGGTTCATTAATGATCATTGTGTTATATGTTGATGACCTCCTCATTACAAGAATCTCAAAGGATGAGATTGCTTCCTTGAAGGGTGCAATGAACCAAGCCTTCTCCATGACAGATTTGGGGCTCTTAAGCCAATTCTTGGGGCTTGAGATTGCTCAAACCAAAGCTGGAATCAAGGTGCACCAGTCCAAGTATGCCTTGGATTTTCTGAACAAATTCAGAATGAAGGACTGCAAACCAAGCAAGATTCCTTTCCTTTCAGGAGTGAAGCTGGAAGAAGCTGATTCTTCACCTATGGTAAACAATACACTGTATAGGAAATTGATTGGATGTTTGTCGTATCTTACACATAATAGACCTGATATTTCTTATGCAGTAAGTGTGGCTTCTAGATACATGGATCAGCCTCATGAGATCCATTGGAAAGCAGCCAAAAGGATCCTTAACTTTGTTAAGGGAACAAGGACACATGGGATCTTCTACAAAGCAAAATATGATATTGATTTGATTGGATTTACTGACAGTGATTGGGCAGGTGATAACACAGAAAGAAATTCCACATAAGGATATGTGTTCATGCTTGCAGAAGGGCCAATCATCTGGTCAAGCAAGAAACAGAGTGCCATTGCACTCTCATCTACAGAAGCTGAGTACAGAGGATTTGTTAATGCAACAACTCAATGTTTATGGTTGCAGGGGTTACTTGGAGAGTGTGGCTTCAAATCAGAGTACTAAACTACCATCTACTGTGGTAACCAGAGTACCATTTGAATCTACAATTATCCAGTTCAAAAGCAGAGAACCAAACACATTGAGATCCATATGCACTACATTAGAGAGATTGTGCATGATGGCACCATTCACCTACTCTTCTGTTCATCTTCAGAACAAGTAGCTGATATCTTCACCAAAGAATTTTGTGAGAAGACCTTCAGAAATCTCAAATCACTGCTGGGGATTTCTGATCATGCTGTGAAGCATGAGTGAAGACAAGATTTCCAAATTTTGTTTTACAGTCCATGTTTAAGGGAGGATTTTCCCATGTGTTTTTTTGCCTCTTTCCTTGGTTGTATGGACATGCAGTATGTAAAGGGTGACTAAGCCTTGTTGCTAGGCCCTATAATTTTCTGATATATTACTCATAAGTCAGGCTTAAGGGGGGGTGTTATAATAATCAACCCATAGTTAGCTACCTTAGACATTAATTTAATTATTTTTTTCTTATTTGCCTAGTCTCATGATTCCACCTTATGCAAGTTGTCATTTACCTATCCATAGTGGTCAAAATTGCCTATTTTGACTCATGTAGTGCTTGGGAAACCTCAAGGAATCAATTCTACTTTATTCTTGGTCTCCTAGGTGCCCTTCTGCTTTTTCTGCTTTATCGCCTTCTTTTTCAGTGCTTTAAGGCAATTGGGAAAGTTTGACTAGGTGAGTTGAACTAGTTTTTTTTCCTCCACATCCTCCACTCTTTTCTCCTATGAAAAGCATGCATGAGTTGTCATTCTATCACTCTTTAGCTTTCATAAGTGATTTTTCCAATTTGTGAGCTCCATGACTGATTTGGAAACAACTTTTTGTACCTGTGGGGGATTTGCTTAATTTTAGTAATCCTGCTTTTGACTAGATTCAAATTGCTCCTCATGCATTCGAATCCCTTATGTAATTATTTAATACAGAAACCTATTATGTTACAAGGTTGGATATTGTACACTGAGTTAATACAGTTTAGTGTTCAGCTCCATATTCAGTCTCTTTTGTGAGTGATTTTGAATGATCAATTGTTAATTGTTGTGAGTAAAATTGTTCTATCACTGGGTTCTATTTCCACACAACCCTTTACCCCATAATCAAAATATGAACTTGAGGACCCATGATCCTCATTTTGCATCAGGTGGAGATCAAAATTCATGGGAAACTAGTACTGGTCATGGGTGCATCAACATGGTGCGTGCCACTAAGATTGTGACTCGTGCGAAATACTATGGTTCATCACAACCATACCTTGGGGAATAACCTCCTCCTATCGAGAGTCCTTTGCGTATTGAAAACCCTATGGATAAACCTGAGAGTGTAACTCACATTCCTAAGGGAGTCTTAAAGCGTTCGGGGCACAATCCTAATGCCCAAGCCACCTAGAACTATTCTGTTGTCAAGGATTTGGGCCAAACTCCT
The DNA here is from genome assembly GCA_001517045.1 of Pseudotsuga menziesii. Taxonomy (NCBI): domain Eukaryota; kingdom Viridiplantae; phylum Streptophyta; class Pinopsida; order Pinales; family Pinaceae; genus Pseudotsuga; species Pseudotsuga menziesii. Next base: position 121,318 of record LPNX010397022.1, on the reverse strand, counting down.
TTTGTGATGTTTGTGCTTGAAGTTCTTCAAAGTTGTCCATCGCAAAGGAAATATTTGCTTTCTGCTCTCAGAGTGAATCATGATAACTCTTGTTTCGTCATCAAATTTGAAACCATGGGACTACAACCTCTCTTTCCTTACTATGTGTCTCTCTTGATTCATGTGGAATGTCTTAACATGACCGTCAAATGCTCTGTGATTGACGAAGGCGCTGCTGCTTACATGATGTCTTTGTCCTATTGGAAGGGCTTGGGTTCTCTCGAGTTGTCTAAATCTGCTACAATGTTGAATGCCTTTGATGGTAGATCGTTTCGGCCGCATGGAATTCTTCCTTCTCTTAAGGTCCATTTGGGAGGGAAGACCGTCGCGATCGAGGTCGAGGTGGTTGATGCCCCCCTTGATTACAATATTTTACCGGGCTGAAATTCGATGTATAGTATGCAAGCCATAGCCTCTTCTCTATTTTGAGTTGTATGCTTTCCATTTAATGGGAAAATTGCTTACGATTGATCAGACATCATTCAAAAATCTGAGTGTTAGTGCATCGTTGGGAGCTTAGATCCTGCTTATCGACCACTCTCAGCTGGAAACTGGGAGTGTGGGTGTAGGTATGTATCCATCCATTATGGGAACATTTAGTTGTCCCGCAGACATACTTATGATTGGATCTAGTTTCGATGGGGATTCCCCTTCATTGAATTTGGTGTCTTTTCGCACTTCCCATATGGAAGATCCTTGGATTCTTCCTACACCGAGTCTTTCAAACAAACCTATCGAAACGGATGTGTCATTGCCTGCAGCAATATTGCATACCAAGAAAATATTGATTGTGTTGCAGAGCCTAGTTCTTCCTCTTCGCAGACGGAAAAGGAGGACCTCTATGTGCTGCTTGCATGGGCAGTTGAGTCCTATCATGCACATGACTACCTTGATAGTGTTTTTCCATTAGATGAATCTATTGTTGAGGCCATGTCTGGATTTGAGCCACCTTGGGAAGAGTTACATCATAGATCTTATTTTCTTCTCTAGCTTGACAGTTTGGAGCATGAGGACTTTAGGGATATTCTTATAGAGAAGATTGGTAGTCCTATGGTTCCACTAAGCTCTCCTGGTCAGATGGCTGATGGGAACATGGAGAATATATCCTCTATGATTCCTATCAATATCTCTCGCGATCCTGGCAAGATTGAGAATGTCTATATTGGGGCAAAATGTTCCCATGCTGAGATTCTGGAGTGTACCGAGCTGTTCAAGAGTTTTGTGATATCATTGCTTGGTCATACAAGGAAATGCCATGTATCAGCCCTCATATTATCGAACATGAAATTAAGACCTATCCGAATGCGAATCCTGTTCAACAACATTTGTGTGCAATGAATCCTAGAAAAGCACCCGTGATTAAGGCAGAGATAGAAAAGTTGTTGAAAGACGATTTTATCTATCCCGTTCCCTTCACGTAGTGGGTTTCAAACCCCGTTCCAGTTGATAAGAAGAAGGGAATGATCTGTATATGCACTATTTTTCATAATTTAATTTGTGGATGTCCTAAGGATAATTTTCCCACAACATTTATTGATCAAATTTTAGATGAGTGTGCGAGAAGCGAAGTATTTTCCTTCATGGATGGATTTTCTGGATATAATAAGATTCAAATTAAACCCCGGGATCAACAAAAAACTTCATTGATTTGTCCTTGGGGTACGTTTGCATATCGAAATATGTCTTTCGGTCTTTAAAATGCCAGAGTCACATTTCAGTGGGATATGACCTTGATTTTTCACAATCTCAAATTGATTATTGAATTCTTTTTGGATGACCTTGCTGCGCATTCTCAGCTGAGATTATGTCATCCATACCATTTGAGATTAGTATTCGAAAGATGTCGTCACTACCAGGTTAGTTTAAATCTGCATAAATGCATGTTTTGCGTGAATTCTGGTCACCTGCTAGGATTCATTGTTTCCAAGGAGGGTATAAGAGTCAATCCATTAAAGGTTGAGGCAATAGTTCAATTGTCTCCCTTGAGAAATATTAGACATCTTCAATGTTTGCAAGGAATGGAAAACTTGTTACAGAGATTCGTGGTTAACTTTTCCAATTTGACTAAAAGCTTTATGCGTCTTTTAAAGAAGGACACTACCTTTTGCTGGGATGAGTGAGCCCAGGAGTCCTTTGATTCTCTTAAGCGAGCCTTAGAATTGGCCCCCGTGCTTACTCCACCCGACTATAGCCATGAATTTTTTATTTATGTGGCCGCATCCATGGAGACGATTGGTATGGTTTTGGTTTAGGAGAATGAGGAGCTCCATGAGCATGTCATGTATTATTTGAGCCAGAACCTTATAGATGCAGAAATCCCTTATTCCCATGTGGAGAAACTTGCCTTAGCTATCGTTCATGCGGTTTGGAGATTGAGACACTACATTCTCCTTCACTAGACCTTGGTGGTAGCTCATGTAAATCCATTTCATTTCATCCTCACTAGAAGGATGATCGGGGGAAATTATAATAAATGGATTGTTATTTTGCAAGAATTTGATCCCAAATTTGTTTCGGCAAAATAGAAGAAATTGTTAGTTTTTGCAGAGCTCATTTCTGATTTCCCAAGTGAAGAGGAGGAGGAAGTTTATGAGGATACATTTGTCAATGACCACATCTTCCTTATCTAAACTTTGGATCCATGGTATGGCGATATTATCATATATTTACAAACATTGAAGGTCCCTACTCACCTTTCATGGGATGAGCGATGACGATTACGTCATGTATCTAAGAACTACCTTATAGTGGATAACACTTTATACCACCATGGGGTAGATTCCATTTTATGTCGTTGTTTAACCCATGAGGAGGCTGAGGTTGTTCTAAATGATTGCCACGAAGGGGCATGTGGTGGTCATTTATCTGGGCTTTCTACGGCCCAAAAAATATTGAGAGCAGGATATTTTGGCTGTTAATCTTTAGATATTGTGTTAATGCAGTCAAGAAGTGTCACCATTTCTAGATGTTTGCACGCAATATGGGCTCACATCCTGCCCCGTTACATTTGATTATCACCGCCAATAACTTCACCAAGCGGGGGCTTGACTTCATGGATTACAACCCAGCTTCAGCTGGGGGGAATCATCATATTATAGTGGCTGTTGATTACTTCACAAAATGTTAGTTTTTCAACATTAAGCTAGCATTATGTTAGGATCTTTACTGAGAGAATAAAAAGTACAGCAATCAAACACAAGAGACAATGAACACAGTGTTTTTGATTGGGGAAACCATAAATGGATAAAACCCCACAACTTCCTCAGAGATAGGATCAGCACAAGATGTAAAACCCCAAAACAGTAAGATGCACTCCCGATAGTAGTAATCTTCTTCTTGTCTAGCCACAGTGTCTTCTCCTTCCTCAACTATGCGCTACACTTGAGTGTGTGAGTGATGTGTACTAAATAGAGATCCCAACTCTCTATTTATACTAATATCGACATGACTAATACCCTAATAGGGAAGACCTCTACTAGGAGATTCTAATAACCCTAGTGCCCCGAAACTATGGGGACTTTAACCCTTAGACAATCAGAGGGTTACCCACTATGACTTGACATGACTTGTTTACATTATTGATCCTTCCGATCGGAACATGGGCGCATGAGAAAATGACTCAAATACATAATAGATACATCCCAAAATAAACATCGGGTTACAATACATAAGATACATAGATGAATACATTCTAAAGTTACAAATACATCAACACTCCCTCTTAACTAGGAAGGTATTCTTTCGACACAATTTTCAGCACTGGTCTTCTTCTCTGTATCAACTAGATCATCTCGTCATCTACATCTCGAGTCTTCTAAGTCTTCAAGTCATCTTCATCTTCAAGTCATATTTATCCTTCGAATCTTGATCATCTCTTGATCTATATCATCATCGGACATCATCACTGGATCTAGATCATCTCTCGATCTGGATCAACATCACTGTATCTGGATCATCATTGCTGGACTGGATATGGATCATCATTCGATATGGACCTAGATCTAGATTATCTCTCAATCTGGATCATCATTGCTAAATCTGGATCATCACTTGATCTGAATCTCTCGGAGTCATCATAACTGGATCTGGATCATAGCTCGATCTGGATCTCACCTGGTCATCATCATGTGTGTGCTATCTTGTCATAGGAAGTTATACAGAGCCAACCTTCTTTCATGCTGCATGTATGCCTACCTCCTCGTAGGTCTTTGGTAGCCCTTATATCTGACCTACTCATCAGAATGGCCAGCACTCACATCTGACCTGCTCATCATAAAGGCGGTAGCCCTTATATCTGATCATATAGGACCTAATCCTATAGTCACATCAGAATGGCTAGCACTCACATCTGACCTACTCATCAGAAAGGCAGTAGCCCTTATATCTATGTAGGAGCTCATCCTACATCAGAATGGCCAGCACTCACATCTGACCTACTCGTCAGAATGGCGGTAGCCCTTACATATGTCCTACTTGATAGAATGGTCAGAACTCACACCTGACCTACTCGTCAGAAAGGCTCTGCTCTTACATCTACTCGACTCATTAGAATGGCGGTATCCCTTACGTCTGTCCTACTTGAAAGAATGGACAACACTCAAATCTGACATGGAAGGAACTAAATCCTTTAGCTATGAATAGAATGGCTCTGCCCTTACATCTGACCTACTCATCAGAATGGCGGTAGCCCTTACATCTGTCCTACTCGATAGAATGGCTAGCACTCACATCTGACATGGAAGGAACTAAATCCTCTCACGATGAACAGAATGGCTCAGCCCTTACATCTGACCTGCTCATCAGAATGGCTTTGGGACTCATCACTTTCCCTTGAAGGAAACCTCGATCTGGAGAACACCAAGCTTCTCCCTGAAGTACTCGAACTTCACTCTGGCTAATGGCTTCATCAACACATCATCTATCTGTTCCTTCATCGCAAGATATTGGAGCATCACTGCTTCCCTCTGCACCATATCAATGATATAGTGATACTTGATCTCGATATGCTTTGACTTGTCATGGAACACTGGATTCTCTGACAACTTCATGCAACTCTGATTGTCACAATGTATACAAGTAGCATCCAACTGGAGATCAAATATATCAGACAGTAGCTTCCACAGCCATACTGCCTCACAACTACCTGAACAAGCTGCAACATACTCTTCTTCAGCTGTACTCAATGCCACATAGGATTGCTTCCTGCTAAACCAGGAGATCACACCTGATCCCATACTGAAGCAACATCCTGAAGTGCTCTTCCTATCGATGGCACTACCTACCCAATTTGAATCAACATAATCCTCCATGTTAATCTTTTGATTCGCATCATACTTGAGCCCATAATCAATTGTACCCCTCAAGTACCTCAAAATATGCTTTGCAGCAATCAAGTGAACATTTCTCGGATCTGTTAAGAACTGGCTCAACGTGTTCACAGCAAAGCAAATGTCTGGTCTCGTGTTCGTCAGTTACATCAATGACCCAATCATCTGACGATATATCATAGCATCAAATGTCTTTAAAGAAGAATCATTCAATAACTTCAGGTTTGATGCCATAGGTGTGGCCATAATCTTGTAGTCCATCATCCCAAACCTCTTCAGGATCTCTACTTCATACTTCCGTTGTCCAAGGAAGATTCTGTCTGCACTCTGCCACACCTCCATACCTAGAAAGTAATGCATCATCCCCAAATCCTTCATCTTGAACTCGGCAACAAGATTTATCTTTGTATCAGTAATCAACCCATCCATTCCTGTCACAAATCAATCATCTACATATAGTAGAACCATCACTGGGTTACCATCTTCAACCTTATAGTAAAGGTTGGAATTTGCTTTACTCTTGGTAAAGCCCAAACTGGATAAAAATCTATCAATTCTGCAGTACCATGTCCTAAGTGCCTATTTCAAATCGTACAGGGTGTTCTTGAATTTTCATACATGAGACTCCCTGTCATGTGTCTCAAAACCGAGTGGCTATTCTAGATACACTTCCTCTTCCACTACACCATCCAAGAAAGCAGTCTTGACATCCATTTGGTGTATCTTCCATTTCATCACTGTAGCCAGAGCAAGTATTGATCTGATGGAAGTGTATCTGGCTACATGTGCAAAGGTCTCTTCATAGTCTATTCCCTCTTTCTAAGAGAAACCTCGAGCTACAAATCTTGCCTTATACTTTTCAATGCTACCACCTGCAACATGTTTGATCTTGTAGATCCATTTGGAAGTTACAACTAACTTCCTGTCTGGTCTTTGGACAACATCCCAATTATCATTCTTGATGATCAATTGGTACTCTTCGATCATAGCATCGTTCCATTCTTTCTATTTTGCCACTTCTTCATAATTGGAAGGTTCTTTATCAATAAAGTCACATAGTAAAGCTACATACCCGAAACAAGATCTGGTCCTCTTTCTTTCTCTATGATTCTCTTTTGGAGCCCCATATCTTTCCGCACCTTGGATATGTTCTTGTACCCAAGAAGGTTTCCTCTTATGAGGATTCCTCTCCAGAGGTGGATTTACAAGTCTTTGTGGTTCTTCAAATTCTTGATCTTCTTCTCGAGTTCCTTCATTCATGGTTGTATCATGAATTCTAGGTGCTTCTGCTTCTTTTGGTTCTTCAGCAGGTCTCTTTTTGGATTTTTTGTAAGCTGTGTCTTCATCAAATGTCACATCCCCGTTGATGTCAATCTTCTTATATGTTGGGAAATATATTCTATAAGCCTTTGAGCTTTTAGAGTATCCCACAAATATACCCTTATTTCCTGAAGGATCTAATTTAGTCGTCTTCTCTTTTGGAATGTGGATGTACACAGGACAGCCGAATATTCTGAGATGGCTGACTTTTGGTTTCTTACTGGAGAATACTTCTTCAGGAGTCTTGTTCTTGAGTACTCTATGTGGAGTATGGTTCTGTACATACACCACTGTTCTGGAAGCTTCCGCTGAAAGATGCATATGGAGGTCTTGATCATGAGGCATGGATTTTGTAGCTTCCATGATAGTTCTATTCTTCTATTCTGCAACCCCATTCTGTTGTGGATTATAAGGAGTGGACAACTCCCTCTTAATCCCTGATTCTTTGCATAGCTCTTTGAATTCATTTGAAGTGAATTATCCACCATTATCTGATCGAATGGTCTTGATCTTCTTTTCAGTATGGTTTTCGAACAAGGATTTGAATTCTTTGAACTTACTGAATACTTCATTTTTGTTCTTCATGAAGTAAATCCATGTCTTCCTAGAAAAGTCATCAATAAAAGAAACATAATATGCATACCTTCTTAGAGAATTTGATGACATAGGACCGCATACATCAGAGTGGATGATTTCCAAGATTCCATTTGCTTTTCTTTCACGGCTTGGAAATGTCTTCTTTGTATTCTTTCCTTTTGCATATCCTTTGCAGACCCCATCATGTTTTTCTTGAATTTCTGGAAGACCTTCGACAGCTTTGCTTGCAATAGGTAGTGCTCTGTAATGCACATGTGCAAGCCTTCTATGCAAAAATTCACTTGGCTCTACTTTTTCATGGACCAAGGCTTGTTCTCTATGGCCCTTCAATTTGTGTAATCCTCCTTATTCTTCTCCAATCATTACCGCATCATCAATAGTCTTTCCTTTTGGCCACATGATAACTTGACCATCTATGAATGCAACTCGCATTCCTTTTGCATCTAATGCTGATATGGAGAGAAGGTTCTTCTTGAGTCATGGCATAAACAATACTTCTTTCATTATTAGAGATTTTCTAGAGTCTAACTTATATCAAGATTCCCCACTACCTTTTATTGGATATTGGTAGTCATCTCCTAGCTTTACCTTGTGACGTGATTCATGTTCTGACAGTCTTACAAAGGATTCCTTGAATCTAGTCGTATGTTTGGAAGCCCCACTATCTATAATCCAATCATCACTACCATGAGTAATGTTACCTGTGAGAGCTAATATCAAAACATATTCAGCCTCGCTTGAAGAATCTTCACTTTCATATCCGGATCTCTTTCTGGATGGTTCATCATCCTCTGCAGCATGAGCATGATGTCTTCTTTTGTTGCTCTTCTTTACTATCTTCTATTTGTTAGGAAAATTCCTTGCATAGTGTACTGCTTCATCACAGGTATAGCATATGATCCTAGATACATCCCTTCTAGTATTATCTTTGTGAAAGTTCTTACCTCTAGAACCATGAGATTTTCTCTTGCTTGACTTGGAGTGAGACTTGGAGTGTACTATAAGAGATTGGTCTTCACTTCCCATATTTTCTTCTTGAGCTACTATCTGAGCTTCTTCTTGAGAGCACTCTTCCCATAGTCTGCTGAACTTGACTAACTTCTTCCTAGCACAGACTCCTTGGATGAAAGAATCCCATGACCTAGGAAGGCCATTCAATGTAGTCATTACAATCTTTGCATTTTCCACTTCTTCATCAACTGCTTCTAGTTTCTCTTTGATTTGAGAAACTCTTGGGAAGTAAGATTGGATTGTTTCTGCATTCTGAATCTTCACATTCTTCAGTTGGTTTCTTAGGGTCACCTTCCAATTGATGTTCTTCCCTTCAAACAATTTGGTTAGGGCATCAAACATAGCTTTAGGTGTCTTGAGAGAGGACACCTGTGGGATAAGGTGATCCTTGATAGAATCAGCAATGATCGTCTTTATCATAACCATCTTCTTCTTTTGTAAGGCCTTTGCCTCATATCCCTCTATAAATGGAACCTCCTCATGAATGTAGGAGTCTAATTCATTTTCTTCTAGGACTAAGGAGATCCTATACTTCCAGGCTTAGAAGTTTTCAGCTCCTTCAAGCTTTTCATCAAGCTTGGTATGATGAGACATCTTAAATGAGAACCTCAAATGGAAATACAAAATATTTTAGATCTTATTGGGTTCAAGATGTCGGATCTGAAACTTGAGCTGAAATCCTGCAGAGCTGGTTTAGGAGCAAATTAGGGTTTTGCTTTTCCGGAGTTTTGTCTACCCAAATGCCTTGAAATTTGTCCCTAACTTCGATTTTGGGGAGGAGATCAATCCAGGCCTGGGCTCACTGAAAAATTCGTCTTTTGTGAAAATCCCTAATTTTTTACAGTAGTGACAGTTCCAAAACTGAAAAACCTCAGAATTGGATTCTGCTTTGACATAAATATGCGCCCTAAGGAGGAGAGTTGTTTGACCTTACTTTTTCTGAAAATCTGAGGAAGATCCACAAACTAGGAATCCCTAGTTCCCATAGACAATGTATTCTTCTCAGGTTAGCTCTGATACCATGTTAGTTTTTCAACATTAATCTAGCATTATGTTAGGATCTTTACTGAGAGAATAACAAGTACAACAATCAAACACAAGAGACAATGAACACAATGTTTTTGATCGGGGAAACCATAAATGGATAAAAACTTGCAACTTCCTCTGAGATAGGATCAGCACAAGATGTAAGACCCCAAAACAGTAAGATGCACTCCTGACAGCAGTAATATTCTTCTTGTCTAGCCCCAGTGTCTTTTCCTTCCTCAACTATGCACTACACTTGAGTGTGTGAGTGATGTGTACTAAATAGAGATCACAGCTCTCTATTTATACTAATCCCAACATGACTAATACCCTAGTAGGGCCGACCTCTACTAGGAGAGTCTAATAGACCTAGTGCCCTGAAACTGTGGGGAATTTAACCCTTAGACAATTGGAGGGTTACCCACTATGACTTGACATGACTTGTTTACATTATTGATCCTCCCGGTTAGAACATTGGGGCATGACAACATGACTCAAATACATAACAGATACATCCCAGAATAAACATCGGGTTACAATACATAAGATACATAGATGAATACATTCCGAAGTTACAAATACATCAACACGAAATGGGCTAAGGCTATGCCCATGATTAAATATGATGGTGAGACAGTCGCACATTTCTTATTTAACCAAATTATTACTCGATTCAGTATTCCAAAAGAACTTCTCATTGACCATGGTAGGCACTTTTAGAATCGAATGATGGAAGATTTGGCCTCGAAGTTAGGGTATAAGCAGGAGCACTCTTCTTATTACCCTCAAGCGAATGGACAAGTGGAAGCAGTGAAAAAATCACTTCAATCCATTCTCTAATGAACCATCATGCAAAGAAAAATGAATTGGCATATTATGATATATCCTGCTTTGTGGGAATATAAGACCGTGGTTAAGACTGCCACTGGTTTTTCTCCGTATCAGCTCGTACATAGAGTGGAGTTTGTATTGTCGGTTGAATGTGAAATCCTTTCATTGAAGCTATCCATAGAGATTTTACAAGACAATTCTACATTAGAGGAACGTTGGGTCCGCTTAGAGCATCTTGATGAGCAGCACTGAGATGATTTAGTGGCTCTAGAGGTGAATAAGTGTCGCGTTAATGTCCAATATGATAATTCTATCGGTCCGAGGAGGTTTAGTGAAAGAGATTTGGTCCTTTTGTGGGACCAATATAAAGAACCCTTGGGGGCAAGGAAGTTTAATCCCATGTGGCATGGTCCTTACGTCGTAAAATGTGTGTTAGAGAAAGAAACTTATGAGCTAGTGGATTATGAAGGGACAACCTTGGCGGAGCCTAGAAATGGGCTCTATCTTAAAAAATACTATGCATGATCTTCAGCTAGGGTTGATTATTGTATATTATTGTATAGTTTTTTCCATAGTTAGGTTTTTATGATGATCAGGTTTGTTGATTAGCATTTGTTTCTTATGGCAAATGTCAATGGAGTCTTCCATTTACATAGGATTTGCTGATGGTGCTAGTCACCACACTCAACACTCAGCCTCTACTGCTTGGGTGATTTATACTCCTATGGGTCAGGTATTGTCTTCAGGAGGCGTATGTTTATGGCATTTTTCGAACTATGTTTATGGCCTTCTTTGTTATCCTACACATGTATCCTTGCATTGAGCATAGGTATGTTTCGCTACATGGAACTAGCTTGTTTTCCCATTGACACTCATCTCCTCCTATTTTGTAACTATAAATCACTTTTATTCTTTTTCAAGCTTTTCAAAATATTTGAAAAAGTCCAAAAAAATAGAAAAACCAAAAAGCCGAACAAGAAAAGATGTTATCTTTGGCAGCAGCCGAGTCATGTCTCCTTCAAACAAAGCACTATATATTACATTCATTGGTTGGGTTAATAGTTTGAATTTAGGAGTTGTACTGGTTTCTCTGATTTTATCTCCACTGACCCGTTAAGCTTCCAGTCCCTATGCAGCCTCTGTAGATGCCTCCTATGTCGCAAAGATGTCCTAGTTTTGTATATCGAGTCTATGCTGCCTACATTTAGTCACTAATTTCCTTGATGCTTTTATTCGAAGGAATTTGAAACTTGAGTCAGCCATTCCTCAGTTCTCTTGACTTTGCATGTCGACCATGCCCGGTACTGATACTGGTTCGTGCACTTTATGATCGAGTCCTTCCACATTATACAGTTTTGCAGATTACCTCATCTTGGATGATGGGGGATGCCTTAATTCCCTCCTTTCAGTGGATTTCATCCCATCGACTTCAAATCATTTATTCTAGGATAGGAATCTAGAGTCATTTTTTAGTGCCTTGAGACTTGCAGTCATCAGTGGCAGGTTCTCTCTCCATCGACAATTTTTGGGAATACATGAATGTCCCCTGATCGATGGATCCTTTCAAGTGTTCAACCTCAACACATTTATTCAAACTTGTTAGTTTCCACTCTAGTACCTTGATTCCCATTTTCATTATCGGTGGGTGATCTCGCATCTGTTAATGGTATACATCAATGACCGATAATCAGACGATCGACTACTATGTTCGACCTCAACACCTCTATTCATATAGTAGGACATGTACTTGTAGCAGATTGTGTAGAAGGCCTTCCATATTGGTGGCATTTCATATATGCTACCTCCTTGATTGTGCCAATGTTCATGAGATTTCATCTCTCGTGACTTGATTCCAATACATGTCAGATGTTTCCAGCCATTATCGAGATCTTGATCCATTATATATCTTCAGCTTTCAAGGAGATCATGATCCTTTCTATATATTCATAATGAATATTCTGATATATCTATATTGTACGTGGAAATTACCACACATGTCATATTTTGCATCATGCCTATTCATGTCCATTGTACTCTTATGTATTCGGGATTGCTATGTCTACTTGCATTTATGTGTAGAGTTTCATTATTGTATTATACTATTGGATGGTTGGTTCTTCCACCTGGTTCTTCATTACTCCACTTCTGGGATGGACTTATAATGTATTTCAGCCATCGTATGACCCCTATGACCTCACACATTAGGGGGAATTTATTATAGCTAATTTTACCACACATGGTGGATCACACCTTTATGGCCTTCCCTGTTCCTCTGTAGACTCTTTAGACCCCATGGACCATTTTTGTACCTTTGATGTTTCCAAGATCTTTTCCTATCCAATAATGTATATTTAAATGAGTATTGAATCCATGGATTCTTTTAAATGCTTATATGTTATTTATTATGTATGCTAGAGTAGGTCTAACACAATTATATAATGTGTTTTTCTTGTTTGCTGAATGTTGAGGAAGCAAATTACTTATACAAGCAAGAGTGGAAAAGCTCAACAAGGATCTACATCAACTATCCAGAATAAAGTATGTATTGAGATCCGTTAGTGTTAGATGTTTGGTTTTTATTGAATATAGGAAATGATTGGTTTCTACGGTTACTTTGTTTGTTGTGGTTCCCTAATCTATAGGAAGTTTTCTCTATAACAGCAGCCTGCAGTGGAGCAACAAGGACAAGGATTTAACCGATCCAAAGAAATGTTTTGTGCAGGCATGGGGATTGGATAGTGGGGTAATGAATGGCCTTCATAAAAAACCCAAGTCCTACAGAGTTGAGAGCCCGAATTCTTGGTCTCCCCCACTGAGGCTAGTCTTCAAATTAAACTTTGACGGTGCTGCTAGAGGCAATCTTAGTGATGCTGGCTATGGCAGGGTCTAAAGAAACTCGTCTAGATATATCATCCAGGTCTACTATGGCTCACTTGGAATGGACACCAACAACTCTACAGAGCTTGAAGTGATGATCTGGGGCATCCAAATCATCATCAGAAATGGGTGGATTTCGACAATAGTTGAAGGAGACTCCAAAATTATCATCCAAATGGAAAAGCAACTAACCAATGGTAAATCAATGGAGAAAGTGTCATCCAGTTGGCACCTCTTAGCAGGATGGATGACCTTTGATTCATCTTTATGATGTATCCGACACTGTACTTCACCCATGTAAGGTGAGAGGCAAACCAAGTGGCAAACTTATTGGATAATGTTGGTGTCAATGACATCAGGGCCATTCAGAGGGGATGGCTAGAATATTTTGAGGCAACGGAATGGATTCCCAAGTGTCGAAATCTGGTTGCTCATGATGTGGGTGATAGATGACAGGTTATAGGAGGAATGAGAGAGGATCAAGGTAGGTACAAACAACAACAAGGTCCCTCGATGAGTCAGGCCCATTAACACATGTTTTCTTGTGGCCTAAAATCATGAAGATCTGGAGCAATCATTTAACTATTAAGTCAAGGTACAAGGGTGTTCTGGAAGGGAGAAGTAGCTCAGCCTCCATATGGACCGATCATTTAGGAATGACGAGAGATATAAGAAGTGTCAAGTGTAAGGTACGATGATGGAAGTTTTAGGATATGGGTTATCATTATCCCGTACCAAACCATTAATGCATCCATGGAGCTAATACCTATTAATTCGAAGGTGGTTGCAGAGACCATCACCCAAATTCTGTGGAGCATTGGAGATAGGCTAGTGTGTTTTAAGTTTGGTCTATGGGTAGAGGAAACTAAGAGTGATTATGTTAGGAGTGAAATTATGAATCAAGATATGTATTTGCCTCGAGGAATTCTTGGGAAACCAGGGGGTAGTATAGGAATGATTGTTAGCCTAGACAAAGGGAAAAAAAGAAATTCGGCTGGGGAAGAAAGCGACAACACGGGCCCAACTTCAAGCTCATTCGTTTATAGAGGCCTTCAAAGACCGAATCCCACTTATTTCCCATATAGCAGTGGAGAAAGTGGAGAAGATGTTATTGGACCAAGTTAGTTCCATGTCGATTGAAGTGGTTTGAGAAGAGGCTGATGACTGGATTTTTGACCCAGGCACCATGGCGGGGAGAGCCTCGGATCACAACTGACTGGTTATGATTTACTTTTTTCTCATTAATTTGGTTACCTAGTCGTACCTCAGTGCTGCAACAAAAGTATAGGAGAATCTTGCTGAGATGATGGAAAAAAAGGTGGGGGACGAAGAGCCTGTCAAGGCTTGGAAGGAGCAAAATGATGAATACCAAGACATGCGAAGGAATATAGAAGACCTCATATCAGATTTTTGTCTTATGAACCGAAAGGTGGACCATATTTCCTCCTACGTGGCCATTTCTTCGTAGTACCCAGGGATGGAGCTTCACATCAAGCGGGGGTCGGGTCATTGGGTAAGTGGAAGGAGCACTAGTATAACTGATAATACTCTAGAAGAGAATAGGATGGATGTGGTTCAACTCTTGGGAGGTCGATGCCAAAGTGAGGGTCTAGGCCCAGGGGTCCAGGCACATCCTTAACCCCCGAGTGGGGCATTCTATGGTATTTTTGTGATTGTATATGCGGTTTACTTTATGGTCTATAGGTCTGTCTATCTCTTTGTTTGTTAATATAGCTTATATGATGGAAAATTTGGATGTAATACAGGGATTGAGCTCTCCACAGAGGGAGCTCTCCCACTTTTGGGTTGGGTGGGGAACCAAATGATCAAATGTAATGGGGAAAGGAAGGTTTTTGAGCAGGCTGTCTGAGGCCTACAAGTTTCGAGCTCCATTGTAACCGTTTTTATGCAGTAATACCACTTTTATTTACAAAAAGAAAGGAAGTCAAGAATACTAGAGATAAGCTTCAAGGGATGCAAATTTCGGGTGATCGAGCTGATTCAACTGCATCCGTATGTATTTTGTTCCATCGTTATCTGCTACGTGGGAGTCAAAAGGATTTTGTTATTTTGAATGAATTTTAGTAGAAGGGTTCCAAATTATTCATATCATATTCCTCAATGGCCCTTACTATGTTTAAATCGATTTCAATATATATGTCCTAAATTACTGGGATGGTTCCTTAGAATTATTTTATATAGAACTACTACCCTCTATGTTATGTTGTTTCCATTTCATGCATACATGCCCACATTGTGCCAAAGCTTCCATGGTTCTAATTTTGGAGAAACCTATAGTTAAATTGACTTCCATAATCTAGTTGGTTAGTGTTGGGTTTGTATTTAAAAGTGAAAACACCTTTCGGTTTGTAAACAATACAATGCTTTTAAATTCCAATACCTTTTTCTAATAATGGAAGGGAAACTATTTACTTCTGTTATTATTCTTATGTTGACTGTTAATAAACTTTATCTAGATAACAAACCACTTGATATGTAGAATAATTCATTTTTGTTTCATGGGATTTCGATTGAAAGGTACAATCCACGTGTTTTTACAAACCAAGCACCTCAAACACTGCAATCACATATTAAATGATATATGCTTATCTACATATATTTGGCTCAGGATAAGAGTCTGGGGAGAGCTTGTTTATAGATTAATAACTGATTTGATATCTGGGAAGATCATGTATATGAATTGGATAAAGCAACTTCTAATAACAGCTCCCCACTAGCTAATAACAAGTTGAGATGCCAAAGGACTCTTATGAAGCATATCCATACCAAGAAATCTACAAAATGTATTGCATTGCTTCAGATTGCATACATAATAAATAATAATAGTTTCTAGGAACATTGTTCAAACTTCAAAACTTAAAATTTCTCATCACTGCAATCTTAGTCCCTTTCCATGTCAACTTCATGTTTTCTGAGCTCCAATTAAGAATCTTCTTCATTTACATAGACAATTTCATAACCTAAAGGGGACTATCAGTGCGGATTCTTGCTTGTATGTTGCTATGAAAGGAAAATTCCTATGGAATACTTGAAATGGGGTGGATGAAAATTTGTAAGTCTAAATCATTTCTTTTATGATTTCCTGAGTAATTATTTCTAATTTCAGGTACCGAGAATTAGTAATGGAAATAACACATAGAGCCATGAAGAAAAAAACAAAGATTCCACCACAACATGAAATCAAATGATATGAGAGATATTTTGGGTTTCCAAGAGAAACTAAAAGAAAAATGTACACAAGGTACGTGTTAGTACTAGAGGTCCATGTTTCCCCTCATCCAGCTAAGCACCAATATGCATCTATGGGGATGCCCAGGATTAAGACAATTGGTTAGACTTCTTTCTACACCAATGTACGATGACAAAGACTATCAAGAGAGAAGGGGACTAAGTGAATAATCTCCAGGTATCATGATGTTTGGGGAAGGAAGCGCTTGAGGTTGGTAAGGCACCCTAAATAGCACAAATAGGAGTTACACTCGTGAAAGGGTATCGTCCTCGTGTTGGGTAGCTTCTATTAGTACTTGGAGTATTGTTGACACTATGTTTGTCTGAATGGAGGACATCCAAGAGGAACTAGAAGATATTTAATAATACTTGTAAAATCTTATACATTTTTGTTCCCATAAGTTAATGTGCTTATCTAACGAAAACTAAAGTAAATATGGGCTACTTGTGAATCAATTACATTGTTTTTGAAACATGATAGTGTATTAGCAGATGTTCCATAAATTGCAAATGAGTTGTTTCAAATGGACCCATTGTTTATGTTTCAAGTTGAAATATAAAATTATGACATGTTTTACTAATTAAATTTGGGGTAGTCTAGATCCTGTTACAGGAAAATACAGGTCATGAACACTAGAAACCTATGAAGACCCGAAAGTTCATAGATGATCAAAACGGAGGAGACAAAGCAAGAAAATATGACTCATTAGAGGAAAGAAGTGTGTTGGAAGACAAGAACACCGAGGACGGTGCTATTTATTTTAGGGGGGAGGATGTAATATCCCTCTTGTACACCCCTAAATATTGTATTAATTATGAAGTTATATTGTACTGGTTTCGGTGAGGAGCTTAAGGCCAAGGCCCCACCAGAATAACTCTGTGATATAATATGAGTTAATTTCCTAAGTGATAGACTTATGGGACCTAAGACATGGACGCAAATTAATGACGACAGTTGAAAAAAAACCCACTGAGGGGAAAGGAAAAGGATGAGTGAAAAATTAGGGAGTCGTATCGGTTTTGAAAAAGTACAAAAGGGGAGCAAGTCAAAGATCCTTGTTGAGGACTTAGGGTCCTTAATAGTAAGAGAACGCTCACCAAATCTAGACATGTTGAAATGGTATGTGGTACCTACCATTTGCATACCCTTAACATCCTATTAATCCATTAATGATAAATAATTTCTTGTTGATGGCAGAAAGATGATATTAAATTGAAGGAATATCCCTATCTATCTATCTATATATATATATATATATATATAGGTATAGATATGAAAGATTTGGTAAAAGAAACATAATTTATACGTGAGTATGTTTAAACAACTGAGGATTATGAAGGAGTGTAATGAAAATATGGAATTATAATACCTTCATTATTTGTGCAAAATGCCAAATAAACATTATAGAGAATAAAGGAACCTTTTTCATGGCTTAGCTAATTAATCATGTAAGGTAATTAATGAAATTGATAAATTGTGATAGTTGAAAAACCCCAAGTTATGATTTAGTACCCTTACTTTTGTTCAAACCAAGTATTATTAAGAAATCTTAATAGTTATATCTATAAGATAACTAATGTTCTAGATTTTTGTTGAAATGACCAACCTAAGTCTGCTACTAATTTATTTGAGCAAATAATTGTGACCCTATGACATTTATTACCTTTTACAAGGAAATAGATGGCTATTGTCTCCCCTGATATGGATATGTACTAAAAGGGAGATTAAGAGATGCTATTTATTTTATACCACATGCGCTGAGGAAGAGGGAGAGGAGAACAAAAATAGTATAAAAGGGCTAAGAAAGAGGGTAAAAGGGGGGCAGGGCGTGAAGCTCTAGTTTTTCTACTTGTTTTATATGTCTATTTTTTTAAACATTTGGGGCTATATGCTTATTGAGCATTTTGTTATGCATGGCTGTCTTATTGTATGGGATGGAAATCAAGGAAGACTAGGTGATTATGATTATTTGAGTTGTGCGATTTTGTTATGCATGACTTTCTTATTGTATGGGCTGGAAATCAAAGAAGAAGACTAGGTGATTATGATTATTTGATTATTTGAGTTGTGCGATTTTTTTCTTGATTGTTGTTTTATCTTTTGCTTATTGATGTCGAGAAAGGCTGGACGATTTCACTTGATGAAATCAGTTCCATGCTAGTGTGATTTTTCCTCCTAGGGTGGGCGGTTTCGATCCCATGCAAAACTACTTTTATCTCAAAGGCTGGGCGATTTCATTTGATGAAATCGATCCCCTGCTATGGGTTTTACCTTACTGATCTAAAGGGAAAAGCACCCAATCCTAGTAAAAATAGGACATCTGTCCTTGTTGGCATCTTGCTTCTGGGCATTGAAAGAACCTTTTCAAAATCTCATTCGACCTACTTGGTAAGCACTCCTTTGCTGGTTTTTCTTTGGTAAAATGACTGTTGTAGCAAGTAAGATCTAATTTTAATTTTGTATATCGCCTCTGTGATTTTAGTAGTAACCAACTCCGAGTGTACGTGCTGGTTAACCCATGCGATTTAAGTTGTAACCCGATATGAATCTCGTACTAAGGATAACCTCTATGCTTTAAGGAGGAATCAAGATCTGAATTGGGGTTAATATCCATGATTAAAGTTGGTGATTCTAATAGTAACAACTTCAAATGTATGAAGGTCAAAACTCATGTTGTGCCATGATAAGGGTTACCATTTCCTTTTATGCTTGACCTCTAAGATAGGGCATGACCACGTTAATGTTGTTTGTACTTATAAATAAATTCGTGGCTCATGATGCCATGAGTAAACCTCTACACCTGCACATGCTTGTGATTTACAAATGTTGTCGATGCTATGGTTCAACTAATACACAATGTGGTGGTTCAGATGTCTATAAGCGTTAATGCTATGTGCTCCGAAAACCCTTGGATGCCTGTAATGTGATTCCTGCGATTTGTCATAACGGTATTGTGTTTTGATCCTTTTATAAGAAAACAAAGGCAGAGGAGCCGAGTCCCTAGCCATTCGATATAACTGTTGATACTTATTTTCTAAGGTAGTGACCTCAGCACCAATTACTGCCATGAACACCAAATGATGGCCTTGGAATACCAGTCATTGATGGCATTGTTCATGTATTTCATGCCATCTTACTATTAAGTAATGATTTATGGTTGAGAAATGGTTTGAATTTTCCTCATGCAGAGTCGGTTTATTTCATGTTGAGTGTTGGGTGACTACTTATATAGTCAATCCTGGCATTCTTATTTTGTGATAAGAAGTGTCGAGGCTACATGTGAGGCAGTTTTTACCTTTCTCATTTTATTGAGTGTGGTCACAGTACCTAATCCACAATGGTAGTAGGTGTGTATCTTATGCTCAAACTCTACCGTTAGAATGTCACCTCGAGCTGATAGGAGATCCTTTTACCTTGAACGAGGTTTGTTGTTTCATCAAATCCATAAGTCAAAAGTAAAATTCCTAGTTAGGATAACTTTTTAATAAAGGCGCACACCATTGCTTGGCGTAGTCTCGCCTTAGTCTGGTAGTGGCTCCTAATCCTAGAACCTTATCGTTCTCGCTCCTAGTTTGTATAGAGACAAGTTAATAAATATCTAACCCTCAGATCAACATCTAGAGGGTGTCCTACGTGTTTTCTGGTAGCCTGCATTCTTCATCCCCTTGAACGCATTCGTTGCATGTATATAGGTCCTTTTATAAAATGGTGTGCATAGGATAGGATGCATTACATGAAAGGATAACCCTGTTATATTTTATGTATATAATATTATAGTTAAAGAATGAAAACTGATTAACTAATAGGTAAGTAATATTTTTAGTTTTATCATGAGCACTTTGATTTGGTTAATCCATAGTTAAGAGTAAATCCTTACCGTAAGGATGCATAGTTCCTTGGAATATGTTCTTTGTAAGAGACATAATAGAATGCAAAAATAAATTGCAGCAAATGTGCCATAGAATGTACTCTTCTTTTTAGCTGATTAATAAAGCGAATAATAGTTTGTGGACGTAGCCCTTGGATGGGTGAACCTTGTATATGGTTGTTTTTTTATGTATTTTGCATCTTATATCTTTTGATTCTATTATATGTCATTTGTTATAAAGGTTTATTGTATGTGTAACCTTACCAAGTTTCATTTACTTAACATATGGGTTTACTTCCAAGACGATAATGAAATAATTTCAAGGGTATTCGTGTATGCCTATACCAGAGTAAAATTCTTGTTGAATGGTTACTTTACTAGGCATGAATTATTGGCATGTTTTAGGCTATTTTCTATGCTTAAATGCCCAAAGGGCCATAGGATAAGTGCTTGAAATGTGTCATGGTGTTGATTCATAATCACCTATGTAATATATATATATAAGTTGATGTTTTATGGAGAACAAACATTAAACTATTATACTATAAGGTTGCTATCGGAATTTTGGAAAAGATTACACACACACATATATCTACACTAGTAAAAGATTAACATAGAGATATTGATTAACTTAGGAAGGGTGTAACCACAATGAAACCCATAAGAAAAATATTCAAGAGTAGATTTATCTATTGACAAGACTTTATGGTTGTCGTTAAGGGTTATACTAATAAATTTTTCAAAGAGTATGAATAAAAGTTTAAGTAGATATTCCTTCAATATTTTATGATAGATTATGGTGTATCTTAAATGTGTCATATAATTTCATGTGGAAAACAACGGTAATTAAAACATTAAAAAAAACTCACCCAATTTATCATAATTTTACTTTGAGGAGTTACAGGTACATTACAATGTGTTTCCCAAGGAAATAATAGGATTACCTCTGAAACGAGACCTATACATTCCCATCGAACTGACCCCTGGATTAGTTTCAGCTTCCAAATTCCCTTACCGCATGAGTGCACCAGAATTGGTGGAACTCAAACTGCAGTTGCAGGATTTGATAGAGAAAGGGTATATTCGACCCAATGTGTCCCCTTGGGGAGCACTGATATTTTCATAAAGAAGAAGGAAAGTATGATGCGGATGTGCATCGATTACCATCAGTTGAACAAAATGAGTATCAAGAACCATTACCCACTCCCTAGGATCAATGACATATTCGATCAGATGGGAGGAGTCAAAATATTTTCAAAGATTGACATGCGATCTGGGTACCATCAAGTATGTATTCGTGATGACGATATTCACAAAACCACCTTTCATACAAGGTACGGGCACAACAATTTTGTAGTGATTCCATTTGGGTCGACTAATGCACCCATGAACTTTATGTGTATCATGAACAACATATTCAGTAGGTATCTAGATAAGTTTGTCTTGATCTTTATAGACGACATATTGGTCTATTTGAGGAATAAATAAGAACACAAAGAACACCTTCGCGTAGTGTAGAAGGAACAAGTCAATAAGTCGACTTAAATGAGAGTCGACTTACTCAATCAGCCGACTAAGTCGATGGTCCGACTTAGTAGATCAGCTAACTAAGTTGGTCGGCCGACTAAACTAAGAAAATAGGTTGGACACCTAAGGTCATGTCGGTTCACTGAACCGAGAGGTAGTTATTTTGTAACCTCTCTGTAATCATATATATTAGGTTGTTGAGCCAGATGAGAACTTGATTCATTTATCTATGTTATATGGACTCATTTGTATAATATAATCTATTTATTCACCTATCTATCTTATCTCTTGTCTCTGTTTTATAGTTATATATGTTTTAGTGTGTATTATTGGCAACCTTATGTGATCTGTGATATTAAAACCTTGGTTCCATTGCTGGTAGTACACGACTGGAATGTATGCAAATAGATGATACCGGAGCAGGAGATTAAGGACTAGTGGGAACGTAAAGTCGCAAACTATTTGTAGAATTATGCGCGAAGGAACAGATTAACAGTCGCACAAGAAAAAGAAATATTTTTCACAGAGATGCATGAAAATTTTGTCGAATCAGTGTCCCAAATTTTGAATAAATTCTTGGATGAGAAAGTTGGACATGATTAAAGAACAACAGTTGCTAGAAAAACTGATCCGTGGAGGTAGAACAAACTTGTCGGAGTGGTTTGAGAAAATTGTAGACGCCTTATGTGAGGAGCAAGCAGTGGAAGATAGAACTTTGGTAGAAACAGTCAAGGATAAATTTTACACAGATGTCACCGAACAATTTATGTGTTCCCTACCAACCTTGCTGTTCAAATTCTTGATCGAGAAAGGAGCAGGACATATTGGTGAACCTCGTCCATCACTTCATGAATTTCCATCAAACTCTAACTAGGTGGAGAAGCATAGGAAGTGGGAAAAATTCATTGCAGAAAGGGAGTGGGAATACTTCCTAAGAAAATAGACGGAACTATCCGGGCTTTCTAAAAAGCGTCGTGTAGGATATGTGGGGTTAGCTTGTCATATGTCGAGATAGAGTATAGTGGATCCTAGTCGGCTAGAAACGGATACCAGTCACCAGTAATGAGAAGTAAACTAAAAGGGAAATCAAGAGAATAGTATCATATGAAGGTATGTCGAACACTCAGAAAATAGAAAGGGAAGAGAGACACCAGAGAAGGGAAGAAAGATGAGAAAAAACCTTAGAGCTGCACAAAGGAAGGAGCCCTAAGGAGAACGACCAGGAAGAGAATCCACCAGATTTGGTTCATGACCGACATGAAGAAGGCATGGAACAAGAAGCATCCCCTAAGGAGGAAGAATTGTGGATAGAGCAGCCAGAAGCTCTCCAATTAAGAGCTCCCAATGAAGGAACAACCTTTTCTTCATTAAATCCACGTACTTGAATACAGAATATTGTCGAAGAATACCTCTGAATACGAGCTGGTGACTTCAATATATGGAGTCGACTAGGCGAAGACATGTACACTAGATGACACCTTATTATACATCGACTAGCAGAAGGGAACTGTGTGACCTTTCAAGCGGCACCCTCCCACTGAAGTATCCACTTGCTCGTACTGACCCATGAAGGAGCACCCCCCCCAATGGAAAATATAGCTTTAGAATAAATAGGCCATTCAGAACTGCAGGAAAATAGCTGCAGTGGACCATCAACTGCAGAAGTCAACATCAAACGACTACAAGTCGATGAAGAATCGACAACCGATGGGAATGGAAGTTTTGTTGACTGGAGTTCTGCAGACACGAATACACCAATAACCCCAGCACCCTCATCACCACCCCCACCTCCACCGCTGCCACCTCTTGAGAGCAATGATAGTGATTCAGACATGGGTCATGGATCGGCTCACACTCCTCTTTATGAGGGGGATGAGGACCCCAAATGACACTGGTTCATCTGTGATTCTACGTGGGAGGGAAACCAAGTTACAGACGAAGATAGACAAATGGCACAGTTCGTAGGTGCCTTAAGGAAAAGGGCATTGACGTGGTACATGACCTTTTCGAAAAGACAACCCAGAGCAACAAAAGCTGAGATTAAGGCGTCATTTTTGTCATTTTTCAAAACTCCAGATGCTAAGCACCTGTCCACGAAAAAAATTAAAACCACATCACAAAAGCCAGGGGAATCCGTCCACGACTACGATAAGCATTGAAAAGACCTACTGAGCCAGCTGGATTATGTTATAGATGAACAGTTACTAATCCAGTGGTTTTTTGCAGGGCTATCTCAGAAAGTACACTGACACATCAATCTAGAAATGTTCAAAACTTACGAATATGTGCTACTAAAATATCTTCAAGTAGAGATGGATGAAGATATACCTGCTTACACCACAGACCACAGATTGGAAGAACAGCTTGAGAACATCCAGAAGTCTCTGAAGGAGTTAAGCCTCAAGAATCAGGAGATCCGGTGCACCAAATGCTCGACGGCTGGCCATTCGAAAGATAACTATCGACAAGAATATAGCCGACAAGATGTTTGATTCATACAGACCAAGTCCTTTTGCAACATTTTCCAGGAGCACAGAGATCACTCAATGAAAGATTTCCCGTTCAACATGAAGAATGGCAAGGCTTCCTGGTGTGCCATCTGCGAGACCAAAAGTCATAACACGGCTAACTGTTAGTTGAACCTGAAGAACCAACAGAACTATTAGGTGGTCTACCAAATGAATGCAGTGGCACAACATAATGAGCAAAACAATCTAACAAACGATCAGAATGGACAGCGATATGATGGTTGACGATATGAGCACCGGTACGACAATCGATGCACATCATATGGATGAAGAGGTCAATTCCCTATGAATCATGAAACATGACCGCGTCGACCCATTCAGTGCTTCACATGTTATAAAGAGGGTCATCGATATGCAGACTGTCCATACAAGGATAGAACTGATCTCAAATTCTGTACTCACTGTGGGGTAGGGGATCAGTCACTAGAGGATTACCCTACCATGTTAGAAAAAATTAATACCAAGAAAAATGTTAATCTCTTGTCTTGTGTGAAAAAAATGATGTAATAACCACCAAAAATTTACATATTGTAACGTGACAAGGAACAAAAACAGGAGCTGATAATCCCAAAATCAGTAAAATAAAAGAGAAAAATGTCTATCATGACCCATTGCAGGAAAAATAAACATATAAAGAAGCAACTCATGTATTTCAAGAAATTTCATGATAAGAAAATGTTCATAACAGTCGACCTAACACAATAAATTAATTAATCGAGCTCATTTAAACAGACAAGTCAGTATCCTAGTTCATCGATTTGTTGTATGAAATAAAAGGTACCAACTCTGAAAAACAAACAAAGAACATCTGCAGCTTAAATAAAAAAGACAAAAGTGATGCCAACACACTTCTCAACCTAGAAATTGAAGGTTACCACATCCGACAAGTAGTGCTCGACTTCGTTTCATAAGTAAACATCATGACTCGTGACACTTGGGAACAAATGGGCAGACCTTGACTCTATGAGTTAGGCATATACCTGAAACTAGCCGAACAAGTCCTAATTGAACCCATTGGAGTCTGGAAAAATGTCGAAATGACTATCAAAGGAATATTGACCAAGGTCGATTTTGAAATCATTGACCCGAAGGAAGGATCCAGCTCCTTCCCAGCACTAGTCGGTCGACCATGGGGTAGAAAGATGAAAACATCCATATCTCTTGACAAGGAACAAATCAAATTAAAAGGAAATGGTCAAAAGGTCATTGTACCCATTCATCCATCTCAAGGGGAACCTTGGACTGAACCTATTGATGAAGAAGTCGATGTCAGTCAACTCTACCAAATCCACAACAATGCAGACTACACAGAACCAAACATCCATGGAGAACTTCACTTAGGTAACCAAAACTCAGTTGGTTATAACTCAGATGCCGAATTGTATGATTGGGAGATCAAGAACTATGAAAAACAAGCAAGAGGGTGCTGGACTATACAGAAAGTACACAAAAAACCCACCCAATAGTGCTTCATAGTGTCTATTGTCCCAAAAATCTTTGAAAAGAAAATGAGGGAACACCCTACCTTACAACCGACCAACCTGAATACTACACAACTACCAAGGTATAAGAAAAGGGAATCACCATTCATGCATGTCGAACAAGTCTCCAAAAATATTGGTGAGCATGGCCGACTTCAAAGCCTAGTTGAAACTTTTACAAGGAAAGCTGCTAGATGGTGGGATACCCATCAGACAAGACTACAGACGTGGAAAACTGCTTCGTCTTACTTTGTCAAAAGGTTTGGAGGAAAGAATTTAACCCAACAAACTTAGATACCTATATTCATGCAAGGACATAACCCAGAAGATCATATCAAAACCTGTGAAAGAGAGTGGAGAAGAATTAGATAGAAGGATGAACGAGCATGGCCACACTTATTTCCATCAACCGTAGCCGACTTACCAAACAAATGGTATAAGATGGAAGAAGCTAGAGGTGAAACCTTCTTATGGCACGAACTCAGGGAATATTTTATTAAAGATTTCAAATTTATACCTCAAAATGAAAATTTGGTCGAAACAGCAAAACAAATTAAATAATTTATCCAACCGACTAAAAATAAACCCTTACAAGATCATCTATAGACAAGGAAATGTAACAAAATACAAACACAACTAAAGCCTCACTCAACAAGATTACAATTAGAAAATGAAAACACAGAAGGAAAAACATTTAGATGGAAATCCTCCATGTTGAAACAACAAAACCTATTTGCACCATCTTGAAAGTTGAAACAACAGACAAAACTGATACCGACAGAATGACTAGAGCCGAATCCCTGCCACATTCTCACAGTTCAAAGAAAGAGGTCGACCGATCAATGAATCCAAAGCACCAGAGTGGCTAGATGCTAAAGTCAAAACTAAAGAATTCGACATCTCAAATGATGATCGACCAAAAATGGCAAAGATTGGTGACTACTGGAGCGTACAACAGACCACAGAAATAGTGAAATTACTAAGGGAATTCCAAGATGTATTTGCTAGAGATTACAAAGACCTAAAAGGCTTAGTCCACGAAATGGGAGAAATGAAAATTGATACTAAACCTGAGGTTTGACCTATGAAGAAAAGGCCTTATAAACTAGCTCATAAATACAAGGAGATAGTCGAAAAGGAAATTGATAACATGTTAGTAGCAGGCATCATCTACCTTATCGACCAATCAGAATGGACAAGTCCTATGGTCGTACAACCCAAGAAACATGACCCGACCCAACTAAGAATCTGTGTCGACTTTAGGGAACTAAACAAAGTAACACTCATAGATCCATTTCCAACCCTTTACGCAGATGAAATCTTGAATGAAGTTGTAGGACATGAATGCTACTCATTTACAGATGGATTTCTAGGCTATAACCAAGTACCAATAGCTAAAGAGGACCAAAAGAAGACAACCTTTGTGTGTGAATTTGGTTTCTTTGCTTACAAAGTTATGCCTTTTGGATTAAAGAATGCACCTGTAGTGTTCTCTCGAATTGTTGTCAAAAAATTTCAAGAATACATCTATAATACCATGGCAGTATACTTTGATGACTGGACAATATACTCCACCCTAAAAGATCATTGCAAATGGCTCAGACTTATGCTGGAGAGATGTCGACAGATTCAACTCTCCCTAAACATCAAGAAATGTATATTTGTGACCCCCATAGGGATATTGTTAGGGAACATTCTCTGTAAGGAAGGTATTAACGTTGACTTTGCAAAGATTAAAATTATCCTCGAGCTGAAACCACCAGTAAACCCCAAACAAGTCAGGTTGTTACTTTTCCACACAGGCTATTACAGAAAATTCATAAGATATTATTCATATATGACTTATGCTCTTGAAGAACTATTAAGGGAAGATCAATAGTTTAACTAGACAGAGGAATGTCGCATATCATTTGAAAAATTAAAAAGAAAACTAGTCAAAGCCCCCATCCTAAAGTTTCCAAACTGGTCGATCAAATTCCATGTTCATATTGATGCATCAGGCCTAGCAATAGGAGAAATCCTAACTCAAGCAGGAGATGATGTAATGGATTATCCCATAGTTTACAGTAGCAGAAAATTAAACAAGGATGAAAGAACGAGAAGCCCTAGGTATGGTCTTTTCCCTCCAAAAGTATTGACATTACCTATTAGCTAACCCTTTCATATTCTATACCGACCATCAGGCCCTAAAGTATATTGTCAATAAACCACTCCATCATGGAAGGATTTGTCGATGGATACTTCTCTTCCAAGAATTTGAGTTTGAAGTCATTGTCTGACCAGACAAGTTAAATGTCAATCCCAACCATCTATCCTGAATTGACAAAGGAGAAGAACCGACAGGATTTGACGATGACTTACCTAATGCACATTTATTTTATATAGAAGTAGTCCCTGCAGAACTAGAAGAAATAGATCAGTTCTTAGAAAATGGACATGCACCAGAAGGTATGAGCACCAAGAAAAAGTAGATCTTAGCTATGAAGGATGCACCATACAGCCTCATCAATGGATTTTTATACAAAATGGGATTAGACGACATCCTCAGAAGGTGTGTACTAGAACATGAAAGAGACCACATTCTGCATGAAGCACACTATGGACCTACAAGAGGACATTTCCAAGCAGACACTACTGCAAAGAAAATCCAACAGTCAAGACTATGGTGGCCGACACTCCACAGAGATTGAAAAAAAATTCTTAGTCGATGTGATAGATGTCAATGACTAGGTCGACCCCCGCCTAGTACAAAAATTCCCTTGATATCAGTAAACCCTAGTGTCACATTCGAAATCTAGGCCATAGACTTCATAGGACCATTTCCTATCCCAGCAAAAAGATTAGGTGCAAGGTATATTATTACTGCAGTGGTATATGTCACTAAGTGGGCAGAAGTTGAACCAGTCGATATGTTCTACTGAGATAGCTACTAAGTTTATCTATGAGAATATAATCACTAGATTTGGATGTCCACTGACCATGATTAGCGACCAGGGGACACACTTTATCAACAAAACTATCAAAACCCTAACCGACCAGTTCCAAATCGACCACCGTCGAAGTACAGCATATCATCCCCATTCAAATGGAGCGATTGAAGCATTCAATAAAACATTAACAAGAGGATTAACTAAAATATGTAATGCTAAAAAGGACAATTGGGATGAGAAAATACTTGTAGTCTTATGGGCATACAAAACATCCTATAAATGATCAACCGACCAAACTCCCTTTCGACTAGTCTATGGACAAGAAGCGGTAGTTCCACTACACCTCCGATAAAAAACACCTATTATCACAGAAATACTACATGTCAATGTTGAACAAGGAAGAAAGGACCGACTATTTAAACTCAGCAAGCTAAAAGAGCACCGATTCATGGATATACAACACCAAGAAATCCAAAAGCAACAGCAGAAAGCATGGCACAACCGCAACATCAAGAACAAAAACCTATCGTTCGGCAACCTTTCTTTATTATGCAATAGTCAGGTCAAAGAAAAACCTAAGAAACTCCACACATAATGGATGGGACCTTACGTTGTCAAAGAGATACATCCAAATGGATCAGTTCGACTAAGGACATTATAGGGCATAGTATTTCGGAATCTCGTTAATGGAGCTCGACTAAAACGCTAAAAAAAAAATCATATAACGACCATAACCATCAACCAAAATCCATTAAAACTAAAAATTACATAAACAAAATAATACCCCACAGACAGAAAACCATGACAGGAAATCACCATCTCGACAACTGCCATAATAACCATCGACCACTTTCATCGAGTGACTGTCAACCATTCTCATCACTGACACCAACTGACGAATTCCATAGTCCCATCATGCATTCATGACATTGAGCACCAAAATCAATTCATAATTAACTCACACTTGCGTACTACAAATGGAACATCACGTCCGCCATTAATACACCCATCGCCGCACATAACCACATCATTGCCTATAAATACTAGATCGTCGAAGGTTCATTCATTGAAACCTATACAGACAGAGCATCAGAGCATCCAATCAACCAAAAGTTGAGAACCCCTTAGTGACATCGACCAAACCGACACAATAGCCCCCAAGCAGAATAGAGCATCGACCAAAGCCAAGGAGATACAGGCTGTAGATACACCTTTAGTCCGCAGGCTAAAGAACATAAAAAATGACAAAGTACAGGAAGGATCATGGCAAAAGCTATGGACCAAGATACAAGAATGGGCCTTTTTCGACAAAAAGGCCACTCAATTAACACAAAAAATCCAACGCAGCACTCTCTTCGGCTATTCCAATGCACCACTGATGGCCAGCTTTGGTGGCACGAAGGAAGCTGCTGTCAAATTCATCATCAGTCAATATCACAATGGTCGGTTCTACTTCGACGAGCCGATTGACATCTCTGGAGATGTCATCTCCAAGATGACCAGTCTCTCTAATAAAGCAGACCCCGTAACAGTCAGTATCAAAGACGAACTGGTCAAAGAGCTCACTGGGTCACCTTTCGGTAAAAACTCAAAAGGGTTGATGATTAGCCAAATCACAACCCAAACGCCACAAATTGTCGCCAAAATCATTGCAATCACACGCACTCTAGCAGGGCGAGGCAGCGACCTCAAGTTAGAGATGCTAGAAGCCATCGACACCATTGCCACCGACCAACGAATATATAGATGGGGTGATTATGTCATCGACATGGTGACGACCATCTATGACCGATATCAAGAAATGGGGGGAATCATCAAGTTCCCCTCCCTCATATTATGGATTTTCATGTACCATATCTTCCCAGAGGGGAGTCTATCCTTTCAGGAACCGTCGAAGTTCGACATGTGGAGGTTTAAACCCTTCTCCCAGAAAGAAACCTTGCACGAACTTGAGTGCGAAAAAGTATTTCTGGAGAACTGGATCCAACAACTCAAATTCTGCATGACTATATGGACGGTGTCTCAAAACATCTGATGAAATCTACTTGCGAAATCCCACATCCAGCTGGAGCTCGACCATACCTTGGTGTGGTACATGCAGGGCAAGGATTCCAATGCCAAAGCCCTTGAATACTATCCATCTGTCAACTAGATCTTCCGGGAACTGTCTCGACAAGCCAAGACAAAAATACCAGTACCAGCAGCAACAAAACAGATTGAATTCTTGATCGAGGAGCCACTGACGGACCAGGAAAAAGAGGAAGACTATGAGCTCAACCTCTACATTAGCACATTTGTGTTGGAGGAGAAATTGGTCAAACACACCGGTCGATTGCAAATAACTATCAAACCTCCAACTGCAAAGAGAACAGAACCCCAGACCACAAATCCAAAGACAAAGCAACAAACATAGTAGCAGATAACTCCTCCGACTATAGAAAGTGTCATCCCTACTCAGGAACCAACAGGTGAGATAGAACCAAACAACCTTGAGTATGCTGTTACAAAAGGAATTATTGGAAAACTATCAAAAGAAATAATAGCAGATAGGAAGAAAATAAAAACATAAGAACAACAAAAAGGTAAAGGTAAGTGCAAGCTTATCATTGAGGAATCATCAGAGGATGAAGACGAACTGGCAGCCACGGCCCTCTACATCATAGAGGATGCCGCCGCAAATAAAGTGTTGGTGGAAACCCAGTTCCAGTGCTTTGTCGATGCAGGAGCACAAACAGGTCGACTGAAGAAAGCAAAGACTATGACAATGCCTAAAAACATTGGTGATCTTGTGTTGACGCCTCCACCCCCATCACCGACAAAAATAACTGAGCAAGAACCGGCACAACAGTCAGTCAGCCCCCTTGACTTATACAAAAGTGCAATGCCGGAGATGGTAAAAGAAAAATTCGACAGAGATAGCAACTTAAAAGATTTATTTGAGACACTGCCTGCATTATTTAATTCGTCTCAGAATATTTCTACCCAGGCACCTATCTTCACAGGATAGGGTACACAGCCCCCAATTGTTGCAACCATCATGTCAACTTTCACAAGAAATCCCAACAAGGAGGGTAAAGTGATTGTACATCGGTCCTCCATTATTGCACCAACTGACCCCGTACCCCAAGCCGACCTACCAACCACAGCACCTGCTGAGGGAGAACCCGACCTAAATTCACACCCTTGGCCCATCAAACCACCACTCAACCATACTTCCCCCAACCCAATCACCCCCGACCATTCACCAATTCCATCACTGTTATAGCTCAAAATGACACATATCTGTCTGTGACCACTTTCCCATGATTTTGTCACATGTCGACACTTCCATGTCGTCACTTCATGAAAGTCACTGAAAAAACACCTATGTTGGAGAATCCATATCTTGAGTTTTGTAACTCCGTTTGAACTCATCTCTGCACCGTTGGAAAGGTATTTCAGTTAGCTAAAACTTTCTAGAAGATACCAAAGTCTGAAATGCCTAGAAATACCCTAAAAATGATTTTTTTTCCTATCCACGACTTGCTGTACTAGCAACCCACGTATACTTTTCGTATCAACGACTGTCCAGTTATGCAACCCACTGATGTCTTTTAAAAGTATCAAAAAACACGCCTTTTGAATTTCGGTTAGTTTGGGTAGTTATGCAATTGACTCCTTGAGTTGTAACCACTTTGTCTTCGCCCCTAACTCTTCCTTAAGCATATAAATAGAGGTAGGGGGGTCCATGAGAGGGGATTGGAATTTCTACATTGTTATGATGGAGGAATTGGAGCTCTCTTTGCCTACACCTTTGCCCTAGAAGCATTCTCCTTGTATTGCATAGCTCGGAGGCTGAGTTCCTTGGAGAAGAGAAGCAGCAGAACCATATCAAGGTTTCATGAGGTGCCAAACTTGAAGAGAAGGTATACTTGTACTTGTTTTCAAGATTAATAAAGATGTGATGTCCTTATTCTTCCCAAATCATTGTTCAATGTGTGATTGAATCTCTGTTTATGATCATATGATGATGTTATTCAGATAATTATTTCATGTTTATTTGATTATCATTGTTTTATATGTGGTCATAATGGTTTGAGGAAGGTATAATTTGTTTTGCAGGTTTCTTGGAGCGAGAGGAGCAAGAAGAGGATTGAAGAGAAAGCTTGGACCAGCCTTCAGTTAGTCAGGTGTGGAACTTTCTCATCTCTGAAACTTGCTTGTATTTACTTGCATAACTATTTGCATCCACCGTTCAACCCTAGTATGTTGATGGCCTCTTAAACCCTAGCCACAGGATACTTTCCTTTACAACAAAACTGGCAACTCCAATGGGGAGAGCCTTGTCTGTTTGGGGTGTCTCTTCATTTATTTCAGTCTCTTGCACTGTTTCAGGTCCTTCTTGCCACTTAGGAACACCTTATAATTCTGATAGCACACTTCCCCTGCCTTCCTAAGGTATTTTTTTACCTTTTTTGGGAGATTTTCCACCCATCCGCGACTTGCATGCCTGAATAGTCGTGTGTCTGGTTTGGTATATGTGACTGCCTATACTAGCAACCCACGTATGATACATGACTTGCCTATTATACAACCTACGTATGCTGGCATACGCGACTTGCTATATTAGAAACCCGCGTATGATACACGACCTGTCAGTAGTGCAACCCGCAGATGCCCCTAAAACAGTGTTTTTCTCATTTTTTTGTTTCTTTCTACTGTTGTGGGCTGTTTGGTAGGTATTTTGGTGTCCTCTGGAGGTGCATGACTCCAAGGAGTTAGTGTCATCCCTTTTGGTTGTTCTTTTTCTATGTGGTAAGACCTTTTATAGCATTAGGGTTTGCTCTTTACTCTTTCGCCCACCTCCTTTGCTTGGTTTGATTTTTGGCTTATGTTTCTGGTCAACCTCTGTTAGTGATCTTTGTTTGATTTCAGAAGCTTGTTGGTGTTGGTTTCCTTCTTCTTTTGTTGGTTAAATTCACCATGCCAAAATAGTTGACTTGTCTTTTATGCAAGCCTTCCCTCGAAGTAGGGTTTATACTGACTTTAGGGCATTCTAGAGTTTGTTTGGTGGTTGTATATCAAAGTTTCCTTTTGCTTTTTTCTTCTTATCTGCATACTTTTCTTTGTAGGTAGTTTTTATTTTGCATTTATAAAAGGAAATTAAAAAGAACATATACTTGTTTTTGCTGCTTCCCCCCCCCACCTCCTTCTTTGGCTTGACCTTGTTGGACAAGGTACTGAGCAGCCTTTGTTTGTAGGTTTAGATTGATACTTGGGACTTCTTGACCTTTGTTTATGTCAGTATTTTTGCTCAGTCTCTTCATTCCAAAGTTGTTGCCTTGTTTTCCTTTGTGAGCCTTCCTTTCAAGAGAGGTTGATATCTAACTTTAGAGAAACCTAGGGTTTGTTTGTGGGGTGTAGAGTAGTTGTCTATTTGCTTTGCTTTCAGTACTTGCTTGCATTAGTTGATAGGCTGATTTTTGTTTTTCATTTATAAAAGAAAAAGACAAAAACACATGTTTACTTTATATGCATGTAGATTAGGTTTTTAGTCTAGATTGCATGGCATATTGTTGTTTTTGAAAAAACTATAAAAAGAATTTGTTCTTTTGTGGCTTTCAAGTTTCTATTTGAAAAACAAAAGAGAATAGTTTTTTATTTTTCCATTTCATATCTCTTTGCTTAGTCATTTTGTTTCAACTTTGAGTCAAAACACCACATAAGTTTCATGCCATTTACCCTCTGACTAAAAAAATCCCTTCAAATAAATGATATAATTTAAAATTTATTAGTAAGTTTTATTTTATAGGGTCATACACCAACTAGCTCAGGCTAGGCAAGGCCACATGGAGACTTGGACTTAGGAGATAACCCTATGATTCCTTGTCAAAGCGTAAACCAGGGTTTTTACGCATCTGGGGATTCTGTCTTAGACAGGGTTTCGGGCTCAGCTACCCTACCCATGCATACGAATAAGGCTGACGACTGTCCCCCCAGACTGTCAATATAGTTAAGGTAGCATTTAGTCTCTTTGACATATAGGGTTCATACACAGGTACACCGAAAGGCTATTTCTGGTTGACCTTGGACGGACTTGGAAGGTAACCCCGGTAGAAAGTGTGGGAGGGCGGTAGTTGATTCATCCGCTTGTGCCTAAGAAAATCTACAGGGATGCTAAGTAACTATCTATAACTTTTTTATGGAAAGTATATCTTATACGTGTTTGTCTGTTTGGGTTTAGGAATTTTTTAGTGAGTACTGTGTGGTTTGTCTGTACTTAAGTGTGCATTTAGGTGTGTGCTTTGTAATTTTGGTTACCTATCAACCTTAGACTTTATCTCCTAGTTTGAAACTATGGCTAACACCCCTTTGAACACCAACCAAAAGATCTCCATGCTGGGAACTCCTTGTTCTATTCCTCTCATAGGGAATGTTGGTGTTCCCTTGATGGCCACCTTGAATCTACCTGGATTCACCCTAGGGCTACCGGTGTGGTTGTTTTCCAATTCAACTATCCTGAATGCTCCTGATGCTTCTCAAGTAAGCTCCTTATATCAAGGGCATCAAAACATTGCTTTCCCTTCACCTGTAGTTGATTCTCCTCCTCCTTCTACCTCATGCGATGAAAGTACTAATACTATTAACCAGCAGTCTAAAAGAAGTAAAAGAAGGAGGAATAGGAAGAAGGAATATAAGCAAGGGGCCACCCATTCAACCTCTGCAAGTCAAGTTGAACCTCACCACCCAGCCTCTGTTGTTCATGCTGGGGGTAGCCATCCAACCTCTGTAGGTCATGTTAGATCTAAGCACTCAACCTCTGCAAGTCAAGTTGATCTTCACCATCCAGCCTCTGTTGATCATGCTGGTGGGATCCTTCCAACCTTTCCAAGTCATGTTGGATCTAGTCACTCAGCCTCTGTAGTTCATGTTGAGGACAATCGTTCAACCTCTGTTGTTCAAGTTGAACCTCCCCATCCAACCTCTGTAAGTCATGTTGGATCCATCCACCCAGCCTCTGTGGTTCATGCTGGGGGCACACACTCAACTGCTGAAAAGTATGTTGATCCTAACCATTCAACCTCTGTTGTTCATGTTGGTGGTGCCCATCCAACCTCTGCAAGTCATGTTGGACCCAGTCTCTTGGCCTCTGCAAGTCATGCTGGGGGAAGTCCCTCAGCCTTTGTGGTTCATGCTGAAGACAATTTGTCAGCCACTATGAGTCATGTTGACACTGTTGAAAAGACTACCCATTAAAAACACAAGCCCAAGTTTCCTTCTAAGCTTTGTGAGGGAGACCACCTTACTTATAAATGCCCTTCTATCACGGAGGTGTGAAGAGTTTGGATTCATGGTCATCCCGTTCTTGAACATTCTGAAGCTTTTCAACAACCAACCTCTCTTAGTGAGGTTGGACCCAGTCACCCAGCCTCTGGTGTTCATGCTGGGGGAAAAATATCAACCTCTGTAGGTCATGTTGAGAGCAAGTAGTCATCCACTGCTAGTCATGTTGACACCGTTGAGAAAACTGATCGTTCGAAGTGCAAACTTAAGTTCCCTTGTAAGCAATGCGAGGGAGATCATATTACTCACCAGTGCCCTATTATCCTAGAGGTGCGAAGAGTGTGGTCCAAGACTCAAGAATTTCCTTCTCCTGAACAACCTATAGTTTCTCAACAACCTACTCAACCTTTGGTTGATCAAGTGGTCGAACCAATCTCAGATTTGGTCGATCCCACTCTTTTTTCAGAGAGTAATCTTGATGTGATTGAACCAATGTCATCGTTGGTCAATTCCACTTTCCCTTCAGAGAGTGACTTTCATGAAGAGGTTGAATCGATTCCATTATCGATCAATCCCACTCTTCCTTTGGAGAGTGAAGTGTCTGCTAGTCACATTTTATTCACTGCTAGTTCAGAACTTACTGAACAAGGGGGAACTGAACTTGCTTCGGATCTACCCCCACAAAGCTCTCGGATTGCTTCCTTTGATTGGGATAGCCTAGTTGAGCCGCGCCTTCCTTCCGATGCACCTTTTCAGATAAAGGTCAAAGTTGAACCATATACGATTGCTCGTTGTATTGTTGATGAAGGAGCCTCAGTTAGTATCTTGTCTGCTCATGCTTGGAGAGGTATGGGATCTCCCGGCCTTATGTCAACTGCTAGTCAATTACTGGCATTTGATAGAAGAACTTGTATATCCTTTGGAATTCTTGCTCAAACACCTGTTACTTTGGGTGGGAAGACCGTCTTAGTTGACTTCATGGTAATAGAAGACCCTTTGGACTTAAATATGCTCCTTGGATGTGATTATGTCTATGCCATGCAAGATGTGGTGTTAAAAAAATTTCGTGTGTTGTACTTTAATCATGGCAAAGAAATTGTCACTATCGATCAGTTGGATTTTCTTTATTCGTCTCCTGACCCAACTAGAGACCAAGTCTTTCCTTTATTGGTTCCCAATGTTTTTATAGACACTACCCCGCCACAGGTAAACTATGTGGCCTCTTGTCCTTTGTGTTCAATTTCTACTAAGAAGCAGCCTCTGTTTTCATGCTTACCTTCTCGGGACTTGGTCTCAGCAGTTGACCGGGTGAGTAATCCTATATAAACTGTGGAGCCTTCTCTCCACTCTGTCGATCCATTTGAGAGTTTAGACATGTGTCCTATCTCAGATGATCTCCTTCCTTTGGATGAAGTATTCCTAGAGTCTTTGATACAATCTGACCTTCTTTTGGATGTTGGTTCAGTTGTGACTAAGTTTAACCCTGATTTTCCTAGTAAGCCTGACCTTTCTTCTTATGTTGGTCTTGTTGAATCTTTTGATTCTTCCTTTGAACATCAAGTCAATGATCCTGATGAGTTTGATTTTTGTTATGAATTTTTCAACTCCTGTGATACTGAGTTTGTTCTTGCAGACTCTATATCCCTTGTTGATTTTTTCTCCCCTTCTAAGGTTAATCTTACTGATTATAAACACTCAAGCCTTGGTTCTATAGAATCTTCTTTGGTCGATTCTGCCTTGACTTTACCTTTTATAGAAGATAGTAAAGTCGCACATGTTTCTACCAAAGTGACCCGCATCAGATCTTTTCTTCTGAATAGGATTCTGATGTTGTTGTTTCTTGGAGACAGGATTTGTAGTTGGATTCACAACTGTTTACTTGCCTCACCTTGTTCTTCAATCCTGATGTTGGCTTCCACACTTTTAGCTTGTTGTATAAGCCCTCATATTTGTTCTCATCATTGCTAAGCCTTGAATCATTTTGCCTTTGCAACTTGACACCCTTTACCTTGAGGAGACATTCCCCAAGTGTCCTTATATTTATCACTTTCCTTTCATTATGCATAGGTCTGTTCCTTGCACTTGGAACTACTTTCGCCTCCCTATGACACTCGTCTCCTCGCTTTTAGAGCACTCTTTTTGCTCTCCTTCGAGCTTGTTAAAAATAGTAAGGAGGCCGCGAGTTGACTTTTCCAGACTCGTTAAAACTTCATGGGAAATATTTTGAGTTTCTTTAGGCCCAAGTCTGACTCCTCAAAATAGACTTGACTACCGAGTAAACTTTTCCATTCAGGCTCGTTAATAATATGTGAATGGGCATCCACATTGGTCGTAGGTTATCACTTTCTTGGACCATGTGGAATAATACGAGAAATGATCACTCTCCTTTCTTCGGAATTGAGAAGAGTATTCTCAAGCATAGGTTTATCGCTTTTCCGGACCTGAGGGACTAAACTTACGGAAAAGGAACCCCCGGTATGAGCTTATTTTTCTCTTTTTTGTGCTCTGGACCAAAACATGAAAAAGATTCTGAGTGTACTTTATGTCTTTGTCATGCTTGTTAAACCCTAAAGAACAAAGCATCGAGTTTATTGTTATAAGCCCCATTTCTCGTAATCAAATGGATCTTTCCGAGTGATCTTGGCTTCCTTCACACTCCTAAAACTCAGGCTATATGCTGCTTTTGAAGGAGCATTGGGTAGGTGGTAATTTAACCTTTTTCGGACCTTCCTGACTAAGTATGAAAAAGGTGCTCGTTTTCTTCTTCAGAAGTTAAGAGAGTTCTTCTTTGGTATGTTTTATACTTTTTCGGCCTTAGAAGACTAAATTGTATGAAAAAGCACCCCACTGGAGTCTTCTTTGGAGTTTTCAGACTCTCTAAACTATGAAAACACTGTCGAGCATGTACTAGTTCAGGCTCGTAAAATCCACGAATCAGTTCCTTATCAAGCATTCTTCTTTCTTTTCTTCGAGCTTGCCAAAAATGAAGATGGTCCCGAGTTTGCTTTCTTGAACTCGTTAAACCTTTACAAGAAAGAGGGGAAGGGAAGTTCATTCACATGTTTTTTACATCATGGCAGCAAGTCTTGTTTCCTTGAACAAAGCACCAGTTTTGAGTCTATCAACAGTTGGGTCCTAGTATTTTGACCTTATCCTGATTTAGAGTTTTTTACTCCTCCAATTGGTCTCTTTTCCAATTATATGGGGAATCTGTCAATGCCTCCTACATTGCATATTTGTTTCGTTGGTCCTTTTGTGTCAAATGCTGCCTAAGTCATTTTTGTGTCGTGCTCACTGTTCAAGGATTAAACCTTTGTCGGCCATTCCGCAGTTGCCTTGACCTTTTGTGTCGGCCATTCCCTGATATTAGTTCATTACATCATGTCTTCAGTGTTCCTTGTTGTGAAATTCAGTACCAATTCCATATCCAATTAGTCCTTGACTTACCTCATGTTGGATGATGAAGGATGCCTTAATGCCTTCCTTCCAAAGGGTCTCTTCCTATCGACTGCAACACATCTTACTCTGGTGATGAGATTTAGATTTTTATGATAGGACCTTGGGGATTGTTGTCATCAGTGGTAATTTCCCTCGCTATTGGGTAGTGGAAATACCTTAATGTCTCCTACTCGATGGATTCTTCAAGTGTTCGACTTCAAGTCCGTGTAATCACACTTGTTAGAATGTACTAGGTACCTTGGGGACCATTTTCATTAATGATGGTTTCCCTCGTGTTTGTTAACGGTTTTCATTATTGACCGGTAATCAAATGGCTTCCTCCATGTTTGACTTCAATTCCTTTATTCGCATGGTTAGGATTCGTACCTTTTTTTGGGCGGTTTGGATTGAAGACCTTGGGCTGACAGTAGCATTGTCATTTTTTGCTATTGCCTGAATTGCGCAAGACCTTGTTATACTTTATATAACATTTTGCTAAGACATAGATCCACCTTGTATTTTTGTGTCTATGATCGATTGTCGAGTATGGATCCACCTTGTTCATTTGTGGCCATGGCTCCTTTAGATTTGATATGGCGCCTTTTTTCATATTGAGCGACCATGATAGTTTCATCAGTTATACATATGTTGCATCTACCTGTATCTTTATGGCGATGATTTGTATATGGACATGTATGTCCCAGAGATCAGTTTTTCTGACATTTATCTCTCTTTCAAGTACCTTTGTTCGAGCCTTTCGATCTTGGATTCTCTGCTCTCTCCATACTCAGTTGTTTCCTTTATAATGTATTTCGGCTATCGTCTTCCCCTCTAACCTCACACATTAGGGGACATCTGTTATAGCTCGAAATGACACATCTCTACCTGTGACCACTTTCCCATGATTTCGTTGCATGTCGACACTTCCATGACGACACTTCATGAAAGTCACTGAAAAAATACCTATCTTGGAGGATATATATATTGATTTTTGTAACTCTGTTTGACCTCATCTCTACACCATTGGAAAGGTACTTCAATTAGCTAAAACTTTCCAGAAGACACCAAAGTCTGAAAATGCCTAGAAATACCCTAAAAATGAGTTTTTTTCCTATCTGCGACTTGCCTTAAGGCAAACCCACGAATGATACACGAGTTGCTCTCTTTCGTACCCGCGGATGTAAAACATTGCTCATATCCATGACTTTATGTACTAGAAACCCACATATACTTTTCGTATCCACGACTGTCCAGTTATGCAACCCGCGGATTCTTTTTAAAAATATCAAACAACACGCCTTTTGAATTTCGGTTAGTTTGGGTAGTTATGCAACTGATTCCTTCAGTTGTAACCACTTTGTCTTCACCCCTAACTCTTCCTTAATCATATAAATAGAGGTAGGGAGGTCCATGAGAGGGGACTGGAATTTCTGCATTGTTATGCTGGAGGAATTGGAGCTCTCTTTGCCTACACCTTTTCCCTAGAAGCATTCTCCTTGTGTTGCAAAGCTTGGAGGCTGAGTTCCTTGGAGAAGAGAAGCAACAGAACCATATCAAGGTTTCGTGAGGTGCCAAAATTGAAGAGAAGGTATACTTGTACTTGTTTTCAAGATTAATAAAGATGTGATGTCCTTCTTCTTCCCAAATCATTGTTCAATGTGTGATTGAATCTCTGTTTATGATCATATGATGATGTTATTCAGATCATTAGTTCATGTTTATTTGATTATCATTGTTTTATATGTGGTCATAATGGTTTGAGGAAGGTATAATTCGTTTTGCAGGTCTGTTGGAGCAAGAGGAGCAAGAAGAGGATTGAAGAGAAAGCTTGGACCAACCTTCAGTTAGTCAGTTCTTGACCTTTCTCATCTCTGAAAATTGCTTGTATTTACTTGCATAACTATTTTCATACACCTTTCAACCCCAGTATGTTGATGGCCTCTTAAACCCTAGCCATAGGATACTTTCCTTTACAACAATCACCATCGCCACCACCATCTCCACCACCGCCACCACCCCCTGACTCAGAGACAGGCCCACCACAACCAACTACATCCACACAACCAAAGGTGGTATTCATCCCACCTCCCCAACTAGACAAACCATTGACCTCTAACCCACAATTTAAAGATCCCGCATCAACTATTGTAGGTACACAGGAGGAAGACAAAGGAAAGCACAAGAAGAAGAAGGAGCATCATGGAAAGTCTCTAACGATCCAAATTAGCTTGAAGGATGCAAGCTCATTGACTGACATAGAGATGGGACAACTTTTCAAAAACCTAGTGATTGAAGCAAAGACGAGGAGTGCGAAAAGAAATAAAGAACTCCAGGCCAAAAATGCAGAACAAGTCGAGTTTCTAGACAAATGTAGGAATTTGGCCCAGTCCGTCATGTCGGGCCCCATAGAAATCGACACAGATAGAACGCTTAAAAGAGCGTATCAGCTATTCGAGAGAATGATGTCGACCCTCCAAGCACACATTCAGGAAACTAAGGAGGAACAAAAAGAGGAAACTTCCTGACTCCTAATGGCACAAAATACTGCATTTTCTGAAGCATACAAAGTATTGCAGGATCGTATGGAGGAGTCTGTCGTAACCGAAGAAGTACTAAGAGACTAGCCTAACCATTATGGGCAATTTTATCAGTAGACATGACAGACTTGGCAAGGGATTCAGGCACTAGAGAGCAGAAAGACCATTGAGGAAGCACTTAGAATGACAATAGAAGAACAAATAGTGCTTGAAACTGCCAAACTGCAGAAACTGGAAAGGGAAGCACATCAATGGGTGCAAC
This sequence comes from Pseudotsuga menziesii, assembly GCA_001517045.1. NCBI lineage: Eukaryota > Viridiplantae > Streptophyta > Pinopsida > Pinales > Pinaceae > Pseudotsuga > Pseudotsuga menziesii. The sequence continues at coordinate 79,206 of LPNX010397022.1, read as the reverse complement.
AAGCTCTCCCTAACTTAGAGAAAGTATACATCATCTGCCCATAGATGAAGCGACTTATCAAAATTGGAGAGGAGAAGGACTAGTTCATGGGTCCCGACATGGAGAAAATAGCTGAAGTCTCCATCTTGGAAAAGATGTCGATCTTATCATGCTTGACAACACTCACCATCGACATCTAGAAAGTTTTGCAAAGTTGGATAGATTTCCAACATCACCTCGCTGTCACATCCCCGGCCATTGTAGAAGTCTACGTACAGAAATGACTGACCATCAGACTTCACATCCCACCGCAATAAATATTAAATGGCAGCAAGAATTTTGTACCTCCCTATTTCTTCAGGACAAAGAAACGTTTTGTTCGTGGGGGATATGTAGAAGGAACAAGTCGATAAGTGGACTTAATGAGATTCGACTTAGTCAATCAGCCGACTAAGTCAATGGGATGACTTAGTTGATCAGCTGACTAAGTCGGTCAGCCGACTAAACTAAGAAAATAGGTCGGCCACCTAAGGTCGTATCAGGTCACCGAACCGATAGGTAGTTATTTTGTAAGCGTTCTGTAATCATATATATTAGGCTGTTGAGCCAGATGAGAACTCTGTTCAGTTCATTGTTTTGTATCGACTCATTTATATAATATAATCTATTTATTCACCTATCTGTCTTATCTCTTGTCTTTGTTTTATAGTTATATATGTTTTAGTGTGTATTATTGGTAACCTTATGTGATCTGTGAGATTACAACACATGGTACTACTGTAACATACCCCTCATACCTCAATGCCGTAATGTGTGAGAAGGGCAATATTTTTACTTAGTTGTTACTGCAAAATGAGTCAATCCTGTTAGTGATAGATTTTACATGGAATTCCAATGAAGCGCGTCTAATTAAATCGTACAAGTATCATTTGGCAAATTACATCCATCCTCCCCTACCAAAATCAACTTGGAAATTACATCCAATTTACTAGGACTTATTGTGAAAACATACTCCAATATTCTTTTAACCTCATCTTATCTACATTAAACTTCGACTAACATTATGGATCTCTCTTAAGGAATCAATTATTTGTTTATTAGTTAATCTTTAGCGAGCCTATATTCGTCATCAAGATACCTAGCTATCGGCCTACCCTCCTCTTAAAAAAAAGTGATTGATTCAATGGAACTATTCATTGTTTATTCTTGATTAATGAATCATATGAGATGCACTTTCATTCATAACAATAGCATATCTTAAAACCTTAAATTATACCACATTATGGTCCATTGATGCCAATTTTCTTTAATGTAACTCCCCTAAGATACTATTCAAAATTTCCAGCACTTATCGTGTCTTTAAACAGAACTATTGAATAGACAAGAAAATCCATATGACAACAATAACTTTCATTGATTACCATTCCAATGGTATTTAAAACAATCGACAAGATTGTAGGAAACAAGTGTTAATTACACAAAGCTAATACCAGGAAAATGAAATGAATATACATTAATACAAGAGAGACGCCAACTTACATGGTTCGCCAATCCTTGGTTTATGTGACACACCCCATAGGAGTGCCCCAAAAAAAACATTTCCATCTGAAATACTAATTATTGACATGATTTCCTAAATAGCTTTCTTTTTATTTAATTTGTAAACATTTAGATAAAGACAATGGGACATTTCACTATCCAGGTGAATTCCTCCATGAAGCATATGTATACTTTCTAACTGTAAGATTAGATTCTCATTCATGAACCCTTGTATCAATAAAATATCCTATCATAAACAATTTAATTGACCATCATTCAGATCATCAATTCTTCTGTCAAAATGAGTATAAACCAACATCACACATATAGAACATACAACAGTAAGAGAGACACTATATTATGTTGTTCACCTCGTCCGCGAGGCTATGTCCACAAAGTTTGTTAGTCTTTTATTGATTTATCGAAGAGAAGGAAATTACAATGCTGTGGCACATACACTGTCCTTTTTCTTACCCCAAATATCTTCGCAGAGAGATACTTTCAAAATACCGAATTTCCCTATTGAAAGGCCTTTGTAATAGTTCATAATTCACCAACAGGTACTTGAGTGTAGGGTGATTTGAATTCCCAATTTGTAATATTTTCATGACCATTACCAATATTGAAGGTTACAATAGTTTAACCAGCGAAGTGATTATCCCATGAAGGGTTTCAAAAAATAAACATTGGTTTCTTTAAAAGTTTAAAATTTGGCCTTGACTGCATCAAATGAAAAGGAGCCTATGATGACTAGTTAGGATTGTTTCTTGTCAAATAAATTCTTATTTTATTTCTATATACTTATAGCAACATAAAACATATGAGGAAGAATTATAAATCATGATCAAAAGTTATGATCTTAGTTACATGATGAAAGCATTCAATTATAAGATCTTCTATTTTCTTCTGGGTGAGTAGGGACAACTATTAAATGTCATAGGTGGAAATTGTTATGTGATGTCATTTATTTGACTATCTTAATTAAAGTTTTGGGGACAAAACTGCTAGTATGAAGCAAATCTAACGCAATTGCAGTAGCCGTTGCTCCCCTTTTCCCATATCCCTACTTTATTAAGCCACATTAATTTGGGAGACTTTGACAACACTCATTAAATAAAGGTGGAAAGGAAAATTGTCATAACCTGACTGCTCTTTTTCATATGAGTGTTAATTATATTATCAATTTTTTTTTCTACCATTTAAAAATATTTATGCTAGGCATTGCCATAAAACACAGGCCCTAGCTGTAAGCTGTTACAGCTTAACAAATGCCCATCACTTTGATACCCACATGCAATACTACTTCTGAACCTACAGTTTTCCACCATTTCCTTACCCACAGGTTTTCGAATCTATCGTTTTAAAGACATGTAATAAATTATAAAATAGAAAACAATCCCCGTCAAAATGTACAGTGATTTGTTATCTATCCAGCATTCATTGGTAGGAACCAACTTGCCATATTCTGGCAACTAACCATGCCAATCATGTAGATAAAGGAATTTACTTCCCCACTGATAAGGTCGAACCTGCTTGTACTTAGCAAGATCGCTCGAGATCGGGAGGAGGAACAGACTATTTTATGTCTAATGATGGGTTACTCTAGCATTGAGACATGATGGATCTATGGCACTAATGACTGTTAAGAATATATTTTCAGCTAGTATTATGACTAAGATCATTTTTTGAGGTATCAGTGTTCTTTTCCTTGATTTGTTCTTTGCTCTCTGGATACTGGTACTATCTTTGTAGGAAAAGCGTCATGGTTCTGGAAACAATAATGGTCTTTTCCTCAAATCCACCAAATGACTGGGCAAAAACATAAAACGGAAAGTGCATTGATATCAATCTAGAAAATGCACCTTTGCCATGCAATCTAATTCCTAGCTGGTTAATTTGCACAGAAATTCAATTTAAACCCATCAAAATAACTAAAACACAACAGATTACAAAGCATGACACATGCCCTGTTAGACTATCACGGAGGGAAGAAAAACACATACCATGTATTGGCATGCAAGACCATTACTATGCTCGCACGTTTAGACTTCCTTCATGCGACTGAAGGAATAAAGGAAAAAAGATTCGATCTAACTCAATCATACACAGGTGGTATGTCACATCACAGTCAGGATTGGTTCAATTAGTGTTGAATCCGTCTAGGTCGTTGTCCCGATATTGTCCTTTTGATGATTGTTGCTCACCAAATGGAACGACATGTGGAAGAAATTGTGTGTTTTCTTAACAGATGCTCGTATTAATTGGCTAAGTTCATAGGTTGCACCCAACAATCAAGCCCATATTAGTACATAGCAAGGATGGAAAAATGCTGAAAAAAATGACCCAGAAGCTGGACAGGCACACGGATTTAGTTCCAGTGCAGGCAGAGCCTAGCGTGCTCCTTTTCTGCCCCCCCCCCCGCCCATCATGGCTTTTCAACAGCCATTATAAATAACAGGGAAGAACCTCAACGCGTCTGAAATCAAAGGTTATGAAATCCCGCAACGTCTCCACAATTAGTGCCTATGATTGGGGTAATTAACCCCTCCACAATCGATGCTTCCCAATAGTTAATGCCACAGTAGTAATGCCTCCTTAAATGGTGACTAACAATCTGGTAATGGGTCCTAAAAACCATCGATTATTAATCAAGATAAATTAACCATCGAATATGAGTATTTTTCTATAAATCTTATATATATGTAATAATGTACATATATGTATGTATTTACATGAAAAATGCGTTGTAGATATTAATTCCAATATGTATATAAATAATCTATACAAATTCCCTTTATTATATGGTGTTGCACTTTTATATGGAGTTTTACTATTGTGTAGTGTTCCAAAAACATGTTTAGCTTCTTTCACCATATAATGCTTTCCCTATTATGATGGAATTCATTCCATATCCACATGTTCTGTTAATATAGGCATATATATATGGTTTTTGTATATAATATGCATGTATCCTACCTTCCAATACCCTTGACTAACGGTGGTGGAAGTAACTTTATTGGGATGAGGGTTTTCTATTCCTCCTAAAACCCTATTTCGATCTACTTGTATAATTTATATGTTGTATTTAAATGTCTCCTTTATGCGATAATTCCCTTATGACCGAGCCCTAGGCTCGCTTGTCTGCAATTAAGTAAATTGCTAGTCACGCGTGTGAGAAGTCTTATAATTGGCTTACGTTCAAAGGTGGTTGGTTCCTTCGTTAATATCATGATGATTCTTGGTTACCATCATTCGACCTCGATGTTTTTTCCTTTATTGTTTATTCTTCCCTAGTGGATTAGTTTTGAATAGTTTAACTTGCACCGGTGTATTTTTTTTTCCTAAATCCACAGATTATGGAATTAATTGCCTACCTAATAAGGTTTTACTAGTGGGGCCTTGGCCTTGAACTCCTCACCAGTAAACCAATACAATTACATTAGACTATTACAAAAATTATTAGTGAATTTAAGGGGGATATTACATCCTCCCTCCCTTAAAATTAACACCGTCCTTGGTGTTCTTGCTTTCCTGCCCATCTTTATTATTCTCATGATGCTTCCCTTCTTGCTTTTGCTTCACCTTTTTCCTTCCTAACCTCTGTTTATCCTTCATGTTTTTCCTCAAGTTCTTGTCTTTCAATATTTGCAGTTTCCTGCAACAAGATCGGGTCTAGCCCAATCAATATATGTCAAAATCATATTTCATCCTTATACATAAGCCATGGGTCCATTTGTTTTATAACAATCTACAATTCCTAACATCATATATCCAATTATTTTCATAACGAAATTAAAAACATAATTACTACCCTTTAACCGTTGGTTTTATCTCCAACTTTTGGACAATTATGTCATCGTCTACCTAAGGATTGATTTCTTTGCATTAACCATGTAACAGTCTTTTGGAAATTCATTTAACATGTTTTCACGTTCGTTAAGTTTTCCAAACTCCCTTTGAGTTCTTTTTTCCATTCTAGTGTGGACTTACAATAAGTCTGAGGTTCTTACTAAGATAGTTCAAAATCAAAACTCTAATTCAAGCACAAGGAACCAATTCTAGAACATTCACCAATAAGAGCGTGATTCTAAGAGTTCATTTACTTAACAATTATGAAGATGGTACTTGTAACTATACAAAGACTTTTTTAGTATGTATAACATCATTCACCAATGTCCAAAATTGCCGTTGCAAGATCAACAAGGATCAAGAAGTAAATTAGAAAATCTATCTCTTTAAGGATTTCAATGCTCAATCCAACACTATCATGAACATAAAGAGATAGTGTTTGACTTGTATTTATATATGTCACTTTAGTGAACAAGCAATAGGTTTAAAACACAAAACTTCAATACCTCTATTAATGGATTTCTAACCATAAAATCATTATCAACTTTCAATCCTTCATTTTACTACCAAGTCAAGAAATGTGTCAAAAATTCTTTAAGCATTAAATCAGATCTTTAGTATTCAAATCGCAAGAGAGAAGAATAAGTGTCAAAGGAAAATTCACCAATATTCAGGTTTCAATTAGTATAATTCAGCAATCAACTACAAAAACAAATTCAGAATTGATGCCTATGTAATCGATTTAATTTGGAATCCAAATAAGGATTTTAATCTAAATATTCAACCAAAAGGTCAATGTAGGAAACCCAACATAACCAAAGATTACTGTCAATGTTATCATCCAAATTTCAATAGGAAATGAACTCAGATCTGAAGCAAATGATACCAATGTTAAGTGCAAATTTGTAGGAGGGCTAACAGCATTCACTTTCAAGATTCATATACTCGATGATTTAGATAAAAAAAACAATTCTTCAACAGTGTTAATACCCAAAGAGATTACACAGGAAACAATCCTTTCAAGGTAAGATAAGCCTAGTTTCAGATGTATGACATGGTTGTCATCAAACCACCCAAAATGTTACGATGAATAGCTGATCCTTAATGTTACGATGAGTAGATCAGGTAACCAATTATTATGTCAGTAACCTAGGCCATGACATTTGCATTAGGTTGTTCATCAAATTATTTCGCTAGAATATTAGGATTGTAGAATAATTGCAACTATAGGACAACAGAGAATGTGACTCATTAGGTCTTTGGGAAATTAGGTAACCCTTTAAATGTTACTTTTTAACAACACTAATTAGTGTGTTTTTACAATGTAACCTATCACAATCCACATGGAATTCTAAGAATCATACATCACGTCATTAACAACAATTTAACTCCCACATTATTATTATACTAGAAGGTACTTTCACCGACCAGGATTTTTTCTAAGAGGACTATTATACCTTACCAATAATTTAATCGTGCATTTCAAAATAAAGATGAAAACAATCGTATTAACCATTCATAAATTCTTTCAAAAGAAAATCAAGTAAATAACCAGATACCTATGTACTTATGTCATCAGCTTAATGTGGAAGTGGAAAAGAGATAATGACCATCCTTTGTGATCTGAGGATATGTTCCTCCTTCTCCTGCACAACTACGAGGTCAATAAACATTTGCGTTTGGTACAACTTTAAGGTACCTCGATTGGCCGAACTTGTTTATTTTCTGTTATCAAAAAGCAAAAACTCAATCACTAATTAAAACGAAATGTGCGGAAGCATTTTAAGCCCAATAGGCCCGAGCATTTCAACTCTCGCTCTGATGCCATATGTAACATACCCCTCATACCTCAATGCCGTTATGTGTGAGAAGGGTAAGATTTTTACTTAGCTCTTACTACAAAATGAGTCAATCTTGTTAATGAAAGATTTTACATGGCATTCCAATGAAGCGCATCTAATTACATTGTACAACTATCATTTGGGAATTTACATCCATCCTCCCCTACCAAAATCAACTTGGAAATTACATCCAATTTACTAGGACTTATAGTGAAAACATACTCCAATGTTCTTTTAACCTCATCTTATCTACATGAAACTTTGACTAACATTATGGATCTCTCTTAAGGAATCAATTATTTGTTTATTAGTTAATCTTTAGCAACCCTCTATTCATCATCAAGATATCTAGCTATTGGGCTACCCTCCTCTTCAACAAAAGTGATCGATTCGATGGACCTATTGGTTGTTTATTCTTGATTACTGAATCATATGAGATGCACTTTCATTCATAACAATAGCATATCTTAAAACCTTCAATTATACCACATTATGGTCCATTGATGCCAATTTTCTTTAATGTAACTCCCCTAAGATACTATTCAAAATCGCCAGCACTTATCGTGTCTTTAAACAGAACTATTGAATAGACAAGAAAATCCATATGACAGCAATAACTCTTATTGATTACCATTCCTATGGTATTTCAAACAATCGACAAGATTGTAGAAAACAAGTGTTCATTACACAAAGCTAATACTAGGAAAATGAAATGAATAGACATTAATACAAGAGATCTATGCCAACTTACATTGTTCACCCAATCCTTGGTTTACGTGACACACCCCATATGAGTCCCCCCAAAAAAAATTTCCATAGGAAAGACTAACTATTTCCATGATTTCCTAAATAGCTTTCTTTTTATTTAATTTGTAAACATTTAGACAAAGACAATGGGACATTTCGCTATCCAAGTGACTTCCTCCATGAGGCATAGGTATACTTTCGAACTGTAAGATTAGATTCTCTTTAATGAACCCTTGTATCAATAAAATAGCCTATCATAAAAAATTTAATTAACCATCATTCAAAAAATAAATTCTTCTGGCAAAATGTGTATAAACCAACATCACACATATAGCACATACAACAGTAAGAGAGACACTATATTACGTGGTTCACCTCGTCCGTGAGGCTATGTCCACAAAGTTTGTTAGTATTTTATTAATTTATCGAAGAGAAGGAAATTACAATGCTATGGCACATACACTGTCCTTTTTCTTACCCCAAATCTCTTCGTAAAGGGATACTTTCAAAATACCAAATTTCCTATTGAAGGGCCTTTGGAACAGTTCATAATTCACCAACAGGTCCTTTAGTGTAGGGTCATTCGAATTCCCAATTTGTAAGATTTTCATGACCATTACTAATATTGAAGGTTACAATAGTTTAACCAATGAAGTGGTTATCCTAGTAAGGGTATAAAAAAAACATTGGTTTCCTTAGAAGTTCAAAAATTTGCCATGACTGCATCAAATGAAAAGGAGCCTACGGTGACTAGTTAGGATTGTTTCTTGTCAAATAAATTCTTATTTGATTTTTACATACTTATAGGATAATAAAACATATGAGGCAGAATTATAACATTTGAGGCAAAATTATAACATCTGATGCATAATTATAAATCATGATCAAAATTTCTGATCTCAGTTACATGATGAAAGCATTCAATTATAAAATCTTCTATTTTCTTTTGGGTGAGTAGGGATAGCTATTAAATGTCATAGGTTGAAATATGTTTGTGATGTCATTTATTCGACTATCTATGTCACTAATGACTGTTAAGAATATATTTTCAGCTAGTGTTATGACCAAGATCATTTTCTGAGGGATCGGTGTTCTTTTCCTTGATCTGTTCTTTGCTCTCTGGATTCTGGTACTAGCTTTGCAAGCAAAGCGTCACAGTTCTGGAAAAAATTATGGTCTTTTCCTCAAATCCACCAAATTACTGGGAAAAAACTTAAACCGAAAAGTTCATTGATATCAATCTAGAAAATGCGCCTTTGCCAGGCAGTCTAATTCCTAGTTGGCTAATTTACACACGAATTCAATGTAAACCCATCAAAATAACTAAAACACAACAGATCGCAAAGCACAACACATGCCCTATTAGACTATCATGGAGGGAAGAAAAACACATACCATGTATCGACATGCAATACCATTAATATGCTCGCGGTTTTAGATTGCCTTCATGGGACTAAAGGAATAAATGAAAACAACTTCAATCTAACTCGATCATACCCAGGTGGTATGTTGCATCAAAGTGAAGCTTGGTTCAATTAGTGTTGAATCCGTCTAGGTCGTTGTCTTGATATTGTCCTTTTGATTATCATTGCTCTCCAAATGGTACACCATGTGGAATAAACCATGTGTTTTCTTAATAGGTGCTCATATCAATTAGCTAAGTTGATATGTTGCACCCAGCAATCAAGCCCATATTAGTACGTAGCAAGGCAAGAAAAATGCTGAAAAAAATGACCCAGAAGCTGGAATAGCACATGGATTTAGATCCAGCGCNGTGTGCTCCCTTTCTGCCCCCCCCCCCCTCATGGCTTTCAACAACCATTATAAGTAACAGGGAAGAACCTCAACACATCTAAAATCAAAGGTTATGAAATCCCGCAACGTCTCCACAATTAGTGGCTATGAGTGGGGTAATTAACCCCTCCACAATCTATGCTTCCAAATAGTTAATGCCATAGTAGTAACGCCTCCTTAAATGGTGACTAACAATCTGGTAATGTGTCCTAAAAACCCTCGATTATTAGTCAAGATAAATTAATACTCCCTCGAATATTAGTATTTTTCTAGAAATCTTATATATGTGTAATAATGTACATATATATATGTATTTACATGAAAAATGCGTTGTAGATATTAATTCCAATATGTATATAATAATATATACAAAATCCCTTTATTATATGGTGTTCCACTTGTATATGGAGTTTTACTATTGTGTAGTGTTCCAAAAACATGTTTAGCTTCTTTCACCATATAATGCTTTCCCTATTATAATGGAATTCATTCCATATCCACATGTTCTATTATTACATGCATATATATAGATATATATATATGTTTTTATATATATAATATGCATGTCTCCTACCTTCCAATACCCTTGACTAACGGGCGTGGAAGTAACTTCATCAGGGCGAGGGTTTTTTATTCCTCCTAAACCTCTATTTTTATGTACTTGTCTAATTAATTTATTTTTATTTAAATGTCTCCTTTATGCGATAATTCCCTTATGACCGATCCCTAGGCTCACTTGTCCGCAATTAAGTAAATTGCTAGTCACGCGTGTGAGAAGTCTTATAATCAGCTTAAGTTCGAAGGTGGCCGGTTTCTTCGTTGATATCACGATGATGCCTAGTTGCCATCATTCGACCTCGATGTTTTTTCCTTTATTGTTTATTCTTCCCTAGTGGATTAGTTCTGAATCGTTTAACTTGTGTCAATGTATATTTTTCTTCCTAAATCCACATATTAGGGAATTAATCGCCTACCTAATAAGGTTTTACTAGTGGGGCCTTGGCCTTGAGCTCCTCACCGGTAAACCAGTACAATTAAATTAGACTCTTACAAAAGTTATTAGTGAATTTAAGGGGGATATTACATCCTCCCTCCCTTAAAATTAACACTGTCTCGGTGTTCTTGCTTTCCTGCCCATCTTTCTTCTTCTCATGATGCTTCCCTTCTTGCTTTTGCTTCGCCCTTTTCCTTCATGATCTCTGTTTATCCTTCATGTTTTTCCTCAAGTTGTTTTCACTCAATACCTGCAGTTTCCTACAACAAGATTGGGTCTAGCCCAAGCATTTTATGTCAAAATCATATTTCAGCCGTATATATAAGCCACGGGTCCATTTGTTTTATAACAATTTGCAATTCTTGGCATCATATATCCAATTGTTTTCATAAAGCAATTAAAAACATAATTACTACCCTTTTGCCGCTGGTTTTATCTCCAACCTTTGGACAATTATGTTGTCCTCTACCTGAGGAATCATTTCTTTGCATTAAGCATGTAACAGGCTCTTGGAAATTCATTTAACACGTTTTCAGGTTCCTTAAGTTTTCCAAACTCCCTTTGAGTTCCTTTTTCCATTCTCGTGTGGACTTACAATAATTCTGAGGTTACTATCCCTTTTAACTACCAGTTAAAAGTTTTCTCCTCAGTGGCATCAAATAGCGTCCTATCTTTCTAGATGTCCAAATTTTTTCCTAGGTCTTTTTGCCACACCATATGCCTAACACCGATGTGCTCACGCGACAATCGCTTGCCTAACACCATTGTGCTCCTGTAGCATATATGCCTAACACCCGTGTGCTCACACGACAATCACTTGCCTAACAACACAGTGCTCTTGTGGCATCCAAATTTTCCTTGTTCATATTTACTATAAACGTTAACCTTGACTATTGTAACGCACACTCCTTGGTGCTTGCATGACTTTACTATCATTGTCTCGATTCGTGAATTCAGCTACATGGTTATTCAAAACGTTCATAAAAGTTCAATAATCAATTATCATAATTTGCATCGATTTTAATCGTCATTCACGAGTTATATAACCATGTAAATCATCTAGAAAAATTACTCCTTACTCTTTTCTGAGTAATTGAGCTCAACTTACATACGCAGGCGGATTTATATATCATAATGTATATCGATTGTAGCAATGGTCATCATATCAGTGAAGCCTGCAATGTTAGTATGTAAACAACATCATCCACAGTTATTCCTTGGTTATAATCTGTGAGATTCGACAATTATAATAAGTACAACATTACCATACTTAACCTCATTATTTACAGCAGCAAATATTTTTCTAATAGTCAACTCCGACTGATACTATTCCTGGCATATCTTGCAATGTTAGCATATAACATTATACAGAATTCATCAACTTACTTATTTTCCATTAGATAATCAAATCCATATAATATTTTAAAATGCCAATCTCATTATGACCCAAGCAACAACAATGCTATCAAATCCTCAATGGCTTTAATCACAAGATTACCAACAAGATCCTTCAATCTAGCCCTATAATCAATTCTAGGGTTCTTACTAGAATCTAGAAATAGACATATGATATCAATAAACATCCATTCCAACAAATGGTCTATTTGGCTAGTAGATCAATACCCAAAATTAAAGTACCATCCATGGGCTAATCAAAACATAATGTAGTTCAAAATCAAAACTCTAATACAAGCACAAGGAACCAATTCTAGAACGTTCACCAATAAGAGCATGATTCTAAGAGTTCATTTACTTAACAATTATGAAGGTGATACTTGTAACTATACAAAGACTTTTTCAGTATGTATAACATCATTCACCAATGTCCAAAACAGCCCTTGCGAGATCAACAAGGATCAAGAAGTAAATTAGACAATCTATCTCTTTAAGGATTTCAACGCTCAATCCAACACTATCATGAACATAAAGAGATAGTGTTTGACTTGTATTTATATATGTCACTTTAGTGAACAAGAAATAGGTTTAAAACACAAAACTTCAATACCTCTATTAATGGATTTCTAACCATAAAATCATTATCAACTTTCAATCCTTCATTTTACTGATAGGTCAAGAAATGTGTCAAACCTTCTGTAAGCATTAAATCATATCTGTAGTATTCAAATTGCAAGAGAGGAGAATAAGTGTCAAAGGAAAATTCACCAATGTTCAGATTTCAATTAGTATAATTTCAGCAATCAACTACAAAAACAAATTCATAATTGATGCCTATGTAATCAATTTAATTTGGAAGCCAAATAAGGATTTCAATCTAAATATTAAACCAAAAGGTCAATGTTAGCAATCCAACATATCCAAAGTTTACTGTTAATGTTATCAACCAAATTTCAATAGGTAATGAACTCAGATCTGAAGCAAATGATACCGATGTTAAGTGCAAAGTTGTCGGATGGCTGATAGCATTCACTTTCAAGATTCATATACTCGATGATTTAGATAACAAAAGCATTTCTTCAACATTGTTAATGCCCGAAGAGATTACACAGGAAACAAGCCTTTCAAGGTAAGATAAGCCTAGTTTCAGATGTATGACGTGGTTGTCATCAAACCACCCAAAATGTTACGATGAGTAGATCATCCATAATGTTACGATGAGTAGATCAAGTAACCAATGATTATGTCAGTAACCTAGGCCATGATACTTGCATCAGGTTGTTCTTCAAATTATTTCACTAGAATATTAAGATTGTGGAATAATTGCAACTATAGGACAATAGAGAATGTGACTCATTAGGTCTTTAGGTAATTAGGTAACCCTTTAAATGTTACTTTTTAACAACACTAATCATTGTGTTTTTACAATGTAACCTATCACAATCAACATGGAATTCGAAGAATCATACATCACGTCATTAACAACAATTTAACTCCCACATTATTATTATAGTAAAAGGTACTTTCACTGACCAGGAGTTTGTCTAAGAGGACTCTCATACCTTACCAATAATTTAATCGTGCAGTTTAAAATAAAGACGAAAACAATCATATTAACCATTCATAAATTCTTTTGAAAGAAAATCAAGGAAATAACCAGATACCTATGTACTTATGTTGTCGGCTTAACGTGGAATTGGAAAAGAAATAATGACCATCATTTGTGATCTGAGGAGGTGTTCCCCCTTCTCCTGCACAACTATGAGGTCAATAAACATTTGGGTTTGGTACAACTTTAAGGTATCTGGATTGGCCAAACGTGTTGATTTTCTGTTATCACAGAGAGAAAAATCAATCGTTAATTAAAACGAAATAGGTGGAAGCATTTTAAGCCCAATAGGCCCGATCGTTTCAACTCTCGCTCTGATACCATATGTAACATACCCCTCATACCTCAATGCTATTATGTGCGAGAAGGGTAAGATTTTTACTTAGTTGTTACTGCAAAATGAGTCAATCCTATTAGTGACATATTTTACATGGAATTCCAATGAAGTGCATGTAATTAAATTGTACAGCTATCATTTGGCAATTTACATCCATCCTCCCCTACCAAAATCAACTTGGAAATTACATCCAATTTACTAGGAGTTATAGTGAAAACGTACTCCAATGTTCTTTTAACCTCATCTTATCTACATTAAAATCCGACTAACATTATGGATCTCTTTTAAGGAATCAATTATTTGTTTATTAGTTAATCTTTAGCCACCCTATATTCGTCATCAAGATACCTAGCTATTGGGCTACCCTCCTCTTCAACAAAAGTGATCGATTCGATGGACCTATTCATTGTTTATTATTGATTACTGAATCATATGAGATGCACTTTCATTCATAACAATAGCATATCTTAAAACGTTCAATTATACCACATTATGGTCCATTGATGCCAATATTCTTTAATGTAAATCCCCTAAGATACTATTCCAAATCGCTAGCTCTTATCGTGTCTTTAAACAGAACTATTGAATAGACAAGAAAATCCATATGACAACAATAACTCTCATTGATTACCATTCCTATGGTATTTCAAACAGTAGACAATATTGCAAAAAAAAAGTGTTAATTACACAAAACTAATACCAGTAAAATGAAATGAATAGACATTAATACAAGAGAGACGCCAACTTACATGGTTCTCTCAATCCTTGGTTTATGTGACACACCCCATAGGAGTCTCCCAAAAAAAACATTTCCATCCGAAAGACTAATTATTGCCATGATTGCCTAAATAGGTTTCTTTTTATTTAATTTGTAAACATTTAGACAGAGACAATGGGACATTTCGCTATCCAGGTGACTTCCTCCATGAAGCATATGTATACTTTCTAACTGTAAGATTAGATTCTATTAAATGAACCCTTGTATCAATAAAATAGCTTCTCATAAACAATTTAATTGACCATCATTCAGATCATAAATTCTTCTATCAAAATGAGTATAAA
The DNA here is from genome assembly GCA_001517045.1 of Pseudotsuga menziesii. Taxonomy (NCBI): domain Eukaryota; kingdom Viridiplantae; phylum Streptophyta; class Pinopsida; order Pinales; family Pinaceae; genus Pseudotsuga; species Pseudotsuga menziesii. The sequence goes on along the minus strand of LPNX010397022.1, from coordinate 64,060 downwards.
CCAACATCACACATATAGCGCATACAACAGTAAGAGAGACACTGTATTATGTGGTTCACCTCGTCCGTGAATTTTGTTAGTATTTTATTGAGTTGTCGAAGAGAAGGAAATTACAATGTTGTGGCACATACACTGTCCTTTTTCTTACCCAAATCTCTTCGCAGAGAGATACTTTCAAAATACCAAATTTCCCTATTGAAGGGCCTTTGTAACAGTTCATAATTCACCAATAGGTCCTTGAGTGTAGGGTGATTCGGATTCCCAATTTGTAATATTTTCATGACCGTTACCAATATTGAAGGTTACAATAGTTTAACCAGTGAAGTGGTTATCCCAGGAAGGGTTTCAAAAAATAAACATTGGTTTCCTTAGAAGTTCAAAATTTCGCCATGACTGCATCAAATGAAAGGGAACCTACAGTGACTAGTTAGGATTGTTTCTTGTCAAATAAATTATTATTTGATTTCTACATACTTATAGGAGCATAAAACATATGAGGCAGAATTATAAATCATGATCAAAAGTTCTGATCTCAGTTACATGATGAAAGCATTCAATTATAAGATCTTATATTTTCTTTTGGGTGAGTAGGGACAGCTATTAAATGTCATAATTGGAAATCTTTCTGTGATGTCATTTATTCGACTATCTTAAGTGAAGATTTGGGGACAAAACTGCCAGTATGAAGTAAATGTAACGCAATTGCAGTAGCCATTGCTCCCTTTTTCCCATATCCCTACTTTATTAAGCCACGTTAATCTGGGAGACTTTGACAACACTCGTTAGATGAAGGTGGAAAGGAAAATGGTCATAACCTAACTACTCTTTTTCATATGATTGTTAATTATATTATCAATTTTTTTTTCTACCATTTAAAAAGATTTATGCTAGGAATTGCCATAAAACACAGGCCCTAGGTGTAAGCCATCACATCTTAACAAACGGCCATCACTTTGATACCCACATGCAATACTACTTCTGAACATACAGTTTTCCACCATTTCCTTACCCACAGGTTTTTGAATCTATCGTTTTAAAGACATGTAATAAATTATAAAATAGAAAACAATCCACATTAAAATGCACAGTGATTTGTTATCTACCTGGCATTCATTGGTAGGTACCAACTTACCATATTCTGGAAACTAACCATGCCCATCATGTAGATAAAGCTATTTCCTTCACCACTAAGAAGGTCAAAGCCGCCTGTACATAGCAAGATTGCTCGAGATTGTGAGGAGGAACAGACTATGTTATGTCTAACGGGTTTCTCTAGCATTGAGACATGATGGATCTATGGCACTAATGACTGTGTAATGACTATTAAGAATATATTTTCATCTAGTGTTATGACCAAGATCATTTTCTGAGGGATCAGTGTTCCTTTCCTTGATCTGTTCTTTGCTCTTTGGATACCGGTACTAGCTTTGCAAGCAAAGCGTCATGGTTCTGGCAACAATGATGTTCTTTTCCTCAAATCCACCAAATGACTGGGAAAAAACTTAAACCGAAAACTGCATTGATATCAATATAGAAAATACGCCTTTGCTAGGCAGTCTAATTCCTAGCTGGTTAATTTGCACATGAATTCAATGTAAACCCATCAAAATAAATAAAACACAACAAATCACAAAGCATGACACATGCCCTATTAGACTATCATGGAGGGAAGAAAAATGCATACCATGTATCAGCATGGAATACCATTACTATGCTCGTGTGTTTAGACTGCCTTCATGGGACTAAAGGAATAAAAGAAAATAGCTTCTATCTATCTCGATCATACTGAGGGGGTATGTCGCATCACACTTGGGTTGGGTTCAATTAGTGTTGAATCCCTCCAGTTCATTGGCCTAATATTGTCCTTTTGATGATCATTGCTCGCCAAATGGTACGATATGTGGAAAACATCATGTGTTTGCTGAACAGGTGCTCGTATCAATCATTTAAATTCATAGCTTGCACCCAGTAATCAAGCCCATATTAGTACATAGCAAGGCAGGAAAAATACTGAAAAAAAATGACCCAGAAGCTGGACTAGCATGTGGATTTAGATCTAGTGTAGGCAGACCCTAGCGTGCTCCTTTTCTGCCCCCCCTCATGGCTTTTCAACAGCCATTATACATAACAAGGAAGAACCTCAACGCGTCTGAAATCAATGGTTATGAAATCCTGCAAAGTCTCCACAATTAGTAGCTATGATTGGTGTAATTAACCCCTCCACAATCTATGCTTCCCAATAGTTAATTCCACAATACTAACACCTCCTTAAATGGTGACTAACAATCTGGTAACGGGTCCTAAAAACCCTTGATTATTAATCAAGATAAATTAATACTCCCTTGAATATGAGTATTTTTCTATAAAGCTTATATATGTGTAATAATGTACATATATATATGTATTTACATGAAAAATTTGTTGTAGATATTAATTCCAATATGTATATAAATAATATATACAAATTCCTTTTATTATATGGTGTTCCACTTGTATATGGAGTTTTAGTATTGTGTAGTGTTCCAAAAACATGTTTAGCTTCTTTCACCATATAATGCTTTCCCTATTATAATGGAATTCATTCCATATCCACATGTTCTGTTATTATATGCATATATATAGAGATATATATGTTTTTTTATATATAATATGCATGTCTCCTACCTTCCAATGCCCTTGACTAACGGGGGTGGAAGTAACTTCATCGGGGCGAGGGTTTTCTATTCCTCCTAAGCCCATATTTCGATCTACTTGTATAATTTATATGTTGTAGTTAAATTTCTCCTTTAAGCAATAATTCCCTTATGACCGATCTCTAGGCTCGCTTGTCCACAATTAAATAAATTGCTAGTTTCTTGTGTTAGAAGTCTTATAATCGCCTTAAGTTCGAAGGTGGTTGGTTCCTTCGTTGATATCACGATGATGCCTAGTTACCATCATTCAACCTCGATGTTTTTTCTGTTATTGTTTATTCTTCCCCAGTGGATTAGTTCCGGATCATTTAACTTGCGCTGGTGTATATTTTTTTTCCTAAATCCACAGATTAGGGAATTAATTGCCTACCTAATAAGGTTTTACTAGTGGGGCCGTGGCCTTGAGCTCCTCACCAGTAAACCAATACAATTACATTAGACTATTACAAAAATTATTAGGGAATTTAAGGGGGATAGTACAACTACAAGTGTTGAGAGAACACCAGTTTTACACTAAGTTTAGTAAATGTGATTTCTACAAACCACAGATATAGTATGTAGGTCACATCATCTCTTAGACAAGGATATATGTGGACTAGGAAAATATTAAAGCCATAAAGGATTGTCCTACCCCTACTAGCATCACTAACATTAGGTCTGTTTTGGGACTAGCCGGATATTTTCAAATGTTCATTGAGAACTTCTCGAGTATCTCTTTCCCCATGACCACTTTGCAGAAGAAAGCAAGTAATTTGATGACCAAACCGGTGTTACGATATGTGGATCCTGATGGGGATTTCATTATTTGTACGGATTCAAGCAAGGAATTACTTGGAGGATTCCTCTTGCAGAACAATCATGCGATTTGTTATGAATCACGAAATTTAAAAGAGCACAAGTAGAATTACCCTACCCATGATCTTGAGTTAGCAGCCATCATGCATGCTTTGAGGATGCAGAGGCACTACCTCATGGGAAGGAAGTTCCTTCTGAAGGAAGACAATATGAGTCTGAAATATTTATTATATCAACCGAATTTGAATGCAAGGAAAGCTAAGTGGTTGGATTTCCTTAGTGATTACCATTTCGAGCTAAAGCACATTAAGGGAAAAGAGAATAAGGTTGTCGATGCTTTGAGCCAATGAACTCATATGATATATGATTTTACCTTGAGTCAAACCGATGCTTATTTTCACGAGAGGATTAGAATGGCCAACAGAGTTGACCCCTTCTATGTGGAAATGCTCACGAAAGTCGAGGAGGACAAGTTGTTTCAACAATAAAAAGAATACAAGGTAGACGAATCTAGACTGCTATGGTCCAAAGAGCATTTGTATGTTCTAGAAGGAAGGGACCTTCGGTCCAGCATCATCATGAAATTTCATCGAGCACCCTACTTCGAGAACCCAGGATATCAAAATATGATATCCACCACCAAGAGACACTTTTTCTGGCCTAAGTTAAAGGCCAACTTTGCAATTTTTATTGCGAAATGGCAGGAATGTCAGCTAGTCAAAGCTGAGCATCAGCATCCTGCGGGATTGCTACAGCCGTTACCCATTCTGGAATGGAATTAGGAGGTCATCAGTATGGATTTCATCACCAGTTTACTAAAAATTAAGAAGCAAAATGATTATATTTTTTTGGTCATCAACAAGTTGTCAAAAGAAGCACACTTCATTCCTTTGAAGTCGACCTACAAAGCAGTGAACATTTTTTTTTTTTTTTTGACTAGGGGAATCGGCAACTGGGGCTGGGCTGGTACTCGTGTGACACAGGGTCCAGGGATCCATTCCCGCTACCACTATAACCCTAGGTGCCCCACACCCGCCGCAAGACATGGGACACAGGTAAACCCGGGTGGGATTGATCTCGTGACCTCCAATTTACAAACAACTTCATTACAACGGAACCACCAATGAGCCACACCCGTGCAGACTTACAAAGCAGTGAACATTGACGATATCTTCTTGAAGGAGTTATTTAGATTGCATGAGATACCCAAGGTGATTATCTCAGATCGAGATGTTAAGTTTATAATAAACTTTTGGAGATCAATATTCTATAGATTGGAGACGTAGTTGAAATTTAGCACTGCATATCACCCACAAACAGATGGGTAGACAGAAAGAGTAAACCAGATTGTTGAGGACATGCTTCGAATGTATGTCATGAACAACCCCACGAAGTGGGAGGATTACCTGCATCTCACAGAGTTTGCGTATAACAATGGTTATCAGTCTTCCATCAAGATGAGCCCCTTTGAGGTACTTTATGGACAAAAGTGTAGAACACTGGTCACTTGGCATAGCCCGGTGGATCGGCTCATGTTTGGGCCTGGTTTTTTGATAGAATTGGAACACTTGGTTAACAAGGTCCATGTTAATATTAAAGAAGCACAAGACCACCAAAAACGTTATGTGGATCGAAAAAGAAAAGATAAGGAATTTCAAATAGGTGATCATGTTTACTTGAAAGTAAAAGCCAAACAAAGCTCATTGAGCCTAGCTAGGTGGGGTAAGTTAGCACCTAGATTTTGCGGACGTTTTGAAATACTGGCCAAGAAAGGGGCAATGGCATATGAACTAGTGTTTCCCACACATGTAAGAGTCCATAATGTTTTCCATGCATATTTGTTAAATAAATATGTTTATGATACTAAACATGTTGTTGATTGGTCCCTATTATAGGTGGAACCTCAAGGGGAGTATTCCCCTGATCCTACTCATATACTGGACAAGAGAGAGGTGTGGCTTCGGAAGCGCATCATAGTCTAGTTGAAAGTGCAATGGAAGCACTTTGAGACTGATGAGGCTACTTGGGAGAATGAATCCACCATGAGAATGGCTTACCCCGCCTTGTTTCATGATGTCATTTTGAGTGCCTAGAACACTAGGGATGGTGTTTTTCTAAGTGGGGAGGGATGTAATAGCCCAAATTTTGGAGCTAACACTTATAGGCATGTTCCTATTTATTATGATAATTATCTTGATGTTTTATTTTTATATTGGGTCGAATACCCCACTACATATGAACATGATGATTTGTTTTATATATTGGGCGTAATCCAATTATTGATGATATCTATCTATCTATCTATCTATCTATCTATATGCTTGTTTGTATTGGACCCTGAAGCACATGATTGATGAGATGTTTTGTGTTGAGTAGGAAGCTATGGAGCACACGAGTGAGATGATTTGTATTGAGAGAGGAGCTCTGGAGCATCATATCCTTGGCCACTATATCCCTAGGCATATTGTACAAGTACATCCTAGCATTTAGTGTTGAGTGAGAGATCTGGAATTGCACCAATTTTGTAACTCCCTGTTATAGGAGTTGAGTATGGGCTCTGGTAAGCACTAGGTATTTCTGAAAAGAATTAATAATTCCTGAGTGAAAACGACTCGAGAAAAATATTGATCTCATCATACCTATTTTAAGTCATTAAATGAAATTTTGAATTTCTATATTCTCATCAAGTACTGAAGAAATACCATGTTATATGAGGGAATCGAGCATCCAAGGATGTTTAGAGTTTCCTAGCCTAGTACACCTAAACCATATACCTACTTGACCTTAATAAAGAAGTGTCATTAAATCTAGGGATCATGTTATATTATGCCCAACGACAAATGTTAACAAGTGTTATATAATTATGTACTTTATACATGGTATGTATAAAGAATTAAATATGTTAATAAATAAATAAAAGAAAGAAAAGAAGCTCCATCAATAATAATTTATTATTAATAGATTAATAAATAGTATAATACATATGAATGTCTAACTAGGAACTAGTTAAAAGTTCCTAAGTTAAAGTATTGAAAATTACCGAAGTAATTAAAAAGGGTTAAATCAATAAATCAAGGATTTATTTATTTAACTACCCCTTTGACTGAAAAGTATATCTATAAAGACTCAAGTGAAGTAAAGGCTTGGCGTTCTGATTATTATCATTGGCGAATGATTATTTTGCCTATTTTTTTCTATCAAGGGATTTCTTGGAGAACATTTCCTATAAGGAAAACGAGAATTGATTCAGAACTAAATACAAGTTAGGAAACCCTACCTTAGGAGATCTAAGCTACTTGCATGTTGTAATCTATCTCAGGAGGATCCGGATTAAACCAGGAATGGTTTCGGGTCATGGTTGGGTGGAACGTGGTAGTTCCCAAGTGATTTGGTCATCAAAAACAGAGTTGAGATCTGTATTGAATTGTTAATGTTGTTCATTTGAGTTTGCAGGTTCATATATTAAAAGAGCTTCAAGTACATGTATGAAGCCCTAGACTCCTTATTCCCTTTTTCTAGATTAAATGTTGGATGTGCTAAGTAAATGACTATAATGCATTTCCTAACCCTTTGTGTTTTATTTTTTCTGGTTAAAATGTGCTAGGGTTTGCATTTTTTAATATTAACCTTAGGGTGCAAATTATATCTTATGCTGTATTTACTAGGATTTCTACACCTAAGTTTGTTTCTGTATTATTTCAATACTTAGATTGTGTTTACTGTAAACTAGGTTTCTGTTTCAAGTTATTATATAGTTGTTCTTAGGCTTTATTACTCTACTCACATATTCCATTTGTGAGCATAGGCTTATTTTAGATTTAATTAAAAACTAGTTTAGAAGTAGGAGTTATACACACACACACACACACACACACACACACACACACACTAACCGTTATATAAATAGTTTTACAAGTTAATATACTAAATACATTAAATATAAACTAAAGCTCGAATTGAATGTTATACACTAAATCAAAGATAAATAAACCATTAAGGACCTTCCAAGGTCTACATAATTAAATACCTTCTACTATTATAGCATTCCATTAAATAAACATCATCATAAATAAATGAACATGGTAAGCATCATGATCATCCATTTGGTCTAAGATTAATCCTCATGTTCCACTTTAACACCACAGTGCAAATAATTTTAAAATAACCTCATATCAAAAAATTGAACAGAGTAAGTATCGTGACGTTTTATTTGGTCCAATATTGAACCATATCATAATCACTTTGCATAAACCATTTAAAAAATTCCATCTAACTAATTTGCACAACCATCCCATAACATAAACCAATTAATAATTAAAACCCTTAATGCCAACAGGGGTCACGACATCGATCCCTATGGGTATTCAGACCCAATTCAATAGCAGTAATAACGACCACATTATAAATTACATAAACAGAGTCAATTCGCATAGTCATTCTGCTGTCTCTTTAAGCAATTAAAAGCAATGAAATTACTTAAACCACTAAAGTCATTTAAAAAAAAAACCCTTATCTTATTATCTAAACTATTCATCCTATTTACACAAGCAACGACCAGGGTTCGAATCCTATAGATCATGTAAGATACCCCTCCCACCTTGAAAACCTAAGAGTGACTACGACTAGTAAAAATAGAAATGAACCATAAAAGCGCCCATGAAGAATAGAAAACCCTGACCACAATGAGGTTACTCCCGCTACACGTTAAACAGGGGCACTTAAGACATTCAAACAGTATCATAAACCATGAAGAACAATGTATGACGGGGATATGCATTTGAGGAATGAATTATTGTAGAGCTTGTAATGTCACCTACAATCTTGGGACATCCGATGGTAAAATGTTTTGAACGCATATATATATATATATATATATATATATATATATATATATTTAAATAGACTATATGTAGGACATTACATATAAAATAATGAAGAATACTATACATACATATGTATATTGGAGATGTATAGATATGCATATAAGCAAAACATACAAAGTTACATATAACCATGGAAAGTTATATGGTGAAACGAACCTCATATGTATAACTGTGGAACCCTATATACATGATATCACAGGTTGGAGGCATACACATATTTGATATTATATGTTGAACATATAATGTTACAACATTTCATGTAGAGAACATATATATAATAATGGAACCATACATATATATATATGTATTAGCGGAGGATAATATATATGTATTGGGCACATATATGTTTGTGGTATATAGCGAATGAATAACATATAGTGTTATGAACCTCACACAGGTACATGTATTGTATGAGGAACCATGTTTATACATTTTGTGATTATGGAAAACAATAGTATATATATATATATATGTTAAAGACATATGTTTAAGATATATGTATTAGAAAAAAATGATTCCTTGGTGGAAACAAAAATAATATATTAAGTAATTATAAAGTACACAAACTATTATTTCAGTCTTTATAAAAGATCTCGAGAGAAGCAATATGTTGAGGTACTTATAAAGTACATGGACTATTATTTCTTTTCTTTATAAAAGACATGGAAAGAAATAATATGCTAAGTAATTATATAAGCTATTATTCCAGACATGGAAGGAAATAATTGTAAAATACAGGGACTATTCTTAAGAAATATTTTAGTCCTTAACATGAATAGTTATGGAAAATAAATGATATGTTAGGTGGATCATTTTTTATATGGGAATTAGAATGATGGTGTTTAAAAACTGCTGCTTGAGGGAATCACGGGAATTATCCCCGTAACAAGATGGGTTAATTTAATAGAGGGAGAGAAAATTAATGTACCAACGGCTATCAAGCCGTGGAGAGGTAAATCCCTTCCTGAACAGGTGGAATTTATGCACGTTGCAGGGACAGAGGAAGGGATGTCTGCGCTCCATAGGGAGAGAATCTCTGCGCCTATTAGGCGCATCAATTGCTAAGATGCATTAAAATGGTGCTCTGAAATGTGTTAAGGGGGGGAGAATTTCTTCAATGGAGAGGGAGCACTGCATGTTCTAAGAGTCCAATGTGCCCCTTCTTGTGGGAAAAACCTGCATCTTGAGGAAAGGAGGCTCTCTTCAATTTGAGAGAGATCTCTATGTTTCCCTTTTGAATAGATCTCGGTCTTTTTCTACAACTGATTGCAGCGGATGAAAGGAGGTCTCTGTGTCTTGAAGGAGAGAGGATCTCCATGATTTGGAAGAGGAATGGTCTCGGTGTTTGGAGTAGAAAGCGCTAGGTTATCTGAATACTTTAGATTTTCCCCAATGGGGATGGCTACTTGCGGATGCGTGCGATATCTGGATGATCATAGACGACAGTCTAAGCTGGTGTATTTTAAAGGTATGGAACAAATTTTTTTGTGGTATCCGCATGGGGTGCTTTTCGGACTGTTTTATTTCAAAATAAAACATGGATACATATACCAAAATGTGAATTGATCTAAGGATGGATTGAGTAGCTCCATGATTTTCTTTCGGCTTCATCAAACAAAAACGTAGTTGCATATACATGGATGTGAATTTGTTTTGTGTAGCTCCCTGCTTGATTTTGGTTGTTTTCTGAATTAATCCATACATGCAATATGGTAACACATGGCACATCCTCCTCTGCATATATGCTTGCATCTTTATAGATCTGGAAGCACACTGTTAATGCTTTTTCTTATAAATCTATAATTAGTTATTTGAGTTCTTTTGTTTACCTCTCGTATAACTGGAAATCGCACTGCCTCTTATCCACACAGTTTATTAAGATCTAGCCCTTAGCATTGTATGACGGATTTGTGATTCATGCTTCCTTCTAATAAATCTTAATCCTTTTAATGCCTGGGTTGTGTAGCTGATGAGGGCGTCTTCTCTGTCCAAACTAAGTATTGGAAAAGTTAGGGTTTTATTTTTGGAGGGTGAGGAGCCGAGGTTCCTGATGGATATGTGGAATTTTTTTGAGGAAAGGCAATACAGGAAATGATATATATGTGTGTGTGTGTGTGTGTGTGTGTGTGTGTGTGTGGTTTCCCGCTGCATACTGAATTTTTGAATACACATTTGCGAATGCAATTGTTTATATAGGATTATCACGTCTTACTGACCGGAAGCAAGTGGGCGGTTTCTTTATTGAATTCGGTTCGATGCCCATTGTTTGATCTTTTTTATTTTATTTAATGATTGAGCGTCTATTGACTTTCATGTATTTTTTTAACTAATGAAGTCGAGATAGAGGCTGGGCGATTATCCTTTCATAAAATCGACCCCATGCTAAATATGGGATTTGTTTATTACTCACTTTGACTACAATTTTGTTCCTGTTATGATAAGTTTGGGCATGCAATTTATGGGAACATTGTCTGCAGTTTTCTGTGACTCCATTTTTCTCCTGGTATGTGATTTTTGGGAATGATGTCTGCGATTTAATCTAGAACAGTGACTGCGTTTTACAGGGGTTGTGTTTTTATTTCTCCCTTCCTGTATGTGTTGTGGGATCTAAACCCCACTTTATTGATGAATGCGATGATTTTTGAATCTAGTGTGTCCATACACCCACGTTTTATTTATCATGCATGGGTTCTATTATCGAGGAAAGTGCCAGTATTTGATAACGTTTGGGTTTCTTTATACCTTCCATTATCTTTAAAAGGATTTGGATCCGGTGAGTCTACACGCCTACGTTTTCTTCCTGGGTTCTCATTTGTTGAAAAATGCGTTTGGATGTGACAGCGTTCGGGTCTGTTCTACCTTCTATTTATTTATTAAAAAGATTTGGATCTGGTGTACTTGTATATCTGCAGGTGTTATTAAAACTGAAGAATGTAATCATGAATTTGATTCCTTACATTGTTCTAGAGCAGGAAGGCCTCCTGGGTTTCTCCTGCAATATGTATAGGTATCACATGCCTGCGATTGAGCTGATTTTGTTCTGGGGAGTTAGATAGTTGGCCTGTCTTCCCTGCGTTTAGAATTATCTACCTTAGGGGTAGATAGTGTGGTGAATAGTTGGTAAATAAATATATACATATATTTAATTATGTGCAGGCATGTATTTGCTCATGTAAGTAAGTCTAGAATGAATGAATATGGATTCCTATCTTGTGCTAAAATGCTCTTCTGATAGGAAATACCCTGTGAGTGGGAGTCTTAAAATGTACACAGGAAGATAAGGCAAACAGAGTGGTTTCCGATTGTAATTAGCTTTTTGGAAAAATATTACATGATGCTGTAGTTTGGTGGACGTAACCCCGGGTTTGGGGTGAACCACGTATATCCGTGTATTATGTTTTCTTGATGTGTTTTATTCGTATTATGTGTCTTGATGTGTACTATTTTTTTATGTTCCTGGGTGTTCCTGGTTGACCTCCTTTTCTATTATAATGTAAATGGTTGAGTGACTTCCATGAATGTTTTAAATGCAAAGGAAAAATTGTCTTGGCAATGGTTATTATGTATGTACGATCTCATATGGGGTAAAGGGCGGAAAGTTCCGATCCGAGGCCCTCGCCTACAATGTATCCTATAATAACATAAATAATAGAAAGAACAAATGGCTGGTTTTAATTAGTAGTGACTAATGCTGATATATATATAAATAAACGAAATACTTACATAAAATGATGTATGCTGCATGGTTAATAACATTGGACATGCTTCCCTAAAATTCCACTAATAGCATTGATTCTTTTGTAGCAACAGCAAATGAAAAATGAAAAAAAAAACATTCTTCCACCTTTGTCACCTATAATGGTGTCTAGGTACAAGAGGTACACTACATATCATTTATACCTTTTACACAAACGACGTTATACTAATGTATGCCGGCCTCTTTATTAATAATCAAATGCATACCCTATAGGCAGGTCGTAAGACCCTAGCTACGACACCCACGCCATGACCTCAACCAAATTTATTCCAATACAGAGTTTATTCAAACTAAACCTATTGCAACATTGGCCGTCGTGGGTTTTTACCCATGGTTTTTCCACAGTCCACTTTTATACATAAGAAATGATAATATTAAAGTAAACAATACTCTAAGCTATCGCAGGGCTCATGCCATACACTGCATGGCCTCAATCCATGTGCTATCCACCCTCATAGCTAAGAAACAATTCCAAATATACATATAACCTCTGTGCATGCGAATGCCTCTTACAAACCCCAGTTCTAATTAAATAAAACACATTAATAAAAACGTAGGAGGAAATTGTATGCACACATATTATAATAACTATGGAAAATTGCTTAAAAACAATATATATCTAATTACACAGTATTTTTCAAAGTCTTTTTACATAGTCACCATTAAATACCCAGAACGAAGCTTACATAGGCATGCCATGGGCTATGGCCCTATTGCAAGCAATGGTGGAGCCCATGGCTTAAAATTCCCCAATCCATTTATGATTTTACATAACGAGAAATTAAATACATAGAACCTGTGAGAATGCGAGTTTGCTCCATGGCCAAAGCACCCCACTATTAATTTAAAAACCCAAGTCTTATACACAGGGCTAAAGGCAAGAAAATCTTTCACAATACAGACCCCAACCAAGCAACAAGTCAAATACAGTTCTTCCCATAGGGCCAAGAGGTGGCAAGCATAAGCTTGTTAACAAGCCTATCTCGCACCATAGGTTGTATCATTTCTAGAAGAGTGAAGCTCGTCAAGCTATCGCACTCTGCACCAATCTGGGCACTTGAAACCACAAACGACGAAGGATGAGGAGCATAATATTTTGAAACCACACAATAAGTTATCAAATGCTGAGAAGCCACCGTGTTTCCATACCTTCGATTCCTAGAGGTCGCTTCCATTTTCCTTACACAGAGCTAAAACTACACCCAAAAAAACCATGCAAAATGACAAATCTATCGTGAGCCAAGCCATAAGCTTGGGGTTGCCATGAAAACCAAGGTGCATTAATGGCACCAACTGGTAACCATTGTCAATTAAAAAACCCACTCTTTCAGAATTTACATTCATTACATTATCGTGGACTCCATTTCCCATGCAAAGCTTAAACCCCATTAACATATGGTTCAACCATATGTTATATTTGCCACCCTAAAACTTATCACAAGTCTTATATTATTACAAGGTTTCGTTTAGTATATAGTCGAGACATGGTAAGCGCTAATCCAAAGTCATAGCTATAATGCTTAAGTAATATAGGTAACAAGTAAACCATAGGGTTAAAGTTAAGACTTTGTATCCCCTTTGTCATAAGCATCAAGCTTAAGAACAATGTCATACAGAGTATTCCATGGTAAGATATTTGTCTATAATAAGATCAAGGTCTCCTCAGTAACCAAGTATATAACCTGCAAATAGACACAAGAGATATGTTAAAGTATAAATACATAATGGAACTAAATCTATAACATAGATAATGTACCTAGGTTAAGATATTTAATGAAATAGAATTTACCTTGATCTGAGTCTGTAAGAAGTGTAATAACCAACAGTAGGTGTGTACAATAGGTGTGTTAATAATCAATTTGTTCAGCGTTCTTTAAAAAAACTCCATCACTAAAAGCATAATCTGCATACTAGATGAAAGAGGTGTTGTCATAACCCCAAAATTTCACAAAAATTTAAAAATTTTAAAGTAATATAAATTGTCTGAAGTAATAGTTTAATAACTGTTAGTGGAAAATGAAACAGTTAACAATATGTAGTGATTAACTTCAAACACATAAAAACTAATACCATTTTAATTTTGAAAAGTTATATAGATGATTTGCATTCAGTTGCTTCTAGCTTTACTGAGGATTTACTTTTGTCAAGTATGTGAGAAGCTATGTTCTAAATTGGCGCTTACTTAGTAACTGCTAACTCAGCTAGATTTCTGGTTCTTACAAGTTCAACAAGTAAATTTTTGGAACAGGTAGGAGTTTGTTTTTATTTTTATTTTTTGTGTTAAGTCAAGAAGTACTTCTTTAGCATAATAAAATGCTAGAGCATAAAATTGATTAATAGAAACAAAGGCTACGATGAGGTAAAGTAGCTTTCTTTGTTGTTTTTGGGTCTATGACAGTATTTTAAGTTAGTCATAAAGACCAATATCCTTAACATACTTAGTGACTTTTTCCAGAATGAGTTATGTTTAAGTTTCTGTCTATTGTTATAATACCTAGCCACTTACAGAATCTATTGATGAGCATAGGGCTCATAATTTAACACAGTAACACTTTTACTGTCATATGTTTTTACTGCTATCGATATGTTTAATACTCAATGTACTGTTTTAAATACATGAATATAATCCTCTGATCATCAAAGAAAAAGTTTACAAATAGATTACATTTAGCACTTCATTAGCAGTGAAGAATATCAATTTGTTTATTTGTATACAGTTATAATTGTTTACTTACATTACTAGTCATCAAGCTATAAATTTCGATTTCCATGTTATCACCATGTCACATGTGTTATTGTAATATTACATTACTACATCCCTAATAATATTACTAAGTAATTTTACATTTATCCTTAAGTAGTCTTACTACTTGTAATTACCATGGTGTAGTCTAATTAATGATTTGATTTATTATAAGCTTGGTCCTTCATAGAAAACCACAATGACACTAATCCCAAAGAAGGGTTTAAACCATAGCAATTTCGACCTTATGCAATTGTAAGAATTATACTAGGGTAGAAATACTACCTAACAAATACCTCCATAAATCTAAACTATAAATAAATTACCTTACTAGCTTTGTTTTTGCATAACACTAGTTCTAAAACATAGCATCAATCATTTAACACAAGGTTTGTATGGAGAGCAATTAGAAGTACAACTGACTATAGTAAAAAGCATATGGTCCAATATTCACCATGATATATATATGCTTTTACAAATGATTGATTGTAATGTTATCAAACTGCAATGATGAGAACTAATTTAATACAAAACAATATCATTAGTTCCATGGTAAATATAGGATTGGCAATGATATTTGTTTTCCACGATGGTGTAGGGTTGACTATAGGGATGGACCTACTTTTTATTAAAATTTTTGATGGGCACGTGGAGGAGTCTCCACCATGCATTGGTTGATTTAAAACTCAAAATGAAACCCTACGCTCTTCATTTTTTTTCGAGGGTTGGCTCTACACTAAGGGATTTCTTCACGTCCATGAGAGGCCTGCTGGTTCATTGTTTGCTGGCTCCCTTATATGTAGTATAGTGCTGAATTATTTTTGCAAGTGTTAAGGGAATTCACAGTTTATATTATAGCTCCTTCTGTAAGTTATTGGAACACAGTGAGAGGGGTTTCTTAACCCTGTTAGTAGCTTGATAACTGGAAAGAAGTGTTACCCTTGTCTTTGTTCATGACATGCTCTAGCGTCGGTGAAAAATAGAATAATAACCTCACTGCCTCTGTCACAAGATTGTCACAAGGGTTTTGTTGCTACCTGGTGCAGTTTACTCGAACTGGTTCATTCTCCTTCTCGACTCCAAACTTCGTATTTGCAGGTATTAAGCTTTACACTGCACTCTTTTATTTCGATAAATTTTTAGCTAAGTTTTTAATATGATGAATAAATTTATAATTAATGAAAGGCTTTGGACTTGGAGTTACAATCACGGCTTTAGATTTGAAGGAAAACCTCTCCAGCGTTGGTTAACTTTGTGGCCTACCAACGGGTAAGCCCCCGTCTTGTCATGGCATCTCCTTACTTGCAAATGGTTGCTCGAAGGAATTTATAGTTGAAGGGAAGCATGGCTTCACTTCGTTCAATGATTTAAATGTTTAGCTTCTATTATTACCCAGTTTTTGTTTTTAAAAACCATTGCGGTCTTTGTTGGGTAGCTTTGGTTGTTAAGCTGTGATATGTATGTAGTTTTTGGTTATGTAACAAAGATTTCAGCCTTACGCCTTGATAATATAATACTGTGGTTTTAAATTATAAGTATCTTCAAGTACTTAGGGTTTAAAAGACTCCTCTCTCATTTATTCTAGTTTGTTCTATTCAATCTTTTTTAAATATAATACTGTAAAAAGGATTTTCTTCTTCATCTATTAGTAATGTGATTTAATGTTAATAATAAATATTTATAAGTAATTAGTTTTAAGGTGAAAACTATTAAGGAGTTTAATTCTAAAATTTATAAGTTTTTACACTACGAGTCGAGAAAGTATATTGGTTAGGGTTTAATGGAAAGGACCCTTGTGTAAATGTTTTCTTATATTTTTCTTATTTGATCTTTGTTCTCGTTTGTTTCAGTTTTGCTTTCACATGTTGATTGTTGTTTCATTAACTGTCAATGAAGTATTTAATTTACTAATAAAAGATTTAAAAATACATTTTATTTTCAAGAATAAGACTATAGTTAGTCTAATACATAGTTTATAGTTTACTTGTTATTTTTAATTCTTAGTTAGCAATGTAACTAGACGTATTTTATACAGGATTAATTTGTATGTGAAAGGAATGATCGAAGGGGTTTCATCCCTTAGGTTTTTAAATTTTTAAAAGCACGGGTATATATCATTTATAGTTTATTTTGTTTATTATTTATTTATACATTTAATTTTACTTACCACTCTGTAAGTTATATTGATTTAGAGTTTTGTAGAGAAAAGAATGTTAACTCTAGAAATTTGATTATTTTGCATAAATGAAGGGTTTATAAACGAAACCCTAATCTGCTTTTAATAAGTATTGGTTTAAGATTAAGTTAATATTTCAAGCACTGTTTAGTCATTAACTTGTTTATATATTTTCTTGTCTATTAGTCATTATCTTCTATAAACTTGTATTTCTTAACAGTATACTAATACTATGGTACTAGTGTATTATTTCTTTCACCTGTATTTTCATCTAGATAGACTAAATTAAACAGTAAATGAAAACAACCTACACCACTGATTTTTCATTGCATTTTAAACATTGAACTAAATTTACTTTATTTACCTACAGATATAAAATCATCTCTACTATTTTCATTTATTTAAAAAGATTCTAAATGTGCTAGAGTACGACCTGGTTTCGAGGTGTGGAAAAAAACACCTTAGAAATTTAATTTCTATCTACTTTAGTCAATAGATATTCATTCCATTTCTGTTAAATCTATAATTCTTACAACATCTAACATTTAACAATTTCTTTTCATTTCTAAACCTAAACATTTAACATGCATGTAGTAGATAACCTAGGATTCACTTAACTAAGACAGTAAAAATAAAATAGAACCTGTTGAGGACAAGATGACAACAGCTTTAGGAGGCAATTCCTCCCTACCAATCTCCTAGAGAGCACTCAAACAACGCTTCCTCAGGACCCCCGAGCATGTTCTTGGTCTTGTTGGATAAGAACTCGGTGGAGAATGTACTTGTAGAAACATCTATCACCTAAATGATTCAAATAACTCAGTAAAACAATCTTCTCTCAGCAGTATGATCTTCAGCTTAAAAGCTGCAGTAGATCAATCGCAACAGTTATCCCCTCAAACACTTTCCAAATTCCCCTCCATTGAATTTCTCTGAAGTAAATTCATTCACCCTGAGTGATCACTTCTCTTGCATGAGCAGCCTCAGCTCTCTTCAATGGGAAATTTTATAGAGATTCCTATGCCTTCTGGGTTAGTTTTAATTAATTGAGCCATCTCCTCTGATTCCACTTTCTTGGGGAATCATGACCACAAGTATAGGGAGGTTTTCACCTATAAGAGTTGGAACTAGTTTGAGGATGCTGCCACATGTCAGTTTGCTCTCACCCAATATCCTCCACCAATTTGACCAGTAAACACTCTTTTAACAGCTCTCCTAAGCTATTGTTGCCTCATTTATTTATTTATAAATAAGATATTCTGAACTTACATTAAATATTCTTGACCCCACTAGTCATCAATTACAACTTAGCATAAAATTTAACATATTGTTCCTCAATAACATAAAATTGTATTTTGCAAAATTGGGGCATGTGACATACACACCCCCTTAATTTATAACATTGTCCTCGATGCTATTTATTCCTCATCCTCGGAATTCCCCTGGAATAGAATTGGATATGCATCCCGCATATGACTTTTCAATTCCCAGGTGGTTTCCTCTGGACTAAGGTGCTTCCATTGCAGCTTCACCTAACCAATGGTGTGGTTTCAAAGTGTGATCTCCCTCCACTCGAGGATACAATCTGGTTCCACCAGAAAATGTCCTTCAAGTTCCACCTGTACATAATTCTAGTTAATAACATGAGTAGCATCATGCACATATTTCTTTAATACAGAAATATGAAAAATATTATGAACTCTTAAATTTGGTGGTAAGGCTAACTGATAGGCTACCTGTCTAATCCTGGGCAGTATTTCAAAAGGACCACAGTAATGAGGTGCTATCTTGGCACAACTACCCAACCTTAGAGAGATCTTTTTGGGTCTCACCTCTATGAACACATGTTCACCTACCTGAAACTCTTTTGGAGTTATTTTAAGGTCTGCTTGAATTTTCTGTCGATCTTGCACAATGTTCAGATTACCTTGTACCTGCTTTACAATTTCTTTCGTTTCTTTCAATAATTCAGGACCTAATACTAACCTGTCCACTGGATTAATCCAAGAGATAGGAGTTCTACATTTCCTTCCATACAAAATTTAAAAAGGACTAAATCTGGCTGAAGCTTGATAATTATTATTGTAAGCAAATTCTACTAGGTGCAAATAATCTTCCCATTTACCTCGATGATCCTTTACATACATTCTTAGTAAATATTCCAGTACTTGATATACTCTTTCATTCTATCCATCACTTTGAGGATGGAACGAGGTACTAAAATTTAGTGTACTATTTAATCCTTTAAACAAAGACCTCTAAAAGTTACCTGTAAATTTAAGGTCTCGATCTGAGATTATAACTTTCAGTATCCCATGTAGTTGAAAATTTTTCTTTAGAAAGATATCAGCTGTGTTTGTAGCTTTATAAGTAGTTTTTATAGAATTAAAATGGGCTGATTTAATTAATTTGTCAACCACTACCATTATAGAATCATTTAAGTTCTTATTTTTAGGTAGTCCAATAACAAAATCAAGACTAATTATCTCCCATTTCCAACTAGGAATGGGCAATGGCTGAAGTAATCCAGCTGGATGTTGATGTTCAATTTTTACTTCCTGACATTCAAAACATCTAGCGATATATTCTACCAATTCAGTCTTCATTTTTGGCCAAAAATATTCTTTTCTTAACATAGTTATAGTCTTCTGATAACCTGGATGGCCCGAGTAAGGCGTTTTATGGATTTCGTCTAATATTACTAACTTAAATTTAGGTACATCAGGTACATACATTCTGTCTTTGTACAGTAAAAATTATTTTTTATTCAAGTTTTAGCCTGTACATTGACTTTCTATTGGATTTTCTTTTGCTTTTGCTTGTAAATTTTGGTAAATTTCATCTTGTTCTAACCCTTCTTTAAGCTGTTCTTCCAGATCTGTTGTATAAGTGTTGATAATTGCTGTAAAGTTCATCTTTTCATTTCTACTTAATGCATTAGCAACTTTATTTTCTTTCCCTTTAATGTGCTGAATTTTGAAACCATATGAACGCTTAAAAAAGCTAGCCACCTAGCTTGTCTAGCATTCAGGTTAGGTTGAACTTAGACTTTCTATTGGATTTTCTTTTTATTTTTCTTGTAACTTTTGGTAAATTTCATCTTGTTCTAACCCTTCTTTAAGCTGCTCTTCCAGATCTGTTGTATAAGTGTTGATAACTGTTGTAAAGTTCAGCTTTGCATTCCTACTTAATGCATCAATAAGTTTATTTTCTTTCCCTTTAATGTGCTAAATTTTGAAATCATATTTACTTAGAAAAGTTAGCCACCTAGCTTGTCTAGCATTCAAGTTAGGTTGATCTAACATATATTTTAGTTATTTATTATCTGTCATTAGAATAAATATGTTTCCAGTTAAATGATGACGCCACATCTTTAGAGCATGTATGACAGCAGCTAATTCCAAGTCATAGGTTGCATAATTATTTTCATGAATTTTTAGTTTCCTAGACTCATAAGCAATAACATGTCATTCTTGAGTCAATACTCCACCTAAACCATCATTGCAGGCGTCAGTACACACTATAATCTTTATTTGGATCAACTATTCTTAAAATAGGTGCGCTTGTTAATAAGGGTTTTAACTTTTTAAAACTATCCTTGCACTTCTGATTCCAATAAAATTTCTTTCCCTTTTACTGCAAAGAGATTCTCAGATTTGCGATTCTTGAAAACCATTCGATGAACCTCCAGTAATAACCGGTAATTCCCATGAAAGATCAAACATCAGTTACGTCTTTAGGAACTGGAAAATCTTCAATCACCTTTATCTTTTCGGGATCCACCGAAATTCCTTCTTTAGTCACCACATGACCTAAGTACTATATTTTATCCTTAAATAAGTCACATTTACTAAACTTTGCAAAGAGGTTATGATCCCATAATTCTTGTAAGACAATTTTTAAATGTTTCTTATGTTCTTCTTCAGATTTATAATAAATTAATATGTCGTCGATAAACACGACCACAAATTTATCCAGATATGTATCCATTACATTATTCATTAGACACATAAAAACAGCTAGAGCATTAGTAAGCCCCAATGGCATGATGACAAACTTGAAATGGCCATATCGAGTCCTAAAAGTTGTTTTAAAGATATCTTCATCTCTAATTCTAACTTGGTGATATCCCGACCGTAAATCAATTTTTGAAAACACCATAGCTCCACGTATTTTATCAAATAGATCATCTATGTGAGTTAATAGGTATCTATTTTTAATAGTCATCTTATTTAACTGACGATAATCTATACAAAGTCGTAGAGTCTCATCCTTTTTCTTAACAAAATGACAGGTGCCCCCAATGAAGACACACTAGGTCAAATGTATTTCTTGTCAATAAGTTATTTTAATTGTGACTTAAGTTCATTAAGTTCAAGCATATTCATTCGATATGGGGCCTTTGAGCTGGGTATTGGACCAGGTACCAGCTCAATGGTAAAATCTAGTTCCCTTTTCGGAGGTAGTCTCGAAATTTCTGCCGAAAATACATTTGCATACTCTTTTAAAACTGGTATATCCTCCAATTTTACTTTATCTATTATGTTTAAATTTTCATCATTATTTACTGTTACTACATAAGCCTTACATCCTTTCCTAACAGCTCTTTTAAGCTGTAGAGCAGAAATCTGTCTCACGGTTGTTTTTCTGGGGATTCCCTTTACGCTTATTGGTTTTCCATATTTATTTATACAAGTAAAGGTTTTGTCATAGCAATTTAAGATCACCCTATGTTTCTCTACCCAATACATGCCGATTAGTATGTTGTAAGAACCCAGAGGCAGTACATTAAGCTTTACAAAAGTTTCAAATTTATCCATAATTACTGCACAGTTCTTTACAAAACTAGTTACCTTTCTCTTTGCACTAGTAGCTAATTGAATCAACCAAGAACTTACAAACTTTTCAATAGGTAGTTTACATTTTTCTACCAAATTAGGTGAAATATAACTTAAACTAGCTCCTAGATCAATTAAAATAGCTATGGGTGTTTGGTTTATCTTACCTTCTACTTTCACCATGTAAGTTTGATAGTCTACTTGCCAATTTTCCAAAGCTGCATTAATCCTGGGCATAGTCCTCGCTAAATCTCCAACAGTCGTCTCCTCCTCTATTGTATGGATATCAGTGACAATCTTTTTCTGGTTAGGACAGACTAAGGCATAATGTGGACCATTGCACTCCCAACACTTTATGGGTTCTTTTCGTTCAAAGTTCTTTGTGTAATTACTGTGATTATTAGCAGACTCTTTACTCTTTTGATTGTTCAAATTGTTCTGTGAATTATTCTTATTCCCCTAGAAATTCTTATTAGAAAAATTTCTGACCTTATTATTTTTAGAATTCTGGTTGGGCACAAACTCTTTCTTATTTTGACATAATTATTATTCTTTTTGGCCTTCCAGTTGGCCATACTCTCCCTTTTCTGATTCTATTCATAATGGGAATTGGCTTTCCTCATAGCTTCTTCTAGAGTTTTTGGATTGTCATACTCAATCCTATCGTTTATGTGATAAGGTAAACAATTGAGAAACTGTTGTACCTTCGGTTTTTCATCCACAAGGTATGGCACATACCTAAGCAGACTTCAAAACTTACTCTTCAAATCTTTCATAGACATTGTACTTAGTTTTAGCTCATAGAATTCTTTAGCCCTTTCTTCATAGTACTGTTCAGATAAAAATTTCTTTTTAAAGTACTTCTTGAAGGTACTCCAATTTATGTTCTTCTCTCTTATTCATTTCACTCTCTTTAAATCTTGCCACCATATATAAACTTTCCCTGAAAGATTATAGATAGGAATTCTAACCTTTAATTGGTTAGAATAGTTGTAAATCTGGAAGTACTTCTTCATCTCGAATAACCAAGATTTCGCTTCCTCCCCCTTTTCAGTTCCTCCATTAAATGTTGACGGCTTGATCTTTTTAAACTCTCCATAAATTTATTCATAAGGTTTATATTTTCTCTTTTTAGTGTGATGGTTAACCTCACTACTATCACTAGTAGAATGAGAATTACATCGATCACCAAATACTTCGGAAGATGAGTTGCTTTCATTTTTAGTCTATTTAGTCTTTTTATACTTATGTTGGTAACTTATATCTTCTAAATCAGCTCTTTTACCCCTTCCCTCAGTATGAAATCTTTCTATTAAGATCTGATTCAGCTCCTCATGAGCTCTCAGAATCCTCTAATTTTCTGTTTTAATAGATTCCATTTCAAATTTTAATTCATTTACTGTTTGCAAAAGTTTTGAGGAATTAGCGGTTATGTCTTCCTCTATAGGTTGTCTCTGTAAATTATCTTGTTCAATATAGGGAGATTCCTCTTCCACATATTCCTCCAATATTTCCATACCTGTTGTTTAAACTCAGAAACAAATTTCTCTGTTGATAACATTAAAAGTAAATAGCATGAGCAAAATCATTTAAATACATTGTTTCATATAAGCAAGTTGAACTTCATGAAGGACTAGTATTTGAACCTTGTGCTCTGATAGTACATGTCATAACCCCAAAATTTCACAAAAATTTAAATTTTTAAAGTAATATAAAATGTTTGAAGTCGCAGTTTAATAACTGCTAGCAGTTAGCGGAAAATGAAACAGTTAACAATATGTAGTGATTAACTTCAAACACATAAAAACTAATACCATTTTAATTTTGATAAGTTATATAGATGATTTGCATTCAGTTGCTTCTAGCTATACTGATGATTTAATTTTGTCAAGTAGGTCAGAAGCTATGTTCTAAATTGGGGCTTACTTAGCAACTGCTAACTCAGCTGGATTTCTGGTTCTTACAGGTTCAATTGGTAAATTTTTGGAACAAGTAGGAGTTTTTTTTTTTTTTTTTTTTTTTTTTTTTTTTTTGCGCGTTAAGTCAAGAAGTAATTCTTTAGCATAATAAAATGCTGGAGCATAAAATTGATTAATAGAAAGCAATGCTATGATGATGTAAAGTAACTTTCTTTGCTACAATATCCTTAACATACTTAGTGACTTTTTCGACAATGAGTTCTATTTAAGTTTCTTTCTATTGTTATAATACCTAGCCACTTACAGAGTCTATTGATGAGCATAGGGATTATAATTTAACATAGTAACACTTTTACTGTAGTTTGTTTTTACTACTATTGATATGTTTAATACTCAATGTAGTGTTTGAAATACATGAATATAATCCTATGATCCTCAAAGAAAAAGTTTACAAATAGATTACATTTAACTCTTCTTTAGCAGTGAAGAATATCAATTTGTTTATTTGTATATAGTTATAATTGTTTACATACACTACTAGTCATCAAGCTATAAATTTCGATTTCCAGGTTATCATCATGTCACACGTGTTATTGTAATATTACATTACCACATCGCTAATAATATTACTAAGTAATTTTACCTTTATCCTTAGGTAGTCTTACTACTTGTAATTACCATGGTGTAGTCTAATTATTGATTTGATTTATTATAAACTTGGTCCTTCATAGAAAACAACAAGGACACTAGCCCCAAAGAAGGGTTTAAACCATAGCAATTTCAACCTTATGGAATTGTAAGAATTATACCAAGGTAGAAATACTACCTAACAACTACCTCCATAAAGTTAAACTATAAATCAATTACCTTACCAGCTTTGTTTTGCATAACACTAGTTATAAAACATAGCATCAATCATTTAACACAAGGTTTGTATGGAGAGAAATTAGAAGTACAACTGACTATAGTCAAAAGCATATGCTCCAATATTCATCACGATATATATATGCTTTGACAAATGATTGATTGTAATGTTATCAAAATGCAATGATAAGAACTAATTTAATACAAAACAATATCAATAGTTGCATGGTATATATATGATTGGCAATGATATTTGTTTCCCATGACAGTGGAAGGTTAACTATAGGTATCGACCCACTTTTGATTAAAAAATTTGACAAGCACGTGGAGGAGTCTTCACCATGCATTGATTGATTTAAAACTCAAAATGAAACCCTGCGCTCTTCATTTTCCTTCGAGGGTTTGCTCTACACTTAGGGAGTTCTTCACGGGCATGAGAGGCCTACTGATTCATAGTTTGTTGGTTCCGTTCTATGTAGTATATTGCTGCATTATTTTTGCAAGTGTTAAGGGAATTCACAATTTATATTATAGTTCCTTTTGTAAGTTATTGGAACATGGTGAGAGTGGTTTCATAACTCTGGTAGTAGCTTGAGAAATGGAAAGAAGTGTTACCCTTGTCTCTGTTCGTGACTTGCTTGAGCGTCGGTGAAAACTAGAATAATAAGCTAACTACCTACTCAAACTGGTTCATTCTCCTTCTAGGCTCCAAACTTCGTATTTGCAGGTATTAAATTTTACCTTGCACTCTTTTCTTTCGATAAATTTTTAGGGAAGGTTTTAATACTTTGAATAAGTTTATAATTAACAAAATGGCTTTGGACTTGCAGTTACAGTCACAGCTTCAGATTTGAAGGTAAACCTCTCCAGCGTTGGTTAACTTCGTATCCTGCAAACGGGTAAGCCCTGATCTTGTCGTGGCATCTCCCTACTTGCAAATGGTTGTTGGCAGGACTTTACAGTTAAAGGGAAGCATGGCTTCGGTTCCTTCAATGGTTTAAATGTGAAGTTTTTTTTATTACCCAGTTTTTGTTTTTAAAAACCCTTATGGTGTTCGCTGGATAGATCCAGCTCTTAAGCCACGATATGTATGTATTTTTTGGTGATGTAACAGAGATTTCAGCCTTATGGCTTGATAATATAATACCGTGGTTTTAAAGTATATGTATCTTCATGTACTTAGAGTTTTAAAAGACTCATGTCTTGTTTATTCTAGTTTGTTCTATTCAATATTTTTAAAATATAATACTGTAAAAAAAGTTGTCTTCTTCATCTGTCATTAATGTGATTTATTGTTAATAATAAATATTTATAAGTAATTAGTTTTAAGGTGAAAATTGTGGAGCAATTTAATTGTAAAATTTATAATTTTTTACATTACTAGTCCGAAAAGTATATTGGTTAGGGTTTAATGGAAAGGACCCTTGTGTAAATGTTTTCTTATGTTTTTATTATTTAAGCTCTCTTCTCGTTTGTTTCGGTTTTTCTTTCACATGTAGATTGTTGTTTCATTAACTGCCAATGAAGTATTTAATTTATTGATAAAATATTTATAAATACATTTTATTTTCAAAATTAAGACTTTAGTTAGTCTAATATATAGTTTATAGTTTACTTGTTATTTTTAATTCTTAGTTAGCAATTGTAATGTCCCTCTTATACACCCCAACAAATTCGGGTTTTTGAATATATGATGTACTCATTCTTCTGGTCAGGAGCTCAAGGCCAAGGCCCCGCCAGAAAAAAAATGATAAAATTAATATAGTCGAAGATCCAAGTTGTAGGCTTAGGATGTGGTCGCAGCTTAGTGATGGGACAATTGAGCCTATGAAGGCAAAGGGTAAGATTAGGGACCTCTTATTTGTTTCCATAATCAGCCCAAACAAAAACTACCATAGGCTATCCTTTAGCTATAAGTATGTTTGAGCTAGAGTTACCCTCTTATTGGCTTCGACATGGAAGGGTTGATTAGTCATAAATTTTTTTCATAGGAAGAACAAGGGAGAAGAAAGAAAAAAAAAACAACCAAGGGACTTGATTGAAAAGAAATTCAGGTAAAGGCAAAGGCAAGTATAGATGGGGGCTGGGGCATTATTTCATGCAGGTTATACATGTGAGTATTATGTATAATAAGCGAAGAAATGAGCTTCATATAGCAGTATATATGAAGGACATATGCATAATAATGGAGAACTATATTATGCATGTATATTTAAATATACATACATATATATATATATATATATATTCACGAGAGCATTATAAATATATATATGAGAGTATTATTTACATAAAAAAAAGGATCCCCCGGTATGATTTATATAAAGGACACTACGTAAAATCAATGCCTTAAACTTGAAATTGAAGTTTAGGTAAAAATACAATTACATATGGATATGTACGAAGATTATTACCAATTAACATATCATATAGTTATTATTAAATTCCCTTCCATTATGGAAAAACAGGCGAGGAAGGTGGATGTCGTTTCTTGAATTTCGGCCAATAACTAAGGAGTTATTGATTACCTTCCACATTTGACCTTGACTTGGAGAGAGACGTTGATTATGGAGGCGGGGGGGTTTAAATTTTACCCTGATTTTTAGTCGCCGACGGTGGAAGCCTTGCTAGAAATTCCTGACCATTGATTGTGGAGACATTATGGTTTTACAGGATTTATTTTTTTACTGTTAAAAATGATTTGGGAAGGGGTGAAAATCGGGCTCTACTATAAGTAGCAGGGAGCTATGCTTTAGAGGGGACCCCGTCTACGGTTGAGAGGAGAACAGTAGCAAAAACGCTTGGGCGCACCTGCTACCTTTATGGAGAAGAACCATTTTTCCTTTTAGGTTATTTTTAGGTGGTGAAATTTTCTGAAGGGGGAAAACGCAGCAGTACGGCTTAGTAGGGGCCTCTACTAATTCATGGCGTTGGATGACCTCGGCTGGAGCTGGAGCTGCGCCATGGCTCTGGGTAAGTAAAGCATTCCCGCATCCTGTGTGTTGATGTGGCAGTTTGCCAATGTGCTCGGCAAGACTATTGTTGCTTGCTTCCTTCACGGCTTAACATTGTGAGTTTTTGGGTAGCTTCCATATGAGGTATGGGGTTATATTCTTATATGTTTGTTGAAGTTTAACTAATGCAATCTGGTAGGTGCTAACGGATGAGATCTGGTGTGCCTACACTCAAGAAATTCGATTTAAAATACCTTAGTTGTTATTTCTCTAACGAGTAACACTTAGAACTAAACCGTCCTCTGATTCTGAGTTGACGAAGACATTATTGGGGAAATCGACTTGGATCCAAACCCTAGCTTTGGCTTACATGCCCAGGTATATTCTGCATTTAGCACATTTGACTTCATTCTCTTTTTGTGATGTGAATTCTCAAAACATTGGAAAAGCGCTGAGTGTATTTGTTGGGTTTGCATTTAACACTTTACCCCAGTTCTCTTTCTTTAGGATGCGATTTCCAAATATTTAAAGATCGCTGGTATACCATATTTTTGTTTTTGGGTTTTTATTGGTCATGTCTAACTTTGATTTGTTGGGAGTTGTAG
Organism: Pseudotsuga menziesii; assembly: GCA_001517045.1. Taxonomy (NCBI): domain Eukaryota; kingdom Viridiplantae; phylum Streptophyta; class Pinopsida; order Pinales; family Pinaceae; genus Pseudotsuga; species Pseudotsuga menziesii. Next base: position 35,833 of record LPNX010397022.1, on the reverse strand, counting down.
TCTACCAAAAGATTTCAAGAATGTTGGTTTTTCTTCCAGCGCCCCAGGGAACCGAGCCAGCTTGGTGGTTTCACACTTGGTGAGAATAGTGAATTCCCTCCATTTCCTGTTTTAAGGTTTGGTTTTGTGGTTCTGGAATGTTTTTGGTTGCACCTGTGTTTGACCCAGTGTATGCTAGTGTTGTGAAAAAGATCTAGGACATACCTGCATTTGTTAGAGCTCTAGTGGATATGTGTATTGCCGGCATAATGCTGCGTCGCACATTTCTAGCGCTGGGCCTGGGGAATTAAACCAGGATCCCCTTTTTGGTTGCATGGCTTCATATTACCAACGTTGGGTTCATTATTAACCCTGATGCCCGCGTGTACATAAAATAAGTGCTGGAATATGAAGCGTAGCTCATGATTCCTGAAAAAGTGTAAATTTAATCTATGTTTTGATTTGATAAACTAAGTCTGAGATCGATTTAAGTGGTGAAAAACCATTGACCTATTAAAATCAGAGATGATAGCTCATATCGTTGTTCGTGAGTTGGGAGTATAGCTCAACTCATGCATATCGCTACCTAAATATTGCATTATGAAATAAAGATAAGAAAGCCGTTGACCAGTGGACCACCTAGAACCAGGCTTTAACGTTGTGGCTAAGTATTTTTCTGAACAATTATCCCTTTTCCAAGATAAGGGAATCCAGCCCCTTTTTCCCAGCTTCATATTGGCCGGGAAAAAGATATAAAACAAATTTAAGAAAACAGACTGGTTTTCACCTTTAGGCTGACTGATATGATTGATAAAATGCTTCAAGTATTCTCTGCCATGTTAGACAAAAGGAAAATTAATTTTTGCAAGTTATCTTTGATCTTATGTCTCTTGGTACGTATTTGGGAGAGGATCATAAGGAATTTCTGTAAGCTGTAGGAGTGTAGTAAGAATGAAAAGAATTTCCAAATGTGTTGACGCTCCATGAAAGATATTTTTGTTGCATTCAAACATGCATTTAACATACCCACCATACTTCTTATGAATCTTGTTCAAGGTGGCCCCGAGTGTTATGGCTCCTCCTGTCTGAAATCATGTGGAGCGATTATTATGTACATTTTGTGCCATAAGGATTTTGGCATTTCTGAAAATGTCTCTCTGCGAAGAGACACTTGAGGTAAGGAGAAGGGCAATGTATGTGCCATGGCATGGTAAATTTATCCTATTTGATAAATCAATAAAAATAACAAACTTGGTGGACGTAGCCTCGTGGACGAGGTGAACCACGTATATGTCCCTCTTGTGTTGCACTTCATGATATTTAATTGTGTTTTGTGTTTTTATGATGATGTGGATTTGCATACGTTCTCTATATACTATAATTAATAGCCTGAAGGAATGATTGATTTTCTTTGCATCATGATAAAAATTTTATAAAGCTAGTTGCTCGGTAAATAATATGATGGTAATGGGATTTAAGGTGCTCCACATTTACGTGCCATAATTATTGCAGAAAATGGGGTACTTAAATGTTCTTTTGCTCAAATGAATTAAGGTCGAAACGTACATGTTCAAATTTTTTCTGCATAATGTAGCTATGTGAGAATGGGCATGTGATAAACTATGGTTGTATGAAACTATTGTGTTTAGTCATAATGATGGTATAAATTGTTTGAATGGTGATTCCAAAAGAAAATGCTAATGACATCTATTAAAGGGCTAAACGACCTAGTCATTACTTAGGTATACTTGGTTTTGAAACTAATGAATTGAGTAGAAGTAAATTGAATGTAATTTGCATGGATAAGGTCGTCGAATGACTGTCCTTCCATGCGTACAGTTTTATCGAATTGGATTGAACATGTTTCGTCTGACACCAGGGTTGATTCTTTTGTAGTAGCAGTTTCACGCCTAATGGCATTGAAGGTACAGGAGGTATATTACATATGGTATTAGAGCCGGAGTTGAAACACTTGGGCCTAATTGGGCTCAAAACGCTCCTACATGTTTTATTTTGGAACTACATGTTTACTGACCTTGGAGTTGTGTAGGGGAGGTGGGAACATTGGCCCGAAAATTCACAACAAAGATGACCCAATACCTTGACAGCTCAATGAGAGACCCAAGCATGTAAGTACACAGGTATCTGGTTATTGCTTTGATGACGTACAAATATGTTTACAACTGGCTAAGACGATTTCTTTGTCTCTATTCGGGTTGGCCCAATAGACTTGAAATAGGTATAGAAGTCTTCTTGGTCAAACTCATGGTCGTCAAAAGTTCTATAATGGTTCCTGTTAAAATAGTAATGTGGGATTTGAAATTCATAGTTGAATTGGTTGTAACTGAACTGATATGTGTAGGTTACATAGTAAATAAAGTTGTTATGAAATAGCATTAAAAGGATTACCTAATTTCCTAAAGAGCTAATGCTGATTGAATATTGATTGTAAGTCTTCCCTACTTGATTAGGGGTTCATTAATTGTAAAAGGTAAGTGGCTCATCAGAATATACTCCAAGACGTAGAGGTATCAGGTTGGGGATTACAGATTATAGATACATAACCTACATACATAACTCACCTGAGCCCCTTGAGGATAGCAAGGCAGTTGTTAAAATGGAATCCTGATAAGATGATTGCTTAGGAGTAACTGTATGAGATTAGCTGCAAAACTATCACACATAATAAAAATATTTAAGCATCAGTTAAGCAATGCTAAAAGCATATGTTGTACTGTCAAGTCTATACAAGTACAAACTTTATTAAATAAATGTCAGGAATACTAACATTGAAGCACCTCTTTACACTTGGGGTTGCATGCGAAACCATGAACAAATAAATTCCACAAAGGCATATGGATGATCTACTCATCGTAACATGTTAGGTGGTTTGATGACAACCGTGTCACATGTCTGAACTAGGTTTATTTGTACATTGAAAGGTTTTTTCCCTTTGTAATTCTCCTTGGGCATTAGCACTATTGAATAATTGTTTTGTTATCTAAATCATCGCGTATTGAAATTGAATGCTGTAAATCCTCCAACAACCTTGCATTCAACATTTGTATCATTTGATTCACATCTGAATTTATTGCCCATTGAAAATTTGCTGGATAACATTTTGGAATTGCTACTGATATATGTAAACCATTGACCCTGTGGTTGAGCCTTGAATCCGTAGTTGGCTTCCAAATTTTAATCAGGTATCAACTCTGAACCTGTTACTGAAATTGTATTGGAATCTGATTCTTGGAGAGTTTTCTTTGGCATTTAGTCTCCTTCCTGGTGAATTGAACATTAAAGATCTGATGTAATGCGTAAAGAATGTTTGACTCACAGTAGAAAATGGAGGATTGAAAGTTAATGACGATTTTGAGGCAGTAAATCCAGTAATAGAGGTATTGAAGTTTTGTGTTTTAAAAACCTATTGTTTGTTCATTATAGTGACCAATATAAATGCAAGTCCCAGAGTATCTCTTTGAATCCTGACATTGTTGGATTGAGCATTGAAAATCCTTAAAGAGACAGATTAACGAATATACTTCTTGATCTATGTTGATCTTGCTAGGGACGTTTTGGATATTAGTGAATGATGTTGTGCATACTGAAATGTTTTTGTACCAGCTTCATAATTAAGAAAATGAATTCTTAGAGTCATGCTCTTATTAGTGAACATTCTGGAATTGGTTCCTTGTTGCTTAGATTTGAGTTTTGATCTTAAACTATCCTATGTTTTGATTAGCCCATGGATGGCATTTTTTATTTTTGGGTATGGATATGCTAAGCAAATATAGACCATTTTATTGCTATCATATGTCTATTTTTAGATTCTAGCAAGAACCCTAGAATTGAATTCTAGCACTAGATTAAATGATCTTGTTGGTAGTCTTGTGAATGAAACCATTAAGAATTTGGGAACATTGTTGTTGCTTGGGTGACGTTAAGATGGGCATATTAAGAGCTGATATGGATTTGATATTGATAAATAAGTTGATGAATGCCGTATAATGTGATATGCTAACATGGCAGGATAGGCCAGGAACATTAACGGTTGGAGCCAACCATTAGGAAATATTTGTTGCCAAAGGCTTCACCAAGATTATGACCATTGCTACATCGAAGTACATTATGGTATATAAATCTTCCTGTGTATGTAAGTTACGCTCATTCACTCAGAAAAGGAGTAAGGAGTAATTCTCTTGTTTGTTTACAAGTATGTGTAACTTGTGAATGACGATTAAAAATTGATACAAATTATGATAATTGATTATTGAAATTTTGGGTTGTCAATGAATGCTTTGACTCGCTGTGTAGTTGATTCATGAACCGATACAATGACAATAAAGTCATGAAAGCACCCTGGAGTGCGCGCTACAATAATCAAAGTTAAAATTTGTACAAATGTGAACAAGGAAAATTTGGTTGGTGCGGGAGCACAGTGGTGTTAGGCATGGGGTGTGGCAAAAGACCTAGGCAAAATTTGGGACATATGGAAAGACAGGACGATGTCTGATGTCACTGAGGAAAGTAACCTCAAAATTATTGTAAGTCCACACCAGAAAGGAAAAAGAAACTCTAAGGGAGTTTGGAAAAACATAATGAACATAAAAACATGTAAAATGACTTTTCCAAAAGACTGTTACATTGCTTAATGTGAAAAATGGTTCCTCAGGTAGAGGACGACCTAATTGACCAAATGTTGGAGATAAAACCAACGGAAAAGTGTGGTAATCATGTTTTTATTTGTATTATGAAAATGATTTGACATCATGGAATAAAGGGACATCGGAAAATTACATGGCATATGTTTAATTGAATTACACTTTTTGAACATGAATTGCTAAGAAAATTTTTGGCTAGACCCGAACCTTGTGCAGGTAATTGCAGGTCTTGAATGATGGGGACCTGAGAAGTACCAAAGGATATCCAGGGTTCAGAATGAAGAGATAAGAAGAAGAAAAGATGACTCAGGATACGAGGAATATGGTCGAAGGACAAGAACACCGAGGATGGTGTTAATCTTAGGGGGAAGGATGTAATGTCCCTCTTATACACCCCAAGAAATTCGGGATTTTGAATATATGATGTACTCATTCTTCTGGTGAGGAGCTCAAGGCCAAGGCCCCGCTAGAAGAAAAATGATAAAATTAATATAGTCGAAGATCCAAGTTGTAGGCTTAGGATGTGGTCGCAGCTTAGTGATGGGACAATTGAGCCTATGAAGGCAAAGGGTAAGATTAGGGACCTCTTATTTATTTCCATAATCAGCCCAAAAGAAAACTACCATAGGCTATCATTTACCTATAAGTATGTTTGAGCTAGAGTTACCCTCTTATTGGCTTCAACATGGAAGGGTCGATTAGTCATAAATTTTTTTAATAGGAAGAACAAGGGAGAAAAAAGAAAAAAAAAAACCAAGGGACTTGATTGAAAAGAACTTCAGGTAAAGGAAAAGGCAAGTATAGATGGGGGATGGGGCATTATTTCATGCAGGTTATACATGTGAGTATTATGTATAATAAGCGAAGAAATGAGCTTCATATAGCAGTATATATGAAGGACAAATGCATAATAATGGAGAACTATATTATGCATGTATATTTAAATATACATATATATATATATATTCACGAGAGCATTATAAATATATATATGAGAGTATTATTTACATAAAAAAAAGGGACCCCCCGGTATGATTTATATAAAGGACACTACGTAAAATCAATGCCTTAAACTTGAAATTGAAGTTTAGGTAAAAATACAATTACATATGGATATGTACGAAGATTATTACCAATTAACATATCATATAGTTATTATTAAATTCCCTTCCATTATGGAAAAACAGGCGAGGAAGGTGGATGTTGTTTCTTGAATTTCGGCCAATAACTAAGGAGTTATTGATTACCTTCCACGTTTGACCTTGACTTGGAGAGAGACGTTGATTATGGAGGTGGGGGGGTTTAAATTTTACCCTGATTTTTAGTCGCCGACGGTGGAAGCCTTGCTAGAAATTCCTGACCATTAATTGTGGAGACATTATGGTTTTACAAGATTTATTTTTTTACTGTTAAAAACGATTTGGGAAGGGGTGAAAATTGGGCTCTACTATAAGTAGCAGGGAGCTATGCTTTAGAGGGGACCCCATCTACGTTTGAGAGGAGAACAATAGCAAAAAAGCTTGGGCGCACCTGCTACCTTTATGGAGAAGAACCATTTTTCCTTTTAGGTTATTTTTAGGTGGTGAAATTTTCTGAAGTGGGAAAACGCAGCAGTACGACTCAGTAGGGGCCTCTACTAATTCATGGCATTGGATGACCTCGGCTGGAGCTGGAGCTGCGCCATGGCTCTGGGTAAGTAAAGCATTCCCGCCCCCTGTGTGTTGATGCAGCAGTTTGCCAATGTGCTCGACAAGACTATTGTTGCTTGCTTCCTTCACGGCTTAACAGTGTGAGTTTTTGGGTAGCTCCATATGAGGTATGGGGTTATATTCTTATATGTTTGTTGAAGTTTAACTAATGAAATATGGTAGGTGCTAACAGATGAGATCTGGTGTGCCTACACTCAGGAAATGTGATTTAAAATACCTTAGTTGTTATTTCTCTAACGAGTAACACTTAGAACTAAACCGTCCTCTGATTCTGAGTTGACGAAGACATTATTGGGGAAATCGATTTGGATCCAAACCCTAGCTTTGGCTTACACGCCCAGGTATATTCTACATTTATCACATTTGACTTCATTCTCTTTTTGTGATGTGAATGCTCAAAACATTGGAAAAGCGCTGAGTGTATTTGTTGGGTTTGCATTTAACACTTTACCCGAGTTCTCTTTCTTTAGGATGCGATTTCCAAAGATTTAAATATCGTTGGTATACCATATTTTCATTTTTGGGTTTTTATTGGTCATGTCTAACTTTGATTTGCTGGGAGTTGTAGTCTACCAAAAGATTTCAAGAATGTTGGTTTTTCTTCTAGCGCCCCAAGGAACCGAGCCAGTTTGGTGGGTTCACACTGGGTGAGAATAGTGAATCCCCTCCATTTCCTTTTTTAAGGTTTGGTTTTGTGGTTTTGGAATGTTTTTGGTTGCACCTGCGTTTGACCCAGTGTATGCCAGTGTTGTGAAAAAGATCTAGGAGATACCTGCGTTTGTTAGAGTTCTGGTGGATATGTGTATTGCCGGCATAATGATGCGTTGCACATTTCTAGCGCTGGGCCTGGGGAATTAAACCAGGATCTCCTTTTTGGTTGCATGGCTTCATATTACCAACGTTGGGTTCATTATTAACCCTGATGCCCGCGTGTAAATAAAATAAGTGCTGGAATATGAAGCGTAGCTCATGATTCCTGAAAAAGTGTAAATTTAATTTATGTTTTGATTTGATAAACTAAGTCTGAGATCGATTTAAGTTGTGAAAAACCATTGACCTGTTAAAATCAGAGATGATAGCTCATATCGTTGTTCGTGAGTTGGGAGTATAGCTCAACTCATGCATATCGCTACCTAAATATTGCATTATGAAATAAAGATAAGAAATCCGTTGACCAGTGGAACACCTAGAACCAGGCGTTAACGTTGTGGCTAAGTATTTTTCTAAACAATTATCCCTTTTCCGAGATAAGGGAATCGAGCCCCTTTTTCCCAGCTTCATATTGGCTGGGAAAAATATATAAAACAAATTTAAGAAAACAGACTGGTTTTCCCCTTTAGGCTGACTGATATGATTGATAAAATGCTTCAAGTATTCTCTGCCACGTTAGACGGAAAGGAAATTAATTTTTGCAAGTTATCTTTGATCTTATGTCTCTTGGTACATATTTGGGAGAGGATCATAAGGAATTTCTGTAAGCTGTAGGAGTGTAGTAAGAATGAAAAGAATTTCCAAATGTGTTGACGCTCGATGAAAGATATTTTTGTTGCATTCAAACATGCATTTAACATACCCACCATACTTCTTATGAATCTTGTTCAAGGTGGCCCCAAGTGTTATGGGTCCTCCTGTCTGAAATCATGTGGAGCGATTATTATGTACATTTTGTGCCATAAGGATTTTGGCATTTCTAAAAATGTCTCTCTGCGAAGAGACACTTGAGGTAAGGAGAAGGGCAATGTATGTGCCATGGCATGGTAAATTTCTCCTATTTGATAAATCAATAAAAATAACAAACTTGGTGGACGTAGCCTCGTGGACGAGGTGAACCATGTATATGTCCCTCTTGTGTTGTACTTCATGATGTTTAATTGTGTTTCGTGCTTTTATGATGATGTGGATTTGCATACGTTCTCTATATACTATAATTAATAGCCTGAAGGAATGATTGATTTTCTTTGCATCATGATACAATTTTTATAAAGCTAGTTGATCGGTAAATAATATGATGGTAATGGGATTTAAGGTGCTCCACATTTACGTGCCATAATTATTGCAGAAAATGGGGTACTTAAATGTTCTTTTGCTCAAATGAATTAAGGTCGAAACGTACATGTTCAAATTGTGTCTGCATAATGTAGCTATGTGAGAATGGGCATGTGATAAACTATGGTTGTATGAAACTCTTGTGTTTAATCATAATGATGGTATAAATTGTTTGAATGGTGATTCCAAAAGAAAATGCTAATGACATCCATTAAAGGGCTAAACTACCCAGTCATTACTTAGGTATACTTGGTTTTGAAACTAATGAATTGAGCAGAAGTAAATTGAATGTAATTTGCATGGATAAGGTCGTCGAATGACTGTCCTTCCATGCGTACAGTTTTATCGAATTGGATTGAACATGTTTCGTCTGACACCAGGGTTGATTCTTTTGTAGTAGCAGTTTCACACCTAATGGCATTGAAGGTACAGGAGGTACATTACAGCAATGTAGCTAGATGTATTTTGTACATGATTAATTTGTATGTGAAAATAATGATTGAAGGGGTTTCATCCCTTAGGTTTTTAAATTTTTAAAAGCACAATTATATATAATTTATAGTTTATTTCGTTTATTATTTGTTTATACATTTATTTTTATTTACCACTCTTTAAATTATATTGATTTAGAGTTCTATAGAGAAAAGAATGTTAACTCTAGAACACTCATTATTTTGCATAAATGAAGGGTTTATAAACGAAACCGTAATCTGGTTTTAATAAGTGATAGTTTAAGATTAAGTTAATATTTCAAGAAGTGTTTAGTCATTAACTTGTTTATATATTTTCTCATCTATTAGTTATTAGCTTCTATAAACTTGTATTTCTTAACACTATACTAATACTATGGTACTAGTGTATATTACTATTTCTTTCATGTGTATTTTCATCTAGATAGACTATATTAAACAGTAAATAAAAACAACCTACAACACTGCTTTTTCATTGCATTTTAAACATTGAACTAAATTTACTTTATTTGCCTACATATACAAAATCATCTCTACTATTTTCATTTCTTTAAAAAGATTCTAACTGTGCTAGAGTATGACCTAGTTTCCAGATGTGGAAAAAGAGAGCTTAGAAATTTAATTTTTATCTACTTCAGTCCATAGATATTCATTCCATTTCTGCTAAATCTATAATTCTTACAACATCTAACATTTCACAATTTCTTTTCATTTCTAAACCTAAACATTTAACATGCATGTAGTAGATAACCTATGATTCACTTAACTAAGACAGTAAAAATAAAATAGAACCTGTCCAGGACAAGAGGACAACAACTTTAGGTGGTCATTCCTCCCTACCAATCTCCTCAGGAGCGCTCAAACAACGTTTCCTCAAGACCTCGAGCCGGTTCCTTGTCTTCTTGGCTAAGAAGTTGGCGGAGAATGCAAGTGTAGAAACCTTTGTCATCTAACTGATTCAAAAACTCAGTAAAACAATTTGTTCTCACTAGTATGATCTTTAGCTTAAAAGTTGTACTAGATCAATCATAACAGTTACCCCCTCAAAAAATTTCCAAATTCCCTTCCATTGAATTTGTTTGAAGTAAATTCATTCACCCTGAATGATCACTTCTCTTGCATGAGCAGCCTCATCTCTCTTCAATGGGAAATTTTATAGAGATGCCTAGGTCTTCTAGGTGACTTTTCATTAATTGAGCAAGCTACTCTCATTCCACTTTCTTGGGGAATCATGATCACAAATATAGGGAGTTTTCCACCTGCAACAGTTGGAAGTGGTTTGAGGATGCTCCCACATGTGAATTTGCTCTCACCGAGTCTCCTCCACCAAGTTGACCAATAAACACTCTTTTAATAGCTCTCTTAAGTTGTTGTCTCCTCATTTATTTTTTTATAAATAAAATATTCTGAATTTACATTAAATATTCTTGACCCCACTTGTCATCAATTACAACTTAGCATAAAATTTAACATATTGTTCCTCAATAATATAAAATTGTTTTTTGCAAAATTGGGTTATGTGAGAGGTGCCTTAGTTCGAAGAACTTTGAAGTCATCCCGCTAGCCAAGTGAATACTTTACCTCTCAAACCATCATGGGAGAACGAGTCCCCCAACTCCGCCCACTTTGTTTCCACAAACAAAGTTAAATCATGACAAATGTATGATCATACAACTAAAGCAGTAAACAACATTAGGACATCTGAACTAAAAGGAGTAGTCTAACATGTCGACGATTTCGCCCGGTGTTAGACTACTCCATCTACCCACGTCGTTAACTATTTTCGGCGTCTGGCACATCCATCCAGGAATGGGTCCCTCCTGAATCTTCTTCTGAACGATCGTTTTCCTCCTGCACAAGCCGTCTTGTCGCCGCAGCCAGCCTGCCAAGCAATTACTCCACCACAGCGTGCCGAGCAATTACTCCACCACCCCGTGGGTTGGTGACTACTCAATATTGTTCTTTTTGTTCAGATTTTCATCTCCATCTGGCTGATCTTCCTTCTCTGCACCACTACTAGAAGCCTCGTGATGATCCAAACCCTCTAGATCCGTATCGCTTATGCCTATTGACCTCCTTATTGAATTCGAAGATAATAGTTCCCCTGAGTGTCTGCTGCGGGCATCAAGCCATCTAGTCTGCTCAACATCATGTCCATGTCTCACCAGCGCAATTTCATTTCTAGGTTGAGCATCAACTCTGAGATCTTAATCTCAGACATACATGGCTTTCCTCTTCATTTATGCATCTGTTTTGCCGCAGACAAGATCAGCAAAAAATAAACATGAAGAACAATACCATCTTTCTGATGCAATCCTTTTGACAGTCAATTATACCTGGGTCGTCTCTAATATAAACACTTCAAACGTTTTCATTGATTTTCTTCACTCTCAAAATTAACTTCGCTATTGAGAGGCTATTTCTCATTGTTCCACAAATTTAACAACATTTCATGGATTAACAACACTTGAGTTGAACTCCACAACCTTCACGGTGTAGCTTTGCTGGTGTAGCTTTGTTGGGTTACAGCACTTGAGTCTCACCTTAATCACTCAACTATCATAAGAGCCCAATAAATTAATGAACATGACTTTAGTCTACTTCAACTATAATACATTGCCAAGCATATAGTTGAGAATGGGGATTGAACCCATGCCCTTTCACACCAACTCTGCAATCGCAACAGTTGAGAGGAAAAACGATGCCGAATGATCAGTGTTTTCATGAACGTGGATTAGAATTTAAAACAAAGGTTGAAAATCACAAATTGATTTCATTTAGCTCACCGTATTTGAGTCTTGATGGCCGCGATTTTCATAAATAAATAAAGAAGTAAAAGACATCATGCTCATCTTGAATAATTAATTGAATGAATATAGGGGCATTCTCTGTTTAGCATTTGTTGAAAGGGCAGAGAAGTTTGAAAGAAGTAACATATTAGTGGGAACTTGTTTAAGATAGTAAGACTTTGCCAGGCATATAGTTGAGAATAGGGATTGAACCCACGCCCTTTCACACCAACTCTGCAATCGCAACATTTGGGAGAAAAACGATGCCGAATGATCAGTGTTTTCATGAACGTGGATTAAAATTTAAACAAAGGTTGAAAATCACAAATTGATTTCATTCAGCTCACTGTATTTCAGTTTTGATGGTCGTGATTTTCATAAATAAATAAAGAAGTAAAAGACATCATGCTCATCTAGAATAATTAATTGAATGAATATAGGGGCATTGTCTGTTTAGCATTTGTTGAAAGGGGAGAGAAGTTTGAAAGAAGCAACATATTAGTGGGAACTTGTTTAAGATAGTAAGACTTATTTACATTATGAAATTATTTGTAACCGAGCAAAGCTACACCGTGAAATTTGTGGAGTTCAACTCAAGTGTTGTTAATCCATGAAATGTTGTTAAATTTGTGGAACAATGAGAAATAGCCTCTGAACAATGAATTTAATTTTGAGAGCAAAGAAAATCAATGAAAACGTTTGAAGTGTTGATATTAGAGACGACCTAGTTATAATTCAATGTCAAAAGGATTACATCAGAAAGATGGTATTGTTCTTCATGTTTATTTTTTGTTGATCTTGTCTGCGGCAAAACAAATGCATAAATGAAGAGGAAAGCCACGTATGTCTGAGATTAAGATCTCAGAGTTGCTGCTCAACCCAGAAATGAAATTGCACTGGTGAGACATGAACATGATGTTGAACAGACTAGATGGCTCGATGCCCGCAGCAGACACTCAGGGGAACTATTATCTTCTAATTCAGTAAGGAGGTCAATAGGCATAAGCGATACGGATCTAGAGGGTTTGGATCATCACGAGGCTTCTGGTAGTGGTGCAGAGAAGGCAGATCAGCCAGATGGAGATGAAAATCCGAACGGAAAGAACAATACTGAGACCAAATATCCAGTACCAATGTAAACAATCTATATCCATCTAAAAGACGACAGTTGATTGAGGTACATCAAGGAGCAGTTGCTCCAGATAATGGGCATTGTTCTAAAATTGGAAGTGATGTCCTCAGAGAAGGCAACCATGCAGTGGAGTAAGGTCTGGTTCGAAGCGAGGCTCACAGCTGGAAACCTTTGCAGAGTATTGTTGGAGGGAGCAGGGATGGATGCATCTTCGCGAGGATTGAGTAGTCACCAACCTGCGGGGCGGTGGAGTAATTGCTCGGCACGCTGTGGTGGAGTAATTGCTTGGCACACTGGCTGCGGTGACAAAATGGCATGTGCAGGAGGACAACGATCGCGTTCAGAAAAAGATTCGGGAGTGACCCATTCTTGGATGGATGTGCCGGACGCCGAGAAGAGTTAACCGCATAGTCTAACGCGGGGCGAAATAGTCGACCCTGCTCCGAACTAAAACACAGCAATAAGTATAACTCAAAGAACAATAATAGATTGTAATAATGTTCCATTTAGATAATTTTGACTAGCCTATAATTTTTATTTTTATTTTCATTTTTGAATTACACAAATAATTACGATCCAAAGTAGTAAAGACACCCGCACACCCATCGCATTCAATAGATTTAGATAAATAGAGACACACGACAAAGGGTTATCAATTTATATATATAATATATATACAATTTCAGATCCATAAATTAATAAGACCAACCGTATTTTCCAAGCAGAACTCATTTTCCAATCCGAACGTGGATCCGTTCTTTTAATTCAAATACACAGCCACTGCGACCAATAGGCTCTCACAATAAGTGGATCGGATTCTATAAGTAAACTGCACATGTCCGCCCTTTAATCCTATAAAGGGCGACTTCTACACCATTCATGGATCGGATTTACAATCCAAAACATAGCCACTGCAATGAAATCGTGGATTGGTTCTTTGATTCAATACACAGCGACGGCAAAAGTAAAGACTCATCAAACATGGATCGGATCCTATAAGTAAAATGCAGATGGATTTCACTTAAATCGAGGATTTGTTCTTTAATCCTATACATAGCGACTTCCACACAAATCATGGATCGGTTTTACAATCCCAAAATACACAGCGATTGCAATGGTATCATGGATCGGTTCTTTGATTCAATACACAGTAATTTCACAAAAATCATGGACCAGTTTTATAATCCAAAAAAAACAGAGCGACTCCAATCCAAACGTGGATCGGTACTTTGATTCAATACACAGTAATTTCACAAAAACATGGATCGGCTTTACAATCCAAAACACAGCGACTGCAATAAAATCGTGGATTGGTTCTTTGTTTCATTACAGAGAAATTTCACAAAAATCATGGATTGGTTTTACAATTCAAAAAACAATGACTGAAATAAAAGCGTGGATTGGTTCTTTGATTCGATACACAGTAATTTCACAAAATCCATGGATCGGTTTTACAAAACAGAGCGACTATATTCAAAACGTGGATAGGTTCTTTGATTCAATACACAGTGATTTCAAAAAAATCATGGATCGGCTTTACAATACACAGCCCCTATAATCAAAACGTCGATCGGTTCTTTGATTCAATACACAGGAGATCCAAATGAAGTAAGTGATTCCAACAATGAAGACATGGATTCAAACTGCTGGAACATTCAAATACAAACAATAAAACCAAGAGAAAACGCATACCAGAACGAAATCCGAAAGGGCAGGCGCATAACGTTGTGATCAAAACGCAGACAGCAACAAAAGGCTGGCTCATTCTCCCGATTTCCTCAAGACGCAGACAGGAAACAAGCCCAGATGCTGCTCGGCGCGCCATTCCCCTTTTTCTCGCCCCTTAGAGTGATTGTAAGTAAACTTAAATAGCACTCTTTTTCGTTCCCAAAGACTCAAGTGGTGCAAGAAAACCTCCCTTTTCTTATTAAGGAGACAAATCCCTAAAAATCCCCAAGGGTATCCTATCCTTATACATATCTCACAGCTTGTGTTAACTTTTGTCTTCCAAAGTGTATAAATCCTACAAGAGGGTGTGTATTATAACAATTCACTAAATTGGTTCAAAACTCGATCTCTTGAAAACTCAAAAAAAAAATGAAGTCTTTCTTCATTTTCTTAAGCACTTATCCCTGTCCTTTTGTGAGCATTCCCCACTAAACATTAAGCAAGTAGTAGATGTTGGTTGGAAAAGAAAGCATTATATATATATATTATAACCATAGTTTGTTTGAGTTAACCATACTAATTATTTTTCTTGAAAACTTTTGTAGTTAACATTGTTTAAAGGTTGGATATCTTTAAGCATTTACAAACCATGTCAACTTCCCCTAATAAAAGTTGCATGCTTAGAGGAATGGTAAATAACTAACTACTTTTCATTTTTTAGTAAGTAGAATACATTCATAAGTGAAGTATAGTATGACCTTTCACTCATTAAGGCTACTTTTGTGTCTTTTACTTGCTTGTTTAAGTTGTCAAACTAGTGATATGAATTCACTCTAGCAGTTATGCTTATTTCCTTCCACACATTCTTATCGGTTCGTTATTTGTAATTAGGGTATATTGAAAATGTTAAAAATTCCTAAGGACTTGTATAGATCTCTCTCCCAAGTGGATTCCTTCCCATTCATTTTTTGTGGCCATGCTTTCAGCCTCCTAAACCTATTGCATCCATCATTTTTAGGAAGTAGAATATGTACGTGATGCATACTTGCGCATACTTACACTTTGTGTTTGAGGTTGAGTAGTAAGGAGATGTTACACTTTGCTTCTTTATATTATTACCAATGCTTGCTTCTCTTTATATCATATAGTAAAATGCTAAAATGAGCACCAAAAAAACTTAATTAACCCTTTTCTATATAATAATAATATTCTAAGTGAACTATTGCTTTTTATATTATTACAATGTTTGCTTCTCTTTATATCATATAGTAAAAAGCTAAAATGAGCACTAAAAGCAGCTAATTAACCCTTTTCTATGTAATAATAATATGCTACTTCGACAAGGAGAGAGATAGATATTTCAATTCCATTTATATTATTATCTAAGTTGTCCTTTTGTATAAAAGAATACCTCAAGTCTGATTCTGGTTTCAACCGTTTGACTTTAAGTAAAGATGAATGTAGATGTAGGTATTGTTGTGAGCAAACGCCTTAAGTCTTACATCTAGTGTGACAAACATATTATTATTAGGATTTGAAACACTTCACGAAAGTAGGTATGCATCATTTCTTTTTGTACCATGCGTGAATACGATTAGTTTATGGCCTTAAATCATGGACTAGCGATTATTCCTTCATAGCAACAGTTTAGCTATTTACGGGTCATTTTCTAGATGTCATTGAGCAAGTTACATAATTTTGATCTATTAGTAGGGTAAACTCCAACTAGTATGGATGCCCGTTACTAGAAACTCGGGGTTTGCTTAATCAAAATAGAGCTCTATGACACTCTTCTACGCCACTAAATCTTGATATCTAACCCTTTCTATACAATTTAAATTTATCTTATCTTCATGTTGACGGGCGTGTTGTATGAAGCCCGCAACGAGGGATACGACCCAGACCGGGATCCTTAGGGCAGGCTCCAAGCTGTTTGGGGTAGCCGTTCCCGACAGGTTTAAAGGCTCTGTTGGCCTGGAACACTAACAGTCTAATGGTTAAAACTAATGCTACTGATTGTCAGCGAAACCTATCTTTATTATTTACAAAAGTTAATTCAGGTTATATGCTACAGGATGTCAGATTATCAGATTTAATCAACTTGAATCAATGAATTATAAATACAAGACACAAAAGCTGATAAAATATAAACATATTTTACACAAACCTGCTATATACATCTTGTACAATCATTTACAAAAAGGGATAAACTGAATGTAATTCATAGAGAACGAATATGATACGAATAGGATTTTTCAAAAATATAATCAGCAGAAAATAAACAGTATATAATCCTAATAACCTGATCAGGAGCACCAAGAGAAATAAACCATGAGATCAATTAATGCTAATAGAATTACCACATGGATACACATAGGTAATATTTACATAAGATAAACATTAACCAGGCCCATACAGTAATCACTTACAAATCATATAAGCAACAATGTCGATTGCCAATTACATAACATGATATATTAGCAAAATTGAAAGCATGAAAATCGATAATTACACAAGAAATGTATGTTTGTAAACTTCTACAGAGATATTTAACAAACATAATAAAGTATGAAAAGGAAATAACAGGACTAACAGATACCAAGAACATATGCAAAGTGTTCAAACAGTAAACATATATAACAGTATCACCAGTTTAAAAGATTGAGATTGCAGAAGTATAGCTGTCCAAAGTCACAACGAAATCAAACCCAGTCTTGTCCTTTTCCCTTCCATTAACTATCGATCCCTTTTCCCTTCAATTTTCAACCCTTTTATACATGTTTTACAAAAATAAACATCCCTAAAAGCTTGAGATAAACTAGATCGAATTATCCAACTGATTTCTAATTAAAAATGACAAGTGTAACGTGTCATTTTTCAATATAAGCAAATCATCAAGACGATCCATGCAAATCGAAGATTCTAGCAATAAACAACACCTGTAAAGCTTGTTGTGCGGTCTGTTCTGATTGATACGAGATCGTGCAAAAATAAACAGTTGACAAAATCCGGGTGCAAACAGCAAATTTAACACCTGCAACAAATCAAATAATAATAAAATTAAAACATAAC
This sequence comes from Pseudotsuga menziesii, assembly GCA_001517045.1. Classification (NCBI taxonomy): domain Eukaryota; kingdom Viridiplantae; phylum Streptophyta; class Pinopsida; order Pinales; family Pinaceae; genus Pseudotsuga; species Pseudotsuga menziesii. Next base: position 18,307 of record LPNX010397022.1, on the reverse strand, counting down.
ACAAATCGAAATAATAAATAATAAATACCAAACAATAAATAAACTAAATAAATACCTCATCATCAAAATTGAACATTAAAACCAACAACAAAGAAATCAAGTATAGTCACAAATTAACTGGTGCGTTAAAAACTTGAATATTTACCCCATTAGAATGATTCGGTGAAGGAGCCCTGAATTGCATGAGCGCGATCTGAGCGTTGAGCTCACGGACCTTTTCTTCACTCTTTTCGTTTTCATCTTGCAATTTGAGAACCCTCCTTATGAGCTTGTTTTTATGATTCTTCAATCGTAAAAGCTGCTGACCACTTTCATCAACTTTTGCCCTTAACTCCACATTATCAGCTTTCATTAAATCCCGACTTGCTACTATTTCATTCATCCTGTCTTCCATTCTACGAACCTTGTCTAAAAGACAACTAATGAATAGAGGATGAATGGTTTCCCCAGTTCCACGAAGAACAGTCGAGGTTATTTTAACCGGTTTTTCTTTTACTATAGAATCCGTCATATGATCAACTAAAGCTTCCCGCACTTCTTTATTCACTACTGGAGAATTATTATGATCACGGGTGACATCAAATTGCGGCTCGACAACAAACAAAGAAGGACTTTCGCGCATATCGTTATCAATCACAGGGTGACCTTCACCAGCTAAATCAGCAACGGACTCAGGATGAACCAGATTGTCAATAACAGGCGAAGGAGCAATGATTTCTTCATCATCAATCACTACCGTTTCCACTGGAACCTTATTACTTATGGGGGTTTTAACCATCTTAGCTTTCGCCATACTCCTGGTTAGCCTTCTAACCAGCTTGGACTTGGGTCGGTTTCCACGACGATTACCAATTTTATCAGTACTGATGGGCGGAGTAACAGGTGACAAAGATGAAATCTTCTTCATACGCCTAGGACCTATAGGGGTATGAGAACTGTTCACTGGATTACTCATGGGCTCTTTACAGGGTTCGGAACCCTTACGGCTAGGGTTCGACAGAGATTTGAGCGGGGAAAAGAACAGAGCCGAACCTGAATCTCTATGCTTGCTACAGTCATCAGGACTGTCAAACATGCAATGACAAAAGGATGAAAAACCATTTGACTCTACAAACTGCTCCCATGAGCGACCCGACTTCAACATCTCGTGATCAATCAACATACGAACCAGACCATGATGAAAAAGACTGTGGCTGACATGTTTAGGCCCCTTCTTTATGGCATTTGACATCTTAAATAAACTGTGCAGAAGGTAGTAAGGAAAATTAATAGGAAACCCTATAAAGACAGCCATCAGACGAAGATGATATACGTATGCTGAAGATAGTCGGCCTTCACAGGTCAAATATCGATGAATTAAATCAAGAACCGGACACCATTCTTTAAGAAAATACTTACGTGCCACCCCAGTTCGAAACGAAATTTCCTGAATCGGGTTCTTTAACAATCGCCTCCATTCGGTTATGTCCATATTCTGGTATTTGAACCACCTCTGCCCAGACAGAGCCAAACCTGTGGCGGCTGCTATGGATCTTTCATCAACCCGGAAGCAGAGATCACCAACCTCAGCTTGGTAATTAACCAGGGACAGAGCAAAGACTCTGGTAACTTCAGGGTTCGAGTCGGAAAACTTCTCGAAGAACGGAATCCACCCCACATTCCTGACCTTTTCTGAGAGTTCAGGGTTTGAGTTTAACAAGGTCGTCTCCCAGGGTTCAACCCTGACGACAGGAGCCATCACTGGTTGATTATGAATGCGTAACCACACACAAAATATGTACCACCACTCAGCCAGAGACAGAAGACCAGGTCGTGAACACTTGGGATGAAGGCTGAGCAACACCAGGTAATGAACAGGGTAAGCCATGCACGAGCGCAGGTTATACCTCTGCGGGTTTGACATGAACGAAAGCATCGGCGCTCGGAGTGGTAACACAAATGACGGTCGAAGGCCCTAGAACACTGATAATATCATGATTCAACCCTGACTTAAATGATAGGAAACCTTCGCTGCAAGTAGCACAAGTGGTCTATTGCCAAGCAGCCACGACAGAGGTTACGTACTGAGACTTAATGTGATGGACAGTTCAAGTACCAGTGGATGATAGCGTGGTGGATTCGCAACAGGTGAACCGCAATATAAGCTGTGACATAAATCAATCTCGACGAAACCATAATACATGCATATCTTATCATATATTCGACATATCTTGTAAAGGTGGCGGAGGTTATAATATAATCACAAACCATGCACTTGAACCTTGAAATACGACCATATGAAATTCAATCAAGATCGACAATGGATCACAAACTTAGGATAAGGGCCATGAGACATAACTCTAGGCTTTGTCAGAGTTACAAGCATCAGACCTTTGACAACTGTTGCTTAGACAACGCACGACAACCATAGTAATGAAAACCTTGCAAATCATCATGGTAACGAAGTCAATAAAATGAATCTCTAATATTTTGGAATAATATACATGACTAGGGTTACAAAGTAGGAATGACTATCATTAAGAGTCACCTTTTAATTTCCCTAGTATAAATCATCCAAAACAATAACTTCAATATGATAGTCTCATTAGTCCAATAGAATTTGCAAAGGTTATTAGAAAAATTAAATTTCCACAAATCAGTAGTTTAATGGAAACCACCATATCAGTAGCTGAAAACTCATTAAACCTGTCCTTGTAAAATTTAAACATTTCATCAAACAAAATGGAATTTTGTTTGATGAAATAATGATTTTACAAGGCTGTTGAGCAGGGGCACAACAGATGGCGACTTGCTGGACGAAACAGTTCTCTCAGTTTATTTACCTGAAATCATGCAAGCAAAGAAATTAAATCCTTAATGTAAGCCATTGCATAGATAAAACCATTTTAACATCTCAACCAGATTCAAGAATTTCATAGTTCTACACATTACCAGCAAATTACAGTTTCAGTTATTCATTTGACAGACATTAGGCTTCTAACAAAAATCAGTCCTTAAAGAGTAAAACAGCAAATGGTTTAGTCTTAAAAGATAAAATCTCAATACCACAAGCATAGCCCTGCTGCCAACAGGCGTCCATATCCTCGACAGAGTTACTTTAAAACCCACAAACTGCCCGTATCCCATCTGCTAGTGAAGAGTTTACAATTCTGGGCAAGATGAACTTTTACCATTATCTTCTGTTTTCTTTTTTCTTTTTATTAGTCATGAAGGCCATGATTCAGGCTTGATAACCCGGTAGTAATCATGTTAGTCACCAGTCTACACAACAGTAAAATGAACCGGCTCTTGATGAGACCTTTCACCCCTCAGAGTTTTATGTCCAAAGGTCATTGCCCAGGCTTGGTGACCGGAGACGACAATGCTACTGGATGTAAACTTATGATCCCAAACAGACCGGCTCATCACGAGACCTTCTGTCCGTCCGACGGTTTTTTCAAATGTTTTAGTTCATCTTGTCCAGAACGTAACTATTGTTAATCCCAAATGAGATTGTCTTAGCAGATAGGGAGGAAAGTCTGGTTTTCTTTACGAAAAAGGGATGGCGTAAGAGATTAAAATAGATGACTTTACCAAACACTGCCCTAATCTCTTTGGACAAAATTTTGCAGAAACTGATATAAGTAATTAATATTAACATGTTTTAAAGGTTGCTGGTAATATTCTGAACAATGAAGATACCATTCTCTGTCCAAGAAGTAAAATAAAATGACAGTTTCCAGGATAGTAATGCCTTTGTACGTGATTTACAGGTGAATGCCAGGTCCAAAACACAAAAGCAAAATAGCAAATAAATAAAAAAAGGAAAAAATACACATAGAACAAAAGCAAAGGAAATCAAATCATTCAAACAAGCACACCACACCAGTGATATATACATGATGATCCCTTGAGGAGGATCAACAGAAGTATCGCTTGATTAGGTGACCATTTACTGGAAGGTTATCAGTGTCACCTTCCAATGTTTGTAAACTGAAGGTACTAGGACCAAGTTTTTCTGTAATAATAAATGGCCCTAGCCACAGGCATTGGAACTTTGTGTGTTTTCCTTTATCTTCGTGTTCCTTGTCCCATTTGAAGACTAAGTCGCCTGCTTGCAGATCCCGACTGACTAATTTTCTAAGGTCAAACCAACGCTTGACAGTCTGCTGGTGTTTCTCAAACTTTTTCCTAGCCATTTCCCTATCTTCTTCCAACTTCTGCAAAGTATTAATTCGATGCTCCATAGCAGAACAAGGTATCTCCTGTATTGACTGGGAAAGTTGTAAAGAGGGCAGGAACAAGTGAGGAGGTAAAATGGCTTCCTTGCCATACACTAGGAAAAATGGAGAATTTCCTATAGCATCTTTGGGGGTCACCCTATCAGCCCACAAAGCGCTTGATAAAGCAGTATGCCAATCCCTGTGATGGTTAGCCACAGTACGTTTTAGAATCTTAATCAGATTTTTATTAGACGATTCTGCTAACCCATTACCTTGGGGGTAATAATTAGCAGAATACTTTAATTTTATTCCTTTTTCTAATGCATACTCAGTCAATTTAACAGAGGAAAAATAAGTTGCATTATCAAAGATTAAAGATTCTGGAATACTGAATGTGGTAATGATAAAAGAACCAAGGGAAGATATCACCTGTTCGGAATTGACTACCCTTAACGGGATGGATTCAACCCATCTGGTGAAGTAGTCTGTGGCTGTCAAAATGTATTTATGTTGTAGTGAAGAGGCAGGTGTGATTGGGCCAACAATATCCAGACCCCATTGCTGAAATGGGACTTCAATGATAACCGGCTGGAGGGGTAATGCTGCCTTTTTCAATCTGCCTCCTGCTCTTTGACACTCTTGGCACCCCCTGGCGAAAGAATATGCGTCTTTGAAAAATGTGGGCCAGTAGTACCCAGCTTGAAGAATCTTATGAGCAGTAGTTTCTCTGTTGAAATGTCCTCCAGCTCGTCCTGCATGTAGTTGAGATAATACATCATCAGCCTCATGTTTTTCTAGACAACGAAGGAGAACTCCTTCGAAATTCTTTCTAAACAAAATATTATCAATAAGCTGATAAGGTGTGGATTTTAGTCTTAAAGCTCTCTTATGACGTGGGTCTAAATGTTCAGGGGCGGTCCCATGCAATAAGAAGAACTTAATATCGTCATACCAAGAATCAGGAGGAGTAGAGATCGGAAAAACTTCCCTTTCAAATAAGGAAGGCTCGCTGAAGAAATGCAGATCTGATTCAGCACTGTCTGCAGAGCCAGCTGCTAGCTTGTAGAGACCTTGTCCCCTGACAATCTTTGAAGGTTTTATTTCCAGGTCGTATTCCTGAAGTACTGTGACCCAATGTGCTCATTTTTCACCAAGATCCTTCTGTACCAAGAGATTTCTAACTGCAGAATATGGTACAACGACCTTGGTGTGGGACTTCAGTAAGTAAGGCCTGAAATGTTTAACAGATTTGAAAACAGCGAAGGCTTGCTTGTCCACTTCTGGGTAGTTTAATTCTGCACCGTTGAGACCAGAACTTGTAAAAGTGATAGGATCTTCATTATTTTCCTGGTTTTTCTGTGTCAGAATAGCAGCATAAGACGAATCAGAAGCAAACGTATATAAAATGAATGGTTTGGAAAAATCTGGGCTAGTGAGAGTGGGAGCTTCAGCAATAGCTTTTAAAATGTCGTGAAAAGATTGCTTCTCCTCAGTGTTCCATTTAAACTCAGCATCCTTTCTTATCATTTTCTGAAGCGGCCGAACAATTTCTGTAAACCCAGGAATAAATCTAGAAACAAAATTTATCTTTCCAAGAAACGACTGCACGGACTTCTTTGAGTGGGGCATCGAAATTTGTGAAATAGTACGAGTACGTTCTGGGTCAATATTAATGCCTTGTTTAGAAACAACAAAACCCAGCAACTTACCTTCTGTCACTGAAAAAATGGATTTCTTAGGATTTAACGAAATCCCATAGTTCCTGCAATGCTCAAAGACTCTCCCGAGATGAATTAAATGATCAGTCCTATTTTTTGAAAAGATGGTAACATCATCAAGATAAATAACGACGAACTTACCAATCAGACCTCTGAAGGCGATGTCCATTGCCCTTTGAAATGTTGCTCTGACATTTATGAGACCAAATGGCATTTTCCTGTATGCATAGGTTCCCCAAGGCGTTCTAAAAGTTGTTTTCAACTGGTCAGCTTTGGATACTAACACCTGGTTGTATCCTGAAAAAACATCTAGTAGCGAAAACATTTTAGATCCGGAGACCTGTTGCAAGATTTTCTCCATTGTAGGAACAGGGTAATTGTCTTTGTCCAAAACCTTATTCAGGTTTCGGAAGTCGACACATAACCTGATGTCACCATTTTTCTTCCTTACGGGTACAAGGTTTGCTACCCATTGTGCATGCTGAACAGGGAAAAGTATCCTAGCGGTAAGGAGTTTATTTAGCTCCTTCTTGACAGCTATTTCTAGGCTGGGGTGCATTTTTCTCAATTTTTGTTGAAAAGGCTTAGCCTCCGGTTTCATAGGAATGACATGTTGCATGATATTAGGGTCGAATGTTTTCAGGTCATCATACGTCCATGCAAATATGTCTTTAAATTCTTTGAAGAGTTTAATGAAGGCTGCTTTTTCCTGGGCAGTACATGCACTGCCCAGATTTACACATTGAGGGTTTTGCTCAGTTCCTAGATTCACAATGTCAGATTGCATGATGGAGCTATTAGTTTTACAATTCCTTGCAGCCTTAAATTTATCCTTTAAGACATAGAATTTCTCAAGTTTGATTACTGATCTGGGAAAAACACTAACCTGATCGAGAGATTCCTAAATTGAACAAGGCTTATGGATTACCGTAAAATTGTGTAGGTCCTCATCGTGAGTCATCTCGTCCAAAACCGCATCCTTAAAAGTATCTTTAAGAGTCAGAAACTCGATTAATTGCTGGTCGTCATTGAAGACTCTCCAATTTGCTACGTTGTCAGGTATAGAATGCCTGAACAACAATTCAACCGAGAAAGCATCAGTAAGGATTCCTTCAGATGGAATCAATCTTGAAGCAACATTAGCTAAAAGATCAGCTTCCTGATTTAGATAACGAGGGATGGAACTAATGTTAAATGCTTCAAATGCTAATAGTAAATTCCATACCTCAGCTTGATAATTTCTCAAGTGCCCAGCTATGCAGTGTATTGTATTACGTACCTGACGAACAATAATCTCAGAATCTCCTAAGACTACCAAGGCTTTGGCTCCCAAGTCAATCGCTTTTTTCAGCCCTTGAATTAGGGCTTCGTATTCAGCGATGTTATTGGTGCAATCAAATTCTAATCTGCAAGCAATGAAGTACCTTTTACCATAAGGATCAATCAGTAAGCACCCTGCACCAGCTCCTTCTTTTGACTTGGAACCGTCAAATTAAAGAGACCAACAACCGTCACTGAGATCTAAATGTGGTGTATCTAGAACTGAAATTTCAGCTGAAACTTGTGTAAAATGACAAATTTCAGACTGCTGATTTGAATATGGAATTTCTGAAATTTCAGCCTCAAAGTTCCCAAAAAATGAATCAGCCATGTAGTTACCCAATATGGTATCAACGAACAAAACTGGTTCATTTGAGTCATCAATTTCAATGACGGTATGTTTCATATACCGTTCTCGATCGATTCTGATTTTATTCGGATGACCCTTATGAGGTATCCACAAGTGTGACCAGTCTGTCGTGAAATATCCATCGAGTTTTTGTGACCAATCCCTGCTAAGAAACAAACCATATGCTTCAGGGATGTCGGCAACAATAATATCGATGATAAAGTGAACTTGTGGATTGGAAGCTAACCTTATCAGCACCTCTTTGAGTTTACCTATTACCTTTCTGTTTGAACGATCAAGCTGTACAATACTAGTATCACAAGGCTGAGGGACAGCATTAAGCCTTTTACACACAGAGTAAGGCATTACATTTTTGGATGCCCCTGAGTCTATCATACAGTTATGTACTTTGCGATTAAATATTTCGAACGAAAGTAAAAAAGGTGGAGTTGAAGAATTAGATTTCTTGCCTATAGATGATGCGTTGACCGAAGATTTTTGTGAATCAACTTTATTATTGACAGAGCTATTTTGATTGGAGGAAGTCCTACCAGTTTTACTTGGGCAGACCCCTTGTACCATTTTATCTCGAATCACAGGTATTTTTATGAGTTCATACAGAGAAATATTAGCTCTGCTCTTCTTTAAGTCCTCAATCAAGTCATATTCTAACTCAAGGGAGTGTGCAGATTTACTGTTTGCAGGCTGATTTTTGTTTTGGACAGCTGAACTATTATCTGTAACAGTTGTAGCAGGTTCAATTGAAGGCTGGTCTTTTTTACTTCTGGTGTTGTACTGATGCTGATTTACATTGACAACAGCCACATCTTCATCATCAGTTAATTCTGAGGTGTCCCAGAAATGACTGATGACATGGGGTGGTTTATCGTCATTGTCATCATCCGTTTTTTGGTTATCTTGAGAACTCTGTCCGGAAGACTGAGTTTCATTTTCAGTAGATGTTTCTAGATCTGAAAATATTGATTTGAGAAAGCTATTGATTTCCTCAACCCTGTTGGCTTCAGAGGGTGGATTTTGTTTCGCAGCTGAATTTTGAAAAGGTTTTCTGAAAAACTGTTTAGGTGGTTCTTTGTTTGTGGCATTTTCAGAAGTACCCTTTTTTAAATCTATGATCTCATTAGACAGTTTTTTAATGACTCTTTGTAAACTGTCAAGATCTAAGGCATCTTGGCCCCTTTTGTCGGAGCTTTTGGCAGGATTGTCAGTCTTCTTCCGAGAAGAAGATGCTGAATCGTTATCTACTCCGGGATTTTCTTTTGTGGCATTCGCATCCTTTTCAACTTTAATTTCTTCTTCAAATTTTTCAGTTAGGGTAAGTTTGGCCCTTTTCCTGACAAACTTGGATATCTTTCCTGGTAAGGCTGAAGTGTAAAATTCAACAGTAACGTCCTCAGTTGGCCTCGAGGTAGCGGGAATCCTGTTTCTAAAAGTTAGAAAACGCTGGTTAAAATATTTAACCTTTTCTTTGGGGTCCATGCGAATTCTAGACAATTCCGACACTAAAATAGCAGGAGTCTTGTCATCTCCAAACTTGTTTGTAAATGCAAGATCATATTCGTTCTAGCTAGTGATGGAACCAGCTGTAAGTGAAAAATACCATATGGAAGCCTTTCCTTCGAATGTATAAGGAAAAATTCGGCAGACCAAAGGGAGTAATTTCTCAGGGTGTTTAGGTAAAGGGTGTTGAACGCCTGGAACGACCACTGCATCCTGAGCTAGCCATGGCATATTAGCATTGGGTTTTGGGGGATTTGCAGCTACCATGTTTCCTGGATTAGGAGGCGATGGTGGTGGTGTTTGAGGAACACGAGGAGTAGAATGAGGCGGTGATGGTGGTCGACTAGACCCTCCTGAAGCAAGTGGTATTGCAGAAGGAGAAGGCTGGTTGGTGCCTGTGGAAGATTGGTGTACATGAGGATCAGGATGGGCACCCAAAGGATGTCCTTGTTCTCCCAGAACAGATTCAGGATGATGAGTACGAGGACGTGTAATCTGCGGCAGAGGTAATTCAGTGGGCTGGCACCTAGTGAGATTGGAATAAGCCCTAGTTAAAATTATACGAGATTCGTTTAAGGCTTGTTCGTACTGGTCTATTTCTTAAGGTAAGTGAATACCGGGAGAATTGAACGTAGAGATCATATTTCGAACAGAGTCGCTCACTGGGGTTTCATTTACTCGTGATGAACGGTGAGAGCGTGGTTGTGCAGTAGGTTGTATTTGAGGGGTAATTGGCTGATTATCTTTGTTTACGGGGTTGTTTTCATCAGCCATTGGCTTACGCTGGCCCTCCTTCTAGTGCCATTGTTGACAGGCGTGTTGTACGAATCCCGCAACGAGGGATACAACCCAGACCGGGATCCTTAGGGCAGGCTCCAAGATTTTTGCGGTAGCCGTTCCCGACAGGTTTAAAGGCTCTGTTGGCCTGGAACACTAACAGTCTAATGGTTAAAACTAATGCTACTGATTGTCAGCGAAACCTATCTTTATTATTTACAAAAGTTAATTCAGGTTATATGCTACAGGATGTCAGATTATCAGATTTAATCAACTTCAATCAATGAATTATAAATACAAGACACAAAAGCTGATAAAATATAAACATATTTTACACAAACCTGCTATATACATCTTGTACAATCATTTACAAAAGGGATAAACTGAATGTAATTCATAGAGAACGAATCTGATACGAATAGGATTTTTCAAAAATATAATCAGCAGAAAATAAATAGTATATAATCCTAATATCCTCATCAGGAGCAGTAAGAGAAATAAACCATGAGATCAATTAATGCTAATAGAATTACCACATGGATACACATAGGTAATATTTACATAAGATAAACATTAACCAGGCCCATACAGTAATCAATTACAAATCATATAAGCAACAATGTTGATTGCCAATTACATAACATGATATATTAGAAAAATTGAAAGCATGAAAATCGATAATTACACAAGAAATGTATGTTTGTAAAATTCTACAGAGATATTTAACAAACATAATAAAGTATGAAAAGGAAATAATAGGACTAATAGATACCAAGAACATATGCAAATTGTTCAAACAGTAAACATATATAACAGTATCACCAGTTTAAAAGATTGAGATTGCAGATGGATAGCTGTCCAGAGTCGCAACGAAATCAAACCCAGTCTTATCCTTTTCCCTTCCATTAACTATCGATCCCTTTTCCCTTCAATTTTCAACCCTTTAATACATGTTTTACAAAAATAAACATCCCTAAAAGCTCGAGATAAACTAGATCTAATTATCCAATGATTTCTAATTAAAAATGACAAGTGTAACGTGTCATTTTTCAATATAAGCAAATCATCAAGACGATCCATGGAAATCGAAGATTCCAGCAATAAACAACACCTGTAAAGCTTGTTGTGCGGTCTGTTCTGATTGATACGATATCGTGCAAAAATAAACAGTTGACAAAATCCGGGTACAAACAACAAATTTAACACCTGCAACAAATCAAATAATAATAAAATTAAAACATAACACAAATCGAAATAATAAATAATAAATACCAAACAAGAAATAAACTAAATAAATACCTGATCATCAAAATTGAACATTAAAACCAACAACAAAGAAATCCAGTATAGTCACAAATTAACTGGTGCGTTAAAAACTTGAATATTGGCCCCATTAGAATGATTCGGTGAAGGAGCCCTGAATTGCATGAGCGCGATCTGAGCGCTGAGCTCACGGACCTTTTCTTCACTCTTTTTGTTTTCATCTTGCAATTTGAGAACCCTCCTTATGAGCTTGTTCTTATGATTCTTCAATCGTAAAAGCTGCTGACCACTTTCATCAACTTTTGCCCTTAACTCCACATTATCAGCTTTCATTAAATCCCGACTTGCTACTATTTCATTCATCCTGTCTTCCATTCTATGAACCTTGTCTAAAAGACAACTAATGAACAGAGGATGAATGGTTTCCCCAGTTCCATGAAGAACAGTCGAGGTTATTTTAACTGGTTTTTCTTTTACTATAGAATCCGTCATATGATCAACTAAAGATTCCCGCACTTCTTTATTCACTACTGGAGAATTATTATGATCACGGGTGACATCAAATTGCGGCTCGACAACAGACAGAGAAGGACTTTCACGCATATCGTTATCAATCACAGGGTGACCTTCACCAGCTAAATCAGCAACGGACTCAGGATGAACCAGATTGTCAATAACAGGCGAAGGAGCAATGATTTCTTCATCATCAATCACTATCGTTTGCACTGGAACCTTATTACTTACGGCGGTTTTAACCATCTTAGCTTTCGCCATACTCCTGGTTAGCCTTCTAACCAGCTTGGACTTGGGTTGGTTTCCACGACGATTACCAATTTTATCAGTACTGATGGGCGGAGTAATAGGTGACAAAGATGAAATCTTCTTCATACGCCCAGGACCTATAGGGGTATGAGAACTGTTCACTGGATTACTCATGGGCTCTTTACAGGGTTCGGAACCCTTACGGATAGGGTTTGATAGAGATTTGAGCGGGGAAAATAATGGAGCCGAACCTGAATCTCTATGCTTGCTACAGTCATGAGGACTGTCAAACATGCAATGACAAAAGGATGAAAAACCATTTGACTCTACAAACTGCTCCCATGAGGGACCCAACTTCAACAGCTCGTGATCAATCAACATACGAACCAGACCATGATGAAAAAGACTGTGGTTGACATGTTTAGGCCCCTTCTTTATGGCACTTGACATCTTAAATAAACTGTGCAGAAGGTAGTAAGGCAAATTAATAGGAAACCCTATAAAGACAGCCATCAGCCGAAGATGATATACGTATGCCGAAGATAGCCGGCCTTCACAGGTCAAATATCGATGAATTAAATCAAGAAACGAATGCCATTCTTTAAGAAAATACTTACGTGCCACCCCATTTCGAAAAGAAATTTCCTGAATCGGGTTCTTTAACAATCGCCTCCATTCGGTTATGTCCATCTTCTGGTATTTGAACCACCTCTGCCCAGACAGAGCCAAACCTATGGCGGCTGCTATGGATCTTTCATCAACCCGGAAGCAGAGATCACCAACCTCCGCTTGGTAATTAACCAGGGACAGAGCAAAGACTCTGGTAACTTCAGGGTTCGATTTGGAAAACTTCTCGAACAACGGCATCCACCCCACATTCTTGACCTTTTCCGAGAGTTAAGGGTTTGAGTTTAACAAGGTCATCTCGCAGGGTTCAACCCTAACGACAGGATCCATCACTGGTTGATTACGAATGCGTAACCACACACAAAATACGTACCACCACTCAGCCAGAGACAGAAGACCAGGTCGTGAACACTCGGGATGAAGGCTGAGAATCACCAGGTAATGAACAGGGTAAGCCATGCATGAGCGCAGGTTATACCTCTGCAGGTTTGACATGAACGAAAGCATCGGCGCTCGGAGTGGTAACACAACTAACGGTCGAAGGCCCTAGAACGCTAATAATATCATGATTCAACCCTGACTTAAATGATAGGAAACCTTCGTTGCAAGTAGCACAAGTGGTCTATTGCCAAGCAGCCACGACAGAGGTTACATACCGAGACTTAATGTGATGGATAGTTCAAGTACCAGTGGATGATAGTGTCGTGGATTCGCAACAGGTGAACCGGGATATAAGCTGTGACATAAATCAATCTCGACGAAACCATAATACATGCATATCTTATCATATATTCGACATATCTTGTAAAGGTGGCGGAGGTTATAATATAATCACAAACCATGCACTTGAACCTTCAAATACGACCATATGAAATTCAATCAAGATCGACAATGGCTCACAAACTTAGGATAAGGGCCATGAGACATAAGTCTAGGCTTTGTCAGAGTTACAAGCATCAGACCTTTGACAACTGTTTCTTAGACAACACACGAC
>LPNX010397002.1:333638-447161 GCA_001517045.1 Pseudotsuga menziesii | reverse complement strand
ATGACAAATTGCCTTCTCCATGCTGAGAGAGGTAGGCATAGTTCTGAACTCTTGCAGATGAACCCTTTAGCTTCAGCAGCTTCCCATCTTCGTATCCAGCCATGATGACTTGGTTGTTAGAGGACTTTCTTATTTCAACAATTCCATCAAACATGTGGATGGAATGGCCTTGCTGTCGAATCTCCACCAAGGACAGCAAGCTTCTCTGCAACTCTGGAAGATAAAGAACATTCTTCAACAAGAAATCAGGGAATCTAGGCATCTTCAGTCGAATGGTGCCCATTCCCTTTGGTTTAATAATTGACTTATCTGCAAAGTAAACTATGCCATCTATTGTTTCATTAAGTTCTTCAAAACAGTCTTTTCTAAATGTCATGTGTGATGTTGCACTAGTATCAAGCAACCAACAATCTTTGTAAGATGAAAGTGAAGTCATTTCATTAATTCCAAGATTACAATGTGCAACAATACAATGAACAGAATCAGAAGATTTACTAGCATCTTGCTTTTTACTGTCATCTTTCTTCTGGTTATGCTTGTCTTTAATGGAGTCCCATGAAGCCCAACCCTGATCTGATGTGTGTCCAGTCTTTCCACAACACTTGCACTGCAAATCTGATCTTTTGTTTCTGCCCCCTCTGCCTCTGAAGTTTCTTCTTCCTCGTCCTCTCTTGCTGCAATCTCCCTTGGAAAGGTCTTTGAACCGATTCTTTGTTTTCTGAACAAAGTCAAGGGATTCTTCGACAGGCTCGCTTGATTTCTTGATCTTTCTAGACCATTTTGGATATGTTTCCTTGCCAGTGAGGATATCACCAACAATAGATGCTATAGATTGCATCTTTTACAACTGTTAGTGTAATTTACAATATTGATCTTAATATGACAAAGAGAAAAACAATAACCTTGCAGGTCTACAGTCTCTACCAAGGTGATTTACAACGTAGTCTTTATGGTCTTTAATGCAGCTGGAAATAAAAAAGTTTATCTTCAGATAAACCAGACATATTTTTACCCCAAACTATGATCACAATCCCAAACAATTATAATAAGCACAGTCCCTCGCCAACAACAAAACTATTAGAGCCACATAAAATATAAGAAGCAAAGCAAATCAAGCCCTAAACACCATGCTTATCTCCTCCAGGCACCAACGCCGTAGCAGTATTCAACCAAGTCTTCAGTCAGCAGCAATCTTCAGAGAAGTAATAACTCTCCAACGCATATATTATTTCTCCAACACATCAAAATAGCAGTCACAACTCAATATATATGCATTAGCAATATCAGCTTCAACGCAATATCAGTCTTCAACATATATCAATCTTCAACCAACAAAGAAAAAGGTTTACCTCCGTTCATACTCCATGCAAACGAAAGCATCGATTCTCCTTCACGCAAGCATACTGAGATCGGTCATATTTCCTTCACATAGCATGCTTCACACAGCCTTCAGTAGTCACACCAGGCACACCAACGTAGTCTTCACAACGCAGCAGGCATAGGCTTAGTCTTCACGCAATTGGATAATGTCAATCTTCAACTCGGTCACAGCAACAGCAAATACACAGCAAAAAATTGCAGCACTCTCCAACTTCATGATACTCCACAGGAGAAGGTCGTACGATTCACTCCACGCTAGTCTTCACGCTGGTCTTCAGGGTTGAAGAGAACAGTTCAACGATGGTCTTCACATTCCACAAATATTTCAGGAGATTATCTGAGCTATTCACAGAAAACGTGATGGAATTGTTTCCATCTCCACGTTCTCTCCTACAGCTTTAACCTCACATCAAACTTCAGCACAGAACTAAATCATATCGACGTCAATGCCAAATGGCAAAGCATTTGTTTCTTCAGTGCATATAGTAGATATTATGTACATAAGATCGATTCTTAAAAATAATTACTTGCACATTCAAATACATTGAATACAATAAAATTTATGTGCATAATATCGGCGTTAATGCCTGACCGCACAGCATTTTATCTACAAACTGAATACAATGAATATTCTGTATATAAAATTGGCGGTGCAAGGCATTGTGTTTACACATCTGAATACATTTGAGTGTCGTAATATACCACAATGCAAAGAGGGTCGTAGAGTAGTCTAGAGGACCGAGGGCTCATACAATCAATGCGCAGAGCCCTCTCAACACTGGCGTGGAGAATATTTCTAGGGTTTCACGCAGAATAATACTCATTCAACACGTTCAAGGGATTAGGGTTACACTTCAAGGGTCTTCAACGCAGCAGTTTGTCTCACAGATCAAAACTCATTTATTAAAACAAGCTTTAAGAGGAGCAAACTGGAAAGTAGAATGAGAATAACACATACAATGCATGCTCGCAGGCTAGCACGAAAGCATCCAGAGGCAGACTGACAATTGCAAGCAATCTGGCAATGGACTGGAAAGTAGAATGCCAGGATTGAATTGCAGCATGCAGGAGTTATGGCAGGCAGCCAAGCTCTGATACCACTGATAGGTAATAACTCCCGATTTATTATTATTCATGGCTAATGCATACATTTATTTATTACATGTGATGGTTGAGCTTCATCAACCTTTTAACCTTCCTATGTAACTGTTCAGCTAACTATTTATTTATTTATTTACAATATTATAATCCCGATGGATTATATTCTAACAGATTGAAAGCCATAGTTCGATGGTTTTCCTCCATTGCAGCCCCAAGCGAACTAAACATCTGCCATGGATTTTTATGGTTTTCGCCAATTTGTTTTATTTGTCGTAGATCCCTTAGCTTGGTTATGTCCTGCCATTGCGGCTTTGGAGCGGACTAATCATCTGGCATGGTTTGGTTTGTTTTTTTCCATTGTTTTCTATTATTGCAGAACCCTTAGTCCATGCATTTTCCGCTGTTGCATAGTTTTATGAACTAACCACCCGACGTTTATGTCGTTCCATTCGCCGAGAGGAGTTTTTTTTTTCTTTTTCTCCCAATGCTATAGTATTAGTCTTTTCGATGTCAATAGACTTAATGGTCTCATGAAACTCATTTTCTGTCTGAAGCCCACCATTGCGGATGTGAATAAGACTATCATGCCGATGCTTTATTGGTTTAGACCGCTGATAAGGGTCTTTCCCGCCATTTTGTGAGTTTTTAACCCTATTTTTTTGGCGGCGGTGGTTTCTGATTCTTGTTTGGGTTTTTTGTGATAAGAACATAGCGCAGGGTTGCATGTTTGATGCTTAGTCTCATTAATAGTGTGGTTTATGTTTTCTTGAATGTTGTCCATATTAATGTTGAGCTTTTTGTTTAACTGTAGACAGACTTAGAAGATTTTTCAGATCTAGTTTAATTATTACTGCTGTGAAGAAAACGTCTCTAAAAGAAAAGTCAGAAGTAGAGATGTTACTCACAGAGGAAGATAGTGAAAGGTTGAGATCAACAAGTTATTGCGCAACATCGATAGCTATAGAGGCCCAGGCTTGAAAAGGGTTCATTAGTTACCGAGCTGGTCCCTTTTTACAAAGTGCTTGTAAATCTTAATCTAAAATGTAACGTATTGTACGAATCATGAGCACTCACAAAGGACAAAATTGTAAGATTAAATGGTTGGGGGAACCCCAAAGGTCACCCAGGGGGGCAACCCAAAGGTTTTGTTGTTTGTATAAATATAGGAGAATTAGAGGGAATAGGGACTTTTTCCCAGACAAATTTGTGAGAATCTGATGTAAGAAGACTGCATAAAGAAATTACAAGTTTCCTGTTGGAGAAAGCTTTGTGAAACTTTTCAAATGTTGTGCCATGGATTTACTGAATGTGAACTATTTTGTTTTCAGTTTTGTGTCCATGAACTGTGAGATCGTTCTAACTCTTTGAACCTATGTTCTTGTATGAATGCTTTCTAGTTTATTCTATGAATTTTCCACTATGAGTAATGAATGTTGTTCATAAACAATTGGCTATCTGGTTGTTCAAATATCTTCAAATGTTCATGTGTTTTGAAAGAAGTATCAGCTATCTGTGATTTTTCGTAATGCATGTACAAAATACATTACTCATTAATGAATGATAATCTTGCTCCCCAGGGATAGGTTATGTATTTAGTTTTAATTTCTTGTTGTGTGTGATTTAGATGCTAGAGAATTTGAAAGGAGAGGTAAGAACCTACGCATCACATTATGACCACTCCTCGTATTCTCTATCAATCTACATTCTTAGATAGGCACTTGCATCTCATACTTAAATATAAAAAGCTAAAACATACATGGTGGACCGGGCCACAACCGGTAAAACCTTTTATTTTTGTTACTTGACCTATGGTAGTCGGATCGCAAACCAGATAGATTCCCCATACCAAACAGTAATGGGCTAGTTGGGAACGTTTACTGGGGAGAATCCCTTGCTCTTGTTGCCTGCAATTTTCCAAGCCTCAACAGAAACATAACGTTATTGCACCTGCTAGCGCAAGGAAGGATGACCATAAGAATAAAATGAAGAATATGAAGAGACATGCCATGCACTAAAGGCTAGATGCTAAACAACACATGCCTTCCTCATTCATTTTGGAGCTTCCAATCATATTGTTGCATCCAGAGAATCATTCTCTTCCTTATAGTCTTTTGATGGCCATAGTATTCAGATGGGAAATAACAGTAAAGTTCAAACCAAGGGGAAGGGCTCTATCAAGCTTGAACATGGAATGTTCAAAGATGTGCTTTATGTTCCCTCCCTAGTTGCAAACCTCTTATATATATACCAGATGACTCATACCGGCTCTCCAAAGGGAGTCATATTTGGTCTTGACTCAGTGGAGATCATAGATATCTCTACTGGGAACATCATAGCAAAGGGTGCTGCAAATCATGCCTCTGAGGCATATGAGTTCTCATACTTCATGCCATTTTCAGAACCAGTGCACTCTCAGCAGCCACTTGCAAGGGAAGGTAAATGAATTTCATCTACTTCTTTTGCATCTTCCACTAGTATTGCAGATCCAGCTGTATCAGTTTATGAGATTGTGATTCAAGGTGATTCAGATCTAGATCTAGTCCCTACTTCCACACTAGAAGCTAGGAAGATGACTGTAAATCCATTTGACACTCAGAAGGGAAAAATCCTTGTGCTATGTCATGCAATATTACCTCCTTCAAAGAGATGCAATATACATCTAAGGGCTCAGTATTGCTACATGGCAAGGGCTCAGTCTCACTACATTCAGAAGAATAGAGTGGATCATACACCTCTTCATCCAACAAGAGGCAAAGGTTACATTCCTCCTTCCTTCCATCACCATTTTGGGAGAAGATGGAGAAGTCTACATGCTAGGCCCCAGGATACCTGTGCACAGAGCATCATGCATGCTGCTTCACTACATCACAAAGATTGCAGCAACACATTTTCAATTTTTTCAAACTTGAATTCTGATTCTATCTACTTAGTTAGAGGGGGGATTTTTTCCCATGTGGTTTTCCCCCCAACTCATTGTGTTGAGCAGTTACTTTACTTTACTTGCTGTAATGGGTGACCTATGGTCTTAGTTACCAGGGCCCACAAATTTTCCAAGTTATCATTCAGGGGGGGTGTTAGGATTATAATCATCCCTTTTCCAATTTGGTCATTATGTCTAAATCAGGAGTCATGTCTAAATCAGGAGTCCTTGGAGTCTATTTTTAGTCATTAGCACTATTGGGTCCACTTATCCTAATTGGGGCACATACACCAATTCCTAAAATTTTGGAAATAGTAATTGAGGCCAACTTCCATTGATTGCACTTGCATGCATCAGTTTAGGAGCCTCCTAGATCAATCCCTACAAATTAGGAGCCACTGGGAGTGTTGATACCAACCTTCATTGGTTGAGTTCAGTTGGTGACTAGTCAAGCTCAGTTAGGAGTCAGTTACAATCAGTGATAGTCCTATACATTTAGTTAGCACTACGTTTGCATGGTTGCATGCAGGAGTGGCGCATTTCTAACCTACCTCGGTCAGTTAGGCTTAGTTAACACTGAATTAGACACTTTAGTTGGGATTTTGAACTTTGATGATGATTTAGACATATCTTAGTTACCTTACAGTCAAGTAGAGTCTAACCAATTCGAATTTCCTCACATGGATTAAAATTACATGTGGATATTTATCCATTGTGCTACATTGTAATTAATTATCCAATTACTTTTTATTAATAAAAACATTCACAACTGCAAGCCATTTTTTGCATTGTTTCATTCTTCAATTCCTGAGTAAAATTGTGTGATCTACTATGTGAGTTGTGTGTTGATCCATAGATATATGTGCTCAATTTAATATGGTATCAGAGCCTCGACAGGACAAGGAACTTATCCTACTATAGATTCATACTTGGATCAAAAAAAAATTGAGCAAAATTGCTCCTTTCAGTACTGCACCAAAAGTGGAGAACTTACCTCTTAATATCCCAAGTGAAGGAATTATTGATCAACCTTGTTGGATCAACTATGTTGGGTGTGAAGGAAATTCCAAAAGTGCATACTGTCGACCTTATTTTTTCTATTTGATTTTGTGATTTACAGGTTATCAATCTTCTTCACTGCATTAAAAAATGGCCCCTCCAATGGAGCAGCTCACTTCCTTCAACTACCACCAGTGGAAGGAGGACATGGAGACACAACTTCGCTCCAAGAGTATCTTCAGACTCACAATGGAGATAGAGGCAGAGCCAATTCTTAATCATGAAAAAAAAAGGAACTGGAATAGGCTTGATAAAGCCTATGAATATTTTTGCCTCTCAATATCTTGAGATCTTCTCTTCCACATCAAGGGATTGAAGACTCCCAAGGAGATATGGGATATGCTTGCTTCCTTATTTGATAAGCAGGATGATATAAGGGTTTATCAGCTAGAGAATGAGCTGATCTCTCTTCATCCATCCAAATTCTAAACACTAAGTGGCTTCTTCACAAAATTCAAGAACCTGATATTCCAGTTGAAGCTATGCAAGGTTGAGAAGGAGGATGATCAAATCATCCTTGCCATTCTCTCAAAAATCAATGCAGAATACTCAGTATTTGTATCAACCTTTCATTCGGTGAAGCTCACCACTCCAAATTGGAGGATTCCCACTATTGATGCTTTCATTGAATCTCTCACTCATGAGCATGACAAGTTGATCCAAATGGGGATCATTCGATCTTCCATAGATCAAGCACTGGTTGCAGGAGGACCTAAGGGAGCGAATGATAAAGGGAAACAAAAGGATGATTCTCCTGTGAAAAAAGAGTAGTCAAATGAGCCTTCAGGTTCGAAGATAAGCAAGAATAATGGTGAAGGAAAGACCCTTTGTTCCTACTGTGGAAGGGGATTTCATCAAGAAAGCTCCCATATGAGAAGACAAATTGATGAAATGACTCTTCTTATGAAGAAACATAATGTTGTTGCACCTACTAGCACAAGGAAGGTTGTCCATAAGAAGAAACTAGAGAATATGAAGAGACATGCCATGCACTGAAGGCTAGATGTTCAACAAAACATGCCTTCCTCATTCATTTTGGAGTTTCCAATCATATGGTTGCATCCAGAGAATCATTCTCTTCCTTGTAGTCTTTTGATGGTCCTAGTATTCAGATGGGAAATAACAATAAATTTCAAACCAAGCGGAAGGGCTCTATAAATCTTGAACATGGAAAGCTTAAAGATGTGCTTTATGTTCCCTCCCTAGTTGCAAACCTCTTATCTATATACCAGATGACTCATACTGGCTCTCCAAAGCGAGTCATATTTGGTCCTAACTCAGTGGAGATCATAGATATCTCTACTGGGAACATCATAGCAAAGGGTGCTGCAAATAATGCCTCCAAGGCATATGAGTTCTCACACTTCATGACATTTTCAGAACCAGTTCACTCTCAACAGCCACTTGCAAGGGAAGGTAAAAGAATTTCATCTACTTATTTTGCAGCTTCCACTAGTTTGCAGATCCAATTGTATCAGTTTACGAGATTGATATTTAGGGTGACTCAGATCCAGATCCAGTCCCTACTTCCAAACTGGAAGCTAGGAAGATGACTGGAAATCCATCTAACACTCAGAAGGGAAAACCTATTTCACTATGTCATGCAATCTTACTTGCTTCAAAGAGATGCAATAGAATTCCAAGGGCTCAGTATTGCTACATGGAAAGGGCTCAGTCTCACTACATTCAGAAGAATAGAGTGGATCATACACCTCTTCATCCAACAAGAGGAAAAGGTTACATTCCTCCTTCCTTCCATCACCATTTTGGGAGAATATGGATAAGTCTACATGCCAGGCCCCAGGAAACCTATGCACAAAACATCATGCATGCTACTTCGCTAAACATCACAAAGATTGCAGCAACACATTTTCATTTTTTTCAAACTTGAATCCTAATTCTATCTACTTAGTTAGAGGGGGGGATTTTTTCCAATGTGGTTTTTCCCCCAACTCATTGTGTTGAGCAGTTACTTTAATTTACTTGCTATAATGGGTGACCTATGGTCTTAGTTACCAGGACCCACGATTTGTCCAAGTTAGAATTCAGGGGGGGTGTTAAGATTATAATCGTCCCTTGTCCAATTTGGTCATTATGTCTAAATCAAGAGTCATGTCTAAATCGGGAGTCCTTTCAGTCTATTTTTAGTCACTAGCACTATTGCGTCCACTTGGTCTAATTGGGGCACATACACCAGTTACTAAAGTTTGAGGAACACTAATTGAGGCAAACTACCACCAGTTGCACTTGCATGCATTAGTTTAGGATCCTACTAGATCAATCCCAAATTAGGAGCCACTGGGAGTGTCGATACCAACCTCCATCAGTTGAGTTCAGTTGGTGACTAGTCAAGCTCAGTTAGGAGTCAGTTACATTAAGTTCTAGTCCTCTACATTCAGTTACTACTAGGTTTGCACGGCTGTATGTAGGAGAGGCACATTTCTTACCTACCTCATTCAGTTAGGTTTAGTTAACACTTTATTAGACACTTTAGTTGGGATTTTGAACTCCGATGATGATTTAGACATGTCTTAGTTACCTTGCAGTCAAGTAGAGTCTAACCAATTCAAATTTCCTCACATGAATTTGAATTGCATGTGGCTATTTAGTCATTGTACTACATTGTAATTAATTATCCAATTACTTTTGATTAATGAAAGCATTCACAACTGCAAGCCATTTTTTGCACTGTTTCATTCTTCAATTCCTGAGTAAAATTGTGTGATATATTATGTGAGTTGTGTGTTGATCCATATATCTATGGGCTCAATTTAATATGGTATTAGAACCTCAGCGGGACAAGGAACTTATCCTACTACAGATTCATACTTGGATCAAAAAAAAATTGAGCAAAATTTCTCCTTCCAACACTGCACCAGAAGCAGAGAATTTACCACTTAATATCCCAAGTTAAGGAATTGTTGATCAAGCTTGCTTGATCAATTATGCTGGGTGTGAAGAAAATTCAAAAATTGTAGACTATCGACCTTATTTTGTCTGTTTGATTGTGTGATTTATAGGTTATCAGTCTTCTTCACTACATTCGCTACAACAACTTAGTCTCCTTCATTGCATTCGCTACAACAACTCGGTCTCCTTCACTGCATTAAAAAATGGCCCCTCCAATGGAACAACTCATTTCTTTCAACTACCACCAGTGGAAGGAGGACATGGAGATGCAGCTTCAATACAAAAATCTCTTCAGACTCACAATGGAGATAGAGGTAGAGACAATTCTTAATCATGACAAAGAAAAGTACTGGAATAGTCTTGATGAAGCCTATGGATATTTGTGCCTCTCAATCCCTCCAAATATTCTCTTCCACATCAAGGGATTGAATACTCTCAAGGAGATCTGGGATAAGATTGCTTCCTTATTTGATAAGTAGGATGATCTGAGGGTTTATCAGCTAGAGAATGAGCTGATATCTCTTCATCCATCCAACTTTGAAACACTAAGTGACTTCTTCACAAAATTCAAGAACTTGATATTCTAGTTGAAGCTATGCAAGGTTGACAAGGAGGATGATCAACTCATCCTTGCCATTCTCTCAAAATTTAGTGTAGAATACTCAGTATTTGTATCAACCTTTCACTTGGTGAAGCTCACCACTCCAAATTGGAGGATGCCCACTCTATATGCTTTCATTGAATCTCTCACTCATGAGCATGACAAGTTGATCCAAATGGAGATCATTCGATCTTCTAGAGATTAAGCACTGGTTGTAGGAGGACCTAAGGGATTGAATGATAAAGGGAAACAAAAGGATGATTCTCCTGTGAAGAAAGAGCAGTCAAATGAGGCTTTAGTTTCAAAGAGAAGAAAGAAGAATGGCAAAGGAAAGACCCTTTGTTCCTATTCTGGAAGGGGCTTTCATCCAGAAAGCTCCTGTATGAGAAGACAAATTAATGAAATGACTCTTCTTCTGAAGAAACATAACATTGCTGCACCTACTAGCGTAAGGAAGGCTGACCATAAGAAGAAACTGAAGAATATGAACATACATTCCATGCACTGAAGGCTAGCTGCTCAACAACACATGCCTTCCTTATTGATTCTAGAGCTTTCAATAATATGGTTGCATCTAGAGAATCATTCTCTTCCTTGCAGTATTTTAATGGTCCTAATATTTAGATGGGAAATAAAAATAAATTTCAAACCAAGGGGAAGGGCTCTATCAAGCTTGAACATGGAAATTTCAAAGATGTGCTTTATGTTCCCTCCCTAGTTGCAAACCTCTTATCTATATACCAGATGACTCATACTGGCTCTCCAAAGCGAGTCATATTTGGTCCTGACTAAGTGGAGATCACAGATATCTCTACTGGGAACATCATCACAAAGGGTGTTTCAAATCATGCCTCCAAGGAATATGAGTTCTCACACTTCATGCCATTTTCAGAACTGGTGCACTCTCAGCAGCCAATTACAAGGGAAGGTAAAAGAATTTCATATACTTCTTTTGCAGCTTGCACTAGTATTGCAAATCCACCTGTATCAGTTTATGAGATTGAGATTCAGGTTGATTTAGATCCAGATCCAGTCCCTACTTCCAAACTGGAAGCTAGGAAGATGACTGGAAATCCATCTTCCACTCGGAAGGGAAAAACCCTTGTGCTATGTCATGCAATATTACCTCCTTCAAAGAGATGCAATAGACTTTCAAGGGATCATTCTTGTTACATGGCAAGGGCTCATTCTCACTACATTCAAAAGAATAGAGTGGATCATACACGTCTTCATCCAACAAGAGGAAAAGGTTGCATTCCTCCTTCCTTCCATCACCATTTTGGGAGAAGATGGAGAAGTCCACATGCCAAGCCCCATGACACCTATGCACAGAACATCATGCATGCTACTTCGCTACATCACAAAGATTGCAGCAACAGATTTTCAAATTTTTCAAACTTGAATCCTTATTATATCTGCTTAGTTAGAGGGGGTGCTTTTTTCCCATGTGGTTTTTTCCCCAACTCATTGTGTTGAGCAGTTACTTTATTTTACTTGTTGTAATGGGTGACCTATGTTTTTAGTTACCAGGGCCCACAATTTGTCCAAGTTATCATTCAGGGGGGTGTTAGGATTATAATCATACCTTGTCCAATTTGGTCATTATGTCTAAATCGGGAGTCCTTTCAGTTTATTTTTAGTCACTAGCACAATTGGGTCCACTTGGCCTAATTGAGGCACATACATTGTTATGGAGAATAATTCGTATGGCTTGGGGTGTACCACAATAGACAGAGAAGACAAAGAAATCAATCCCTTCCCAATATGCAAGAGAAATACAACACCTAATAGTAAAGGATCTCGAAACATACCTTATTTCGGACGGTTGTAGTAGATCCCTATTGAGCTTTTTCCAATCCCGTTGCGTTAGCAATTTACTCTCAACAACAGTAAACAAGGAAAGCATGCTATATAATATAGTGTTAGGCCTACTCTAGCATATATAATCAATGATACATAAGAAATTAAACACTTCCATGGATTCAATATTCATTAGATGCACATCATTGGACAAGAAAATATATTTCTATTAGTAAAATCAGAGATTACATAAGTGACAACCTCTGTCGGCATGTCTGGGAACCGAAGAAACTGAGTCCTCCACGTGGGCCTCCACCACCTCAATCCTCCATCTCTAGATAGCAAGCTCACAAGAAAAGGAAATCTTGGGAATAAAACAAAGTGCTCCAAGGGACAAAGGGATGCAGACTCAAGTATAAGCAAGCTACGGCAACAATGGACTATAATTTTCTTGCTCTTCAATTCCTCCTCTTCAATGTATCCAAAGGGTTCCTTATATAGTGCTTCAATGGGGTAATGAAAGATCAAATCTGAGTGATCTTTAGGCATATGGAAGGCCAAGAGACAAGTGATTTAGATCCACATCAAGGAAAACTCCAAAAATATTTGGTCTTTTGCACACATCCCGATGTATGCGGGTTTAAGGGTAATATCCACGTATATACGCGAGAAAGGGATTAAAAGTCGCGTACATCAAATAATGACTATTTTTAGGGATGATCTTGGAAACATCAAAGGTACAAAAATAGTCCATGGGGTCCAAAGAGTCTGTAGAGGGACAGTGAAGGCCATAAAAGTGTGATCAACCATGTGTGGTAAAATCAGCTGTAACAGATGCCCCCTAATGTGTTAGGTCAGAGGGGTAACATGATGGACGAAATACATTATAAATCCATCCGAGAAGTGGAGTGATGAATAACCAGGTGGAAGAACTAGCCATCCAATAGTATAATACAATAATCAAACTCTGCACATGACTGCAAATACATATAGTAGTCCCGGATACATAAGAGTACAATGGCCACGAATAGGCATGATATACAAACTGTGACATGTGTGGTCATCGCCACGTACAATATATAATAGATCAGAATCTCCATGATGAAGATATACAAAGGACCAAGATCTCCATGAAATCTGAAGATATACCATGGATCAAAATCTCCATAATGGTTGAATATATCTGACATACACTGGAATCAAGTCACGAGAGCTGAAATCTCATGAACATTGGCACAATCAAGGAGGTAGCATATATGAAATGCCAGAAACCTGGAAAGTCTTCTACACAAACCACTATGAGTACATGTCCTACTATGTGAATAGAGGTGTCGAGGTCGAACATAGCAGTCCATTGTCTGATTACTGGTCATTGATGTATACCGTTAACAAATGCGAGATCACCCACCGATAATGAAAATGGGAATCAAGGTACTAGAGTGCAATCTAACAAATGTGAATAAATGTGTTGAGGTCAAACACTTGGAATAATCCATCGATCAGGGGACATTGATGTATTCCCAAAATTGTCAATGGTGAGAGAACCTACCACTGATGACTGTAAGTCTTAAGGCACTCAAATGAATCTAGAATCCTATCCCAGAATAAATGATCTAAAGTCTATGGGATGGAATCCGCTGGAAGGAGGGCATTAAGGCATCCCCCATCAACCAACACGAGGTACTCAAAAACGTTGTATAATGTGGAAGGAATCGAACAAGATGTGCATGAACCAGTAATAGTATCAGGAATGGACGACATACAAAGTCAAGACAACTAAGGAATGGACAACTAAGGCTTCAACTTCCTTCGAACAAGAGCATAAAGGCGAATGGTGACTGAAATTTGGGAAGCATAGATTCAATATACAAAACTGCGACATCTATGTGACACAGGAGGCATCAACAGAGGCTCCATAGGGACTGGAACCCTAACCAGTTGGTGGAGGTAAACTCAAAGAAACGAGTACATCTCCTAAAGTCAAACTATTAACCCAACCAACAGATGTGATATACAGTGCTTTGTTCAAAGGCAACACGACTCGACTGTTTCCAAAGATAACATCTTTTCCTGTCTGGATTTTTGGTTTTTTTATTTTTTTGGACTTTTGCAGATATTTTGAAAAGCTTGAAAAAGAATAAAAGTTATTTATAGTTACAAATCTAGGAGGAGACGAGTGTCAAGGGGAAAACAAACTAGTTCCAAGTAGTGGAACATACCTATGCTCAATGCAAGGAAACATGTGCAGGATAACAACACTTGGGGGAAAGTCCCCTCCCGGTAAAAATGGGGAATCAAGATGCAAAATATATATAAAATGGCTCTGCTTGGCTAGACATGAGACAAGCTCAGTCTATATAGCTGATAATCAAAGTCAGGGAAGCCGGCATAAGGATCAATAAGGCAAGCAAAACTCATGATAATGCAATTACAACTTGACATATACAGGGGATTCCCTAAGAAAAGACTAGCATAAAGGCCAAGAGGAGTATGAAGCTCTTGCTCAAAGTCATGGCGGTACTATACAAAGGACTCACACACCCTAAAGGAGAAATGTCGGCATGGGCATCAAATGCAATACATGATCTAACTAGGGTAACCATGTATGGTAAGGCTCTACCATTCACAACTTGTCACTTCTAAAAGCAGCAAGAAGGTTTCATGACAAGATAGAATGGGTTCGTACCTAAGGTTAAAATGAAATGGTCATAAGGTTATGCAAAATGAAAACAAATGTGAAACCTAACCTATATGCCAGTTTAGACATAATACCTACAGTAGGCACGAACGGATCAAAGCCACGGTCAAACCGCACTCAAAATGGACTCCTACAACATCAAATTAGTTCAAATGGTCCAAAATGGTAAAAAACTATAGAAAGTGGGTACAAATTTCAAAATGTTTCTATAAATAGTAAAAAATTTAAAAATTTTCATATCATTTGAAATTTTTACCCAACATAGGGTATTTGAGCTCAGAACTTTAGAAGCGAATTTTGAGAGCATCGTCCAATGGAATCTCTCTCCGTTTGATCCAGGTAGATTCTCATGGCCTCCTCTTCCATTTTCATCCAAATGTTTTTGAATTTTCATGGTCCATTTTATTTTTTAAGCCATCCATCCTTGTGTGTTTTGGCCCACGCGGAAATCGAGATTTTTTTTGGGTATAGGGCTCGCCATACGCAGAAAAAGAACCAAAAACTACGTACATATGCGGCTATTTCGAGAACAGTCACATACAGGGCTGCAAACAAGGTTTTCAAAGTAAAAAATTGATCAAAACTTTGGTTTTTTGTGTGAGATGGTGCTAGAGTGGAGGGAAAGAGAGCATGGTGATGTGGAGGAGGCTGTGCAAGGTGATCTTATGGCCCAACAAGAATTACGAGCATGTGGCTTATACAAGTTTTGGTGTCTTGGCAGCCTGAGGGCCAAACCAAGACTACTCTAGCTACTGGTAGATTATTGGGATCCAGAATCTAAGACATTTCAGATAGACGGGATGTCTCTTAGCATTGAGGTTGAGGACATATATTTTATCACTGGTTTGTCCTGACGAGGAGAGATGGTGAACCTCCGATCTCATGGGCCAAGAGGAGGGATGACTATCGATGAGTACATAGATGTGTAATGCTTTTTGGAGATGGAAAAGGTTGGGAGTCAAATCCTGACAAACTCTATCCAGATTCCGGGGCTGAAGGCCATACTTTTGGCTTTAGGCAGGATTGTAGGGTTGGATTCACTCCACCAGGCCTCGTGGCAAATGATGTTCTATGCGGTAGAGTGTATGCGACCTACAGTGTTGTTGCAGCTGCAACTGTTTCCCCAAAATTTTCAATTTTTGGACTCCCTTGTTAATTTTTAGCATTGCCTAGAATCATTTGGATCCATGAACTCTTTTTGTTAACTCTCTTCATGCTTTTCAGAAAATTGCTTATGTTTGAAATTGTTGTGGGTTGCGGAATTTGGAGTTTGGTTTTTTTCCCTTTGAGCTGTGATTTCTTGCTTTGTTCTCAGAAGCTTATTTCTCATGCTAGCCACTATTTTGAAGGCCATTTAAACAACGTATCAGAGCTATGTTTCCTTAGGGATCCTCCATTGCGGAAACTGAATGATGATTATTCTGTAGGAGGATCTTGACTTCTCCGATGTCGCGTCGTATCATTTGAATTGTTTATATTATCGAAGGTTGGTCAAAGTTGAGTCAAGGTATTTGGTTTCTGTGAAGCCACTATTTTGGAAGTGAAACAAGTTTTGGATCGTTGCGAGACCTTAAGTTGTTCCGAACACTTGGTGTTTTATGTTGTTCTTGCGCCATAGCAAAAATTACGTTTTGGATCGAAGGCTGTAGTCTGTTTATTTTCCGCCCTTGCAGCTCCCAAGCGAACTAGGTATACACCATATAACTCCTCCGTCCACTGATGCTTTGTCGGGTTTTTCGTCGCTTTGTCTGTAGCCTTTCCTCCTCCGCCCTTGCGGCTGTTTAACGCACTAATTTTCTGACGTTGATGTCTTTCCGCTCGTCGACTGGGAACTCTTCCACCCATAGTTTAGGTTCTAGCTCTTTCGACTCCGATAGACTTAACGGTCTCACGGAGCCCGTTGCTTGTTTGAGACCCACTGATGCAGCTGTGAGTAAGACTACCCGGCCGAGGTTTTAGTGTTTTAAGCCGCCGATAATATTTTCTCTTCCTGTCGTTTTGTGAGTTTTAAACCCCTGCGTGGGCGAGATAGTGGTTCTGGTGCTTGTTAAGGTTTCCATGACGAGAGCGCAGTATAGGGCCTTTTTTGATGACTAGTCGGTTTGTTAATATTGTTTGAGTTTATTGAAAAAATGCAGTCCTAACTAATGATAAATGTTGTATTAATTGTAGACGGACTCAAGATATTTTTACAAATTACTACTGTGGGAAGGCGTAGCTGGGAGACGAAGCAGCAAAAATTGGTTGGGCAGTGTTAGGCAGAGTTCGTACTGAAATCAACGGGATCTCAAGGAGGACAAATGAAATACAAGGCAGAATCGATGGTGACAAAATCCCAGGCTTGGAAATATCCGTCAGTTACCAAGTGGATCCCACTTTGTTAAGTACTGATAAGTTGAAATCTGAAAACGTAACGCAAGAAGTGAATAATGAGTACTCACGGAAAAGAAAAAATGGTGATATTAGACGGTTTTGAGGAGCCCAAAGGTCACACGGTTGGGGCAGCCCAAGGGGTTGGCTGAGTTGGTTTAAATATAGGAAAGTTAGAGTTTACAGGGGCTTTTTCAATGGAAAACTTGTGAACTATTGTTTGTAAGAGGAACTACTTCGTTTTACAATAAGAAATTGCAAATTTTGCCTGTTGGAGAAGGTGCTATGTGGAATTTTCCAATGTGATAAAATGAAAAATGTTGAAGAGGAACTATTTCGTTTTCGACTGTGTTTCATTGACTGTGAGAACATTCTAACTTTGTAAACCTATGTTCTTGCCTGAATGTTCTCTAGTATTTTCTGCGACATTTTCCACTATGAGTAATGGAAGTTTTAACTGTTGATGGGTTATCTTGTCGTGTATACTTCTATTCATGTTTATATGTTTGGTTCTAGGAAAAGCTATCTGTGATTTTCCATGACATGTGAACAGTATTACATTACTCATGAGTTAATATCCAGCTCTCTAGAGATAGCCTAGTTAGTATTTATTTTCTAATTGTGTGTGATTTAGAAGTGAGGGAGTTTAAAACGAGAGGTAAGAACCTGCGCATCACATTGTGAACACTCCTTGCATTCTCAATCAACCTGCATGTTAGGTAGGCACTTGCATATCATACTTAAAGACAAAAATACAAAATATCTACAGTGGATCGGGCCACAACTGGTAAAACCTTTTATTTTTGTTACTTGACCTATGGTAGCCGGACCGTAAACCGGACGGATTCCATACACCAAACAGTCACGGGCTAGTTGGGAACGTTGACTGGGGAGAATCCCTTACTGTTGTTTCTTGCAAATTTCCAAGCCCCAACAGTTTTTGGCGCTAGAAGGAGGGCTGCTAGTGCATGGCTGGCCAAGGAAACCCGTTTTCCCGAGATCATTCCACCGGTAACAGTTGAGGAAGCAGTTTGTTTTCCAATCCAATTCCTAAAGAGGGGGGTAGAGAACATTTGTATTCTGTCAACAACGAAGTTGTTAATGATCTGAGAAGACACACTAGGGCATACGTGAAGAATATTGGAGGATTTTCGATTATCCCTGAATTGCCCAGAAGAGAATATAAAAGGAAAGATCATCCTATATTGGAAGACTCAGTGCTGGTTGGGGATTTGGAAGAACTTGTAGAAACATCCTTACAGGAAGTTGTACAGCCTTTGAATAAAGTAGGCCCAGACACTCCTCACAGTTCTCATATTCATACTCCTATTCACTCACCCCCTCACTCTCCACCCAGACTCATGGAAGGCGTAAACGCAAATCAACCACCCAACCCACCGAATCCACCACCTTCCTAGAAAGCCAGATCACCTTTAAACCTAACACCTCCTTTGCATGATTTACCTGAATCCTTTGAAAAGATGTTGCCCAAATTTGACCCAAATGAGAAGATGCTAGTAGATGACCACTTGCAAAGTTTCTATTTGGCAATAGAAGGATTAAGGGCTGGGGAATATGAGGATGTAGTTTGTAGACTTAAAGGAGCAGCAGCATCGTGGTACTTTGGTTTGCCTGCAAATTCTATCCCTGATTGGGATACCTTCAAGAGGATTTTTAGAAGTAATTATGCAACCCAAAAGACTCATACAGCTCTCATGAAAGGACTATGCGCCTTAAAGAAAGAAATAAAGGAGAAGGTGCATAGTTTCACCCAAAGATTTGTAGCCTATCTTAAGAATTTTTCTGAAGCTGGAAAACCTTCGGATAAAGTCATGATTGAATATTATACCTAAGCTCTATGGCCTGATTTGGCCATGTTTTCCAAAATGAAGGCCAAGCCTACACTGGCGAAGACCTATGAGGAGGTCGAGAGAGTAGAGGCTGAAAGGGAAAGTATCGAAGATTATCCCGAACAGTCAAGAGAGAAAAATGTGGGGAGGAAAGCTTTGTTGCTTACCAAACCTAAGGAAGAACAGTCACCAGATTTCGAAGGAATGGTGAAAATGATGCAGAAGCTTTCTAACAGAATCATAGACTTGGAAAAGGAAAAGGAAGCTCAAAAGTTCTACAAGCCTTATTACAAGAAAAGGAAAGATAACAATCAATCCCAACCCCCTCCGCACAATCCTACATCTATGAATTTAATAGAGGTAGGAATGGGCAATTTTTGCACTTTCCACCAACAACCCCACTCTGAAAAGAATTATCCCCAATGGATAAATTCAATGATGTTGGTTATGAATCAGCTGTTAGATTCTAAATTGATAGAAGATAAATATGAAGAAAGGAAAGACAGCAATACATCAACGAAAGAACAAGAGGATGAGACCATGGTTTTATGGGACTGTGTTTCGTTGTTTGACGCCGAGGAGGAAAAGGTTTTGAGACATGAGGACATCCTGGAAACAAATGTAACAACAAGAAGCCAAGGGTTGGCCAAAGAAAACAGTCTCATGCTCCCAAAGATTAAAAGGCTTCAAAGGAATGTTAAGAAATTTCAAAATAACTCCTCAGCTAATAAAATTCTGGAATTTACCATCACCAGTCAAGATCCTAGACAAAATAACGTGTTTGCCAAGCCCAATGAAGAAAAAATGAATAATGGTAAACCAAATCCCACCGAACCACAGATGGATTATGACATTGTGGAAGATATAAATAAGGTAAGGGCGAATATCTCATTATTTGAAATGTGCAAGGTGCCGCAATAGAAAGAAAAGCTATTGAAATCACTTGAAGCATCAGAGGAGGGGCTTCCCACCGACAATCAGCCGAAGGAAGAAGAAGAAATTAGGGAAGCAAGTATAGGAGGTAAGCCTAAGAGAAAGAATCCACCTTTTCTCCTCACTTTTGAAATTTTTAACCACAACGTACATAATTGACTAGTAGACTCAGGGGCATTAGTTAATGTCATGTCACTGTCAGTCTGCAAAAGGATAAATGGGAAGCCTAAACCATCCACCTGGAGGGTTGTTCAATTGGATAGAATGAATGTGAAGGTAATTGGGGAAATGGAGGATGTTCTAGTCCGCTTGGCTTCAAATGATAAGGTGTGTCAATTTATTGATATTGTGGTGGCTGACATACCAGAAGCTTATGGGCTTGTTCTGAGCAAGGACTGGTCGGCAAAGCTAAATGGATATTTTTCCTTGGATTGGTCACATCTGTGGCTACCATATAAAGGAAGCCCGAATCAAATTAAAATTTTGAGGGAGCCCCACATGAAATACAACGTTACTCAATTCGAAGAAAAAAATGAACCAGTGGATTATGTTTTGGGAAATTACTTTATTGAGCTAGAACCAGGAAATTACCAAGCAGAAGAAGCCAGCCACACATTACACGCTCAGCCTGATCTCCTTTGGTTTTCACAGGCTGATGAAATTGATTGTAAAATAGTAGACTTAGCAGTATAAGTAGATGTTAATCCCCACACAGTAGTTAGCGATTTCTGGACACTTTTTTTTGACATTTCTAAAATGTTAAAGGGGTCAGGAGCCGGCTGTGTCTTGATTGACCCTAAGAAGAACAAAATTTTTCTTTCATGTAGGTTAGAGTTTGAATGTACAAATAACACAGCTGAATATGAAGCGTTGGTTCAAGGTTTAAGGAAAGCAATTGAATTAAAGGCAAGTAATCTGAAAGTGTTTGGAGATTCTAAAATAATTGTAAAACAAATTCAGAATCAAATACATTGCATTTCTCCTCATTTAAAAGCTTATCAAAATAAAGTATGGGATTTACTCAAATGTTTTAATGCATTTAATATTATAATGATTCCAAGACTTAAGAATGCAACAGCTGACTTGTTGGCCACATCAGCCGCGAGGCTTGTGCCCTCTAATAATCGGTGCTCTATTGAATTTCTTTTCAAGCCCTCGGTTCCAGATATGATTACCAACCTATGAGTGTTCGACGACGATCAACAGATTATAGAATGCTTAACGAATGACGAGGCATTTAAAGGGGCGATTATTGATGATGAAGAACATCAAGCCGAGATGAAATTCGATAATTTCATCCCTAAGGGAGTCAGAACTTTAGAATGGATGTTTGATTTAAATGAAAAATTTAGAAGACCAGCAAATGTGAAGACTCATAGCTCATCTCTACAGTTCAAATTTATTAATTTGGGGACTGAGATGAATCCTAAATACGTGAATCTTGGAAAATGTTGTTCACCAGCTGAAAGAGATAAATTCATCATTCTTTTCAATCAATAGAAAGATTTTTTTTCCTGGACCTGGACGTATGAAGATCTGAAGACATATGACAACAGTATTATCCAGCATGTTATCCCCATCAAATCTGGAGTCAAACCTTATCAACATCCTTTAAGGAAAATGCATCCAAAATTGGAACCTCTAATCTAGAGTGAAGTTAAGAAATTATTGGATGCTAAAATCATTTTTAAGGTTAGACACTCGGAATGGGTTTCAAATCTGGTACCAGTGAGGAAGAAATCTAGAGAAATCAGGTTATGTGTGGATTTTAGAAACTTAAATCACACTTCAGATAAAGACAATTATCCTATTCCACCCATGGAGAAACTACTGCAAATGGTTTCAGGTTCTGAACTATTCTCTTTATTAGATGGATTTTCAGGCTACAATCAAGTATTAGTAGCCGAAGAAGACAGATTGAAAATGACATTCAGGACCAG
The DNA here is from genome assembly GCA_001517045.1 of Pseudotsuga menziesii. Taxonomy (NCBI): domain Eukaryota; kingdom Viridiplantae; phylum Streptophyta; class Pinopsida; order Pinales; family Pinaceae; genus Pseudotsuga; species Pseudotsuga menziesii. The sequence goes on along the minus strand of LPNX010397002.1, from coordinate 425,599 downwards.
GTGGGGAACTTTCTCTTATAGAAGAATTCCCTTTGGACTTATAAACGCTGGAGCTACGTTCCAGAGGGCTATGGACATAGCTTTCCGCGGTTTGATTGGCCGCAGTGCTGTAGTATACCTCGATGACATCACGATATTCTCAAAGAAGAGAGAAGGACACGCGTTTCATCTTAAGCATATTTTTGAATGCTGCCGAAAATATGGTATCTCACTAAACCCCAAAAAGTGCGTGTTCGCTATTACGGAAGGTAAGTTGCTAGGTCACATGGTTTCAAAGAAGGGGATCTCCATAGAACCAGAAAGGATCAAAGCCATTGAATAGATTCCCTTGCCCCATAATAAAAAGGGGATGCAATCATTCATGGGAACAATAAACTTTGTGTGAAGGTTTGTGCCGGATTTCGCTCAAATTGTTAAACCCTTGCAGCAAATGGTAAAGAAAAGTGTACAATTCAAGTGGACTGATGTTGAGAAGAACGCATTCGGTAAGATTAAAACCGTTGCTGTGCACGCACCCTCCCTCAAAAGCCCATATTTTGATAAACATTTTATTCTGTACACTTTCGCATCTGATGATTCGCTGGCAGCTGTGCTTACCCAGAAGGAAGATGGGGGAGATGAGTTCCCCATATCATTTATGAGCACTGGTCTGCAAGGGGCCGAATTGAATTACCTGACTATAGATAAAAAATCTTACGCAGTGTTCAAAGCGGTGAAACAATTCAGGCCCTACATACTAAAGAACCGGACCAAGGTAATCATCCCACACCCAACTGTGAGGTCTCTTTTTGTACAGAAGGAGTTAGGAGAAAGAATGGGTGATTGGGTAATAGCTCTTCAGGAATATGACCTCGAATTCAAGCCAGCTTCTATAGTTAAAGGGAAAGGGTTGTGCATACTGATGACTAAAAATAGAAACAATGAAGAACATGCCTGGGAAGATGAAGCTGAGTTACATTTAATGGATGTATGTCCTCTTTTCACAGCCCCGAAATCTTGGTATCGATACCTTGTGCATTACCTTCAGACAGGATCATTATCGAAACATTGGAATTCTAAGCAAAGAAGAGCCCTGCGCCTTAAATCAGCCTCATATCAAATTATTGAAGGAATATTATTCAGGAAAAATTACGACAGAGTTCTTCTTAGATGCTTAGAGAAAGAAGATGCGAAGAAGGTAATGACATATTTGCATGATGGGCCTGCTGGGGGACATTTTTTCAAAGATACTACAACTCATAAAATCCTCAAAGCTAGATACTATTGGCCCACGCTTTTCAAAGATTCACATGCCCATGTCAGAAAGTGCGACATCTTTCAAAGGTGTAGTGGAAGACAAGCTAAAGTAGCAGGACCATTGAAGCCTGTGATGATAACGGAGCCTTTTGAGCAATGGGGGTTGGGTATTATTGGGGATATAAAGCCGAATTTTTCCCTGCAACACAGGTATATTCTGACAGCAACCGACTACTTCACTCACTGGGTCAAAGCCATTCTGTTGCGCAAAATAAAAGAGGATGCGGTCATAAACTTCTTGCAAGACCATATTATGACCAGGTTTGGAGTTCCAATTTCTTTAGTTTTTTATAATGCTACTTACTTTTCCTCGATTAGATTAACTGCTTTTGCTCATGAGAAAGGAATTAAGTTGCATTACTCTGCTAATTACTATCCATAGGGAAATGGCTTAGCTAAATCTACAAACAAGAATCTGATTAGGATTTTAAAAAAGACGATGATAGAAAATCAGAAGAGTTGGCACTCAGCACTACCAAACGCTCTTTGGGATGATAGAGTCACCCCAAGTCTTCGATAGGAGTGTCTCCATATACCCTTGTGTATGGTAAAGAGGCCATTCTACCCCCCAATATCATGCTACCCTCTTCCATAATAGCTCAGGAATCCAGAGGATCAGATAATGAAGTCTTGCAAATGAGGATATATAATCTCTTGAAGGCAGAAGAGTCTCGATATAAAGCTAGAGAGAGCTTTAAACAACAACAAGAGGTAGTAAACAGATGGTTTGATAAACACAAGGCTAGAACAAAATATTTTGAGGTGGGAGATTTGGTTCTCAAGTGGGACCACCCCCATGATGAGAAAGGAAAACACACAAAATTTCAACAGTTGTGGGTAGTTCCTTTCCAGATTGCGGCAAAGCTTGGCCCCTCAACTTATAAATTGCAAGATTTACAAGGGTGGGAAGAGAAATTACCAGTAAATGGCTTAGTTCTCAAACCTTATTTTTCCTGAGTTGGTTTGTGTTCTTTTATCTTGTATATAAATAATTTGACTTGGCCATTACTTTGAGTTATGTAGTTCTGTTTTGTTTTAGTTTAAATTTTGACCGATTTCAATAAAGGAGGCAAACTCGTGGTTGCATGGAGAACATCAAAATTTTGGAATGATTAAAGTCCTTGGGTATAGGACTATGTATTATTGTTTATCTAAAATAATTTCTTCTATTTTAGTAGTTTTCTCGAGTGGCTATGAACACATTGAAGTCCTACTTAATCCTTATAAAATAAACCAGAATCAAAAGGTCTGGAGTACTATTTCAAGGCTCCATCCATCTCACACTTAAAATGTCCTAGGGAGTGACAGCAAAGGGCCCATGGAAAGGAAGTAGGGTAAACATTATATTATATATAAATGATCTCATGCCAAGAATTGAATGCCAAAAGGTAGATAAGAGTCGAAAGCTCCTATGAAAGAATTATGTATCAAAACAAATACCGAACCATATAAGTACTAAATTGCCAAAAGTTCCTCTTCGTCTATGAGCTGAAAATTGAATACATCTCTCACATGAAAGGACACTATCGATAGAGGAGCCTGAATCAAAATTCAGAAAGAAAGGCATGCAGGAGGACTCATCTGAAAAGGACACAAGTTCAAAAGCACAAAAGGTACAAAATGGCATGGGAATGAGGAACAAATGAATATTTCTATTTACCATATGCTACAATCTTGTGGTGTCCAAGCTGGCAGCTACCTGAAGATAGAGGTAACAAATGAAATTCATCTTTCTGGCTTCAAAAGAGTTGTCTTGACTTGAAAATCCTGGTTTCCACTCTCCTAAATTGGACTATCATCAATGATTAAAAGTACATATATTTGTCATTTGAGAATTCCAGATATCTGGAAGAATTCAACAGGTTCGTTTGTTGTTAAACAGTCTGTTACTCAAGAAGTAATCATCCGGAGATCTAGGTTCACCAGGTAGCCGCCAATTGTTGCAGCTGCAACTGTTTCCCCAAAATTTTCAATTTTTGGACCCCCTTGTTAATTTTTAGCATTGCCTAGAATCATTTGGATCCATGAACTCTTTTTGTTAACTCTCTTCATGCTTTTCGAAAAATTGCTTATGTTTGAAATTGCTGTGGGTTGCGGAATTTGGAGTTTGGTTTTTTTCCCTTTGAGCTATGATTTCTTGCTTTGTTCTCAGAAGCTTATTTCTCATGCTAGCCACTGTTTCGAAGGCCATTTAAACAATGTATCAGAGCTATATTTCCTTAGGGAGCCTCTGTTGCAGAAACTGAATGATGATTATTCTGCAGGAGGATCTTGACTTCTCCGATGTCACGTCGTATCATTTGACTTGTTTATATTATCGAAGGTTGGTCAAAGTTGAGTCAGGGTATTTGGTTTCTGTGAAGCCATTGTTTTGGAAGTGAAACAAGTTTTGGACTGATGCGAGACCTTAAGTTGTTTCGAACACTTGGCATTTTACGTTGTTCTTGCACTGTAGAAAAAATTATGTTTTGGATCGGAGGCTGTAGTCTGTTTATTTTCCACCCTTGTGGCTCCCAAGCGAACTATGTATCTGCCATATAACTACTCCGCCCGTTGATGCTTTGTCGGGGTTTTCATCGCTTTTTCTATAGCCTTTCCTCCTCCACCCTTGCAGCTATGTAACGCACTAATTTTTCGACGTTGATGTCTTTTCGCTCGTCGACTGGGAACTCTTCCACCCATAGTTTAGGTTCTAGCTCTTCCGACTCCGATAGACTTAACAGACTCACGGAGCCCGTTGCCTATTTGAGACCCGTTGACACGGCTGTGAGTAAGACTACTCGGCCGAGGTTTTAGTGTTTTAATCCGTCGATAAGTTTTTCTCTTCCCGTCGTTTTGTGAGTTTTAAACCCCTGTGTGGGCAAGATAGTGGTTCTGGTGCTTGTTAAGGTTTCCATGATAAGAGCGCAGTACAGGGTCTCTTTTGATGACTAGTTGGTTTGTTAATATTGTTTGAGTTTATTGAAAAAATGCAGTCCTAACTAATGATAAATGTCATATTAATTGTAGATGGACTCAAGAGATTTTTACAAATTACTACTGCGGGAAGGCGTAGCTGGGAGACGAAGCAACAAAAATTGGTTGGGCAGAGTTCATACTGAAATCAATGAGATCTCAAGGAGGACAAATGAAAGACAAGGCAGAATCGATGGTGACAAAATCCCAAGATTGGAAATACCCATCTGTTACTGAGCGGATCCCACTTTGTTAAGTACTCATAAGTTGAAATCTGAAAACATAACGCAAGAAGTGAATCATGAGTACTCACAGAAAAGACAAAATGGTGATATTAGACGGTTTTGAGGAGCCCAAAGGTCACGCAGTTGGGGCAGCCCAAGGGGTTGGCTGAGTTGGTTTAAATATAGGAAAGTTAGAGTTTATAGGGGCTTTTTCCCTGGAAAACTTGTGAACTATTGTTTGTAAGAGGAACTACTTCGTTTTACAATAAGAAATTGCAAATTTTGCATATTGGAGAAGGTGCTATGTGGAATTTTCCAATGTGATAAAATGAACAATGTTCAAGAGGAACTATTTCATTTTCGACTGTGTTTCATTGACTGTGAGAACGTTCTAACTTTCTGAACCTATGTTCTTGCCTAAATGTTCTCTAGTATTTTCTGCGACATTTTCCACTATGAGTAATGGAATTTTTAATTGTTGATGAGCTATCTTGTCATGTATACTTCTATTCATGTTTATATGTTTGATTCTAGGAACAACTATCTTTGATTTGCCATGACATGTGAACAGTATTACATTACTCATGAATTAATATCTAGCTCTCTAGAGATAGCCTAGTTAGTATTTATTTTCTAATTGTGTGTGATTTAGAAGTGAGGGAGTTTAAGACGAGAGGTAAGAACCTGCGCATCACATTGTGAACACTCCTTGCATTCTCAATCAACCTGCATGTTAGGTAGGCACTTGCATATCATACTTAAAGACAAAAATACAAAATATCTATGGTGGATCGGGCCGCAACTGGTAAAACCTTTTATTTTTGTTACTTGACCTACAGTAGCCAGACCGAAAACTGGACGGATTCCCTACACCAAACAGTCACAGTCTAGTTGGGAACGTTGACTGGGGAGAATCCCTTGTTGTTGTTGCCTGCAAATTTCCAAGCCTCAACAAGTGTATGACTGGAGTACGACGTTGTTGAGCAACATGAAACAATAGCTCAGTGACTTCAAGTTGGGTAGGGTGCGGAACTTTGGGTTTGGCAACATACTGAGCACATTTTTCTTTGAGTGGGTTCCAGGGATAAGCCCTAGGGTGGACATTGGTCCACATGGATTTTGGGATCCAGCCCAGTGATGCTGGAAAAATTTCATGCGTAGATTGGGTGGAGGTAGGGTGGCTAACCCCTACCCAACAAACATCTTTCCATGGTGTCAGAGACATATCGTCGCCATAGACGACTACCCTTATGCAGGGATATACTTCCGCAGAGATCCAAATATGCTGATACCTCCAAGAGAAGCTTATGGCGACATAGGTAAAGAATCCCAAACCCATTTTTTAAGTTTTGAATTAATTTTTTTTGTGTTTTTTGGTATATTGACTCAAAAGACATATTTTTTGTGTGACGACACATAGTTACAATCTATCATGTATATGTAGATGTAGCACCATGGTGGCCAGAAGGATTCCCTCGTCATCAATGAAGGGGAAGAGGAGACGATATCATGAGTGCGGATGCGGAGTGGACGCTCCAAAGCATCCACACAAAATTTGTTTGCTTGACACACAGGGTACCCATGGTGCAAGTCGAGGACTTGCCTAAGGCCATGCAGCATCAGGTGGTTGGTGTACCACGAGCATGGGTTCAACTCTTTTGATGTCTAGTTAGAGCCATAGTGCTATATCATGATCAGGACCCCCCTCCTCCTTAGGCTTAGAGACCTGAGTGTTTTCATTTTTGTATAAATATGTATTATATTTTGGTGGCTCGGAAGCCCCAATTTTGTATATGACACTTATGTATTATGACATCACTTTTTGGATATTAATGAAAAAACTTTTATGATGATTGATTTTATTTATATTTACATGTGTGTAAAATGTATGTTTGTGATATGCTTAGGGTCTATGAAACAAATTCCAATCTAACACATAGTTAGCATATGAGTCAGCATCTTGATTAAAAATTCTTGGAACATGAATGTATGTTGTATTATCAAATTTTTGTTCTAGCAATCTCACACGTAAGAATCTTCGTAATAACGTTGGATCCCAAATACGATACAAGCCATTAAGCTGTGAGACCACTAACTGCGAATCAAGACGTACCTCAAGAGAATGAACACCATGTGAAATGGAATCATGCATTAACTTAATGACAACACTATATTCAGTAACATTGGTAGAACAAGGATGTAAACATACGCCTCCTGAAAACAATGCTTGACTCGTAGGAGTATAAATCACCCAAGCAGCCGAAGCTGAGTTTTGAGTGTGGCGGCTAGCACCATCAGTGAATCCTATGCAAATGGAATACTCCATCGACATATGCCATAAGAAACGAAAGCTAATCAACAAACCCAATCACCATAAGAAAACCTACCTATGCAATGCAAAATTGTACAATAATATACAACAATCAGCCCTGGCTGAAGATTATGCATAGTATCTTTTAAGATAGAGCCCATTTCTAGGCTCTGCCAAGGATGTCCCTTCATAATCAACTAACTCATCAGCACCTTTCTATAAGACTCATTTAACCATGTAAGGGCCATGCCACATGGGATTAAATTTCCCTTCCCCCAAGGGTTCCTTAGCTTGATCCCACAAAAGGACCAAGTCACCTTCATTAAACCTCCTTAGACTCACAGATTTATCATACTGGACCTTAACGCGATGCTTGTTAACCTCTAGAGCGACTAAGGCATCTCGACGATGCTCATCAAGCTGCTCTAAGTGGACCAAACGCTCTTCCAATGCGGAAGTGTCAAGTAAAATCTCTACAGCTAGCTTTAGAGAAGGGATTTTGCATTCAACCGGTAAAACTGACTCCACCCCATGTACAACCTGATATGGAGAGAAACCGATGTTAGTCTTAACCACGGTTCTATAGGCCCAAAAAGAACAATACAACATAATATGCCAATTGGTCTTGCTTCTTGTGATAGTTCGTTGGAGAATAGACTTAAGTGATTTGTTCACTGCTTCAACTTGTCCATTCTCCTGAGGGTAATAAGAAGATGAATGATTTTGCTTATACCCTAACTTGGAAGCCAAATCTTCCATCATTTTACTCTGAAATTGCCTACCATGGTCAGTGACAAGCTCTTTTGGAACGCCAAACCGGGTGATAATTTTGTTGAAAACGAAATGCGCGGTTGTCTCACCGTCGGATTTAATTTTGGGCATAGCCTTTTCCCATTTCATGAAGTAATCAATAGACACAATAATGTGATGAAGCCCCCCATCCCAAGCAAGGTTGTAATCCATAAAATCAAGCCCCCACTTAGTGAAGGGACCAGCGGTGACAATAGGATGTAACGGGGCTAGATGCGAGCGCATATTGCATGCAAACACCTGGAAAGGGTGGCACTTATTGACCACATTAATGCAATATTTGAAGATGGACAGCCAAAAATATCCTACTCTCAATATTTTTTGGGCTGTAGAAAGCCCAGATAAATGACCACCACATGCCCCTCCGTGGCAATCATTCAGCACAACCTCATCCTCATCATGGGTTAAAAAATGACACAAAATGGAATCTACCCCATTGCGATACAAAGTTTTATCCACTATAAGGTAGTTCTTAGCTACATGATGTAAACATCATCGCTCATCTCGTGAAAGGTGAGTAGGGACTTTCAATGTTTGCAAATATACAATGATATTCCTGTACCAAGGGTCCAAAGTTGAGATAAGGAAAATATGCTCATCGACAAACGTATCCTCCTAAACTTCCTCTTCCTCCAAACTTGGAAAATCGGATATAAGCTCTGCAAAGATCAATTATTTATTCGATTTCACCAAAATGAACTCAAGATCAAACTCTTGCAAAATGACAATCCATTTACTGTATTTTCACCCAATCATCTTTCCAGTGAGGATGAACTAAAACGGATTGATATGAGCTACGACCAAGGTTTGGTGAAGGAGAATGTAGTGTCTCAAACACTGAACCGCATGAACGGTAGCCAATGATAGCTTCTCTACATGAGAATAGCAAAGTTCTGCATCTATAAGGTTTCGACTCAAATAATATATGACATGCTCATGGAGCTCCTCATCCTCCTAAACCAAAATGACACCAAATCGTCTCCATGGATGCGGCCACATAAATCAAGAAATCATGGCTATAGTCGAGTGGACTAAGCATGGGGTCCATTGCTAAGGCTCACTTAAGAGCATCAAAGGACACCTAGGCTCGCTCATCCCAGAAAAAAGGGGTGTCCTTCTTCAAAAGACGCATAAATCCTTTAGTCAAATTGGAAAAATTAACCACGAATATTCGCAAGAAGTTTGCCATGACTTGAAAACACTGAAGGTGTCTAGTATTATGCGGGGGAGACAATTGGAGTATTTCCTCAACCTTTAAGGGATCAACTCTTATACCCTCCTTGGATACGATGAATCCTAGCAAGCGAACAACAGTCATGTAAAAGATGCACTTATGAGGATTTAAATGAACTTGTTAATGACAAAATATTTCGAATACTAATCTCAAATGATATGGATGACGCACTCTCAAACGAGAGTGAGCAGCGAGATCATCCAAATATGCTTCGATAATCATTTTCAGATCATGAAAAATTAAGGTCATGGCCCACTGAAATGTAGATCCGACAGTTTTTAAGGCCGAAACGCATCTTCCGATATACAAAATTACCCTAAGGACAAATAAATGCGGTCTTATGTTGATCCTCGGGCTTAATCTGAATCTGATTATATCCAGAAAAATCGTCCATAAAGGAAAATACCTCACTCCTGGCACACTCATCCAAGATCTGATCAATAAATGGTTGGGGGAAATTATCCTTAGGACACGCATGATTTAGGTCATGAAAATCAGTGCATATACAGATCGTTCCCTGCTTCTTATCCACCGAAACGATATTTGAAACCCACTCCATCAAGGGAATGGGATAGATAAAACTAGCTTTCAATAGTTTCTCTATCTTATCCTTAATGGTGGGTGCTTTTCTAGGATTCACTGCAAGCAAACGTTGTCGAACCAACTTTGCATCCGGATAGGTTTTGATCTCATGTTCGACAATACGAGGGTCGATACCTGACATCTCATCGTATGACCAAGCAAATATGTCATGAAACTCTTTAAACAGCTCGGTATACTCCTTGATATCATCGGGGGAACAATCTGCCCCAATGGTGACATTCTCAACCTTCCCAGGATTGCGAGAAATATTGATAGGAATAGTTGGTGACACATTAGCCATGTTTCCATCAGCCATCATACCAGGAGAGATTAATGGAACCATAGGACTACCAATATTCTCGCTAAGAATCTCCCTAAAGTCATCACACTCCTTACGATCAAGCATAGGAAGAAAATATGATGAATGATGCAATTCCTCCCAAGGTTGCTTAACTCTCGACATGGCCTCAAGGATAGCTTCATCCGATGGAAAAAAATCATCGAGGCAATCATGTGAGTGAGATGCCTCTACTTCCCATGCAGGAAGCACATACGGGTCCTCCTCCTCGATCCGTGAAGAGGAAGTACTAGGCTCTGAAACCTGATCAATATTCGCTTGATAAGACACCATCGCTGCAGGCAACAACAGGTTAGTCTCAGTAGGCACACTCGAAGTACTCTGTGAAGGAAGAATCCAAGGATCTTCCATATGGATAATGCAAAAATACACCGAATTGAGTGAGGATGAAGCCCCATGAAAACTAGACCCAATCATAAGAACGGGCGCAGAACAATTAAAGGTTCCCATAAGAGAAGGATACATTCCTATGCCCACACTCCCAGTTTTTGTCTGAGAATGATCGATAATCGGGATAGAAGCTCCCAATGATGCATTGAAACTTGGATTTTGGAATAACATTTGATCAATCATAACAATATTCCCATTAAACAGAAAGCATATCACTCGAAAGAGGGAAGAAGCTACAGCTTGCATACTATACATCCAATTTTGACCCAACAAAAGATTGTAGTCAAGGGGCGCATCAACCACCTCGACCTCGATCACAATGATCTTCCCTCCCAATTGGAATTTTAAGGAAGGAAGAATTTTGTGCAGCCGAAATGATCTACCATCGAAAGTTGTGAACATAGTAGCGGATTGAGACAACTCGGGAGAACCCAAACCCTTCCAATAAGACAAAGACATCACGGAAGTGGTCGTGCCTTCATCAATGACAGTACGGTTGATGGTGTTGTTAAGAAACTCTACATGAATCAAAAGAGACACGTAGTAAGGAAAGCGAGGCTGTACTCCCATGGTTTCAAATTTGATCATAGTAGAAGAGTTATCATCATTGACCCCAAGAGTAGACAACAAAGCTTTCCTCTGCGGAGGACAAGTCTGAAGAACTTCTAATGCGGACATCGCACAAAGAGTCTAGCCCAAATCCTTGACAACTGAATAGTTATGGTCGGCTCGGGAATTAGGATTGTGCCCCAAACTCTTTAATACTCCCTTAGGAATGTGAGGTGGAGCTTCAGGTTTATCCATAGGATTTTTGATTCGCAAAGGGCTCTCGGGTGGGGAAGGTTCTTTCCCAAGGTATGGTTATGATGAACCATAGTCTTTCATACGAGTCACAACCTTAGCAGCAGTCATCATGTTGATGCAACCATGACCTCTAGAGACCTCCGATGGGTTTTGATTTCCACCCGATGCACAACCAGGATCAATGGTTCTCAAGTTCATATTTTGATTGTTGGGTAAACGATTAGTTAACATAGCTGGGCCTTATGTTATGAACCTTGAGGCATCTTCCATATGAGGGCACAAGTGAGTGAGATGGTCATCCTTACACAACTTGCAAGGAAACTTCACCTTACATTTAGACTGCTTGTCCCCCCTAGCATTAGTGTTCTTGTCATTATTATTAGCATTTTAGTTCTTGTTCCCACCATTACGATTATTATTTTTTCATTTTTTCTTATTCATTCCAGGCTACTGGTTGCCTTTCAGGTTCGACGATTGCAGGAAAAGTACATTCTCTGATTGGGTAGGTTAAGACAAAGTCGTAGCTTGTCCCGACGCAGACTGGTTAATTGACAATTGGATCACTTGTTTCACAACCGAGTCCAGAGGTTTGGTACTTGTACATCCCACAATACCATCGGCATGTGGACCAGTCTTGACCTTGGGGTCGAAATTGGACCTAGGAGCATTGGGTATAATCTCATACAAAAGTCCGGACTGAGCATAGATAAAATCCAACTCTTGTGCCCTAAAAATAGCATGTTCCTCATTTTGAACTCCAGACGTCGAAACATCCTTCGCTATGTAAGGTAATAAATATTTGAGGAACCACTCAAGAAGAAACTCTGGTGGTATAAAATCTTTGATTAACCATTTCCGTCTACGCCACTCTTGAATATGATCCGAAATGTGTGTGGCTTTATCTTTCCGGAAGGTCGAAAAGAGTTTGGTACCGATGTCATAACGTACAGGTAGCTGGAAATGATTAAGGAAAGTCAGCGCAAGATCATAAAACATAGCATAATCCCCCCCCCCGGTAACTCTATATACCATTTCACTGCATGACCCATTAGGCTGCGTTGAAATAGCCTCAAACAAATGGAATCAACATGTAAGGAATTGGAAGAGCACCAAAGGTGGAAGGTGGTGACATGCTCACCAGGATCTTCACTAGCCTTACCTTTGAACTTGGAAATGTCTGAAGGAAGCTTGTTAGGGACAGCCGGCCATGTCGGGTTATGAGACACAGGATCATTCATCAATCTCGACAAGTCAGGTAAGTTCAAAGTTGCAAGGAAAGGGAGACTAGGTTGAGCCGGTCAATTCCATGCTCCCTGGTAGTTTTGATTCGTGTAAGGTTGATTGTTATAAATACCATGGCCTTGGCCTAAATAACCTCCTCCCATTTGACCCATGTAGGTTTTCATGGAAGCATTATGATGTGGGGTGCCTTGATTATGAGGCGCTACAAAGCCATAATTGGAAGAGTAAGCGGGTTTTTGATACCCATATCCATATGGTTGATAGTTTTTTCCATAGTGCAGTCCATACGAATGTCCATGAGAAGCTCCATAAGGTGTTATATAGGATGTACCAAGAGAATGTCCATATTTAGGGGTATGGGAAGCTCCAAAAGTTGGAACATTAGACGATCCACAAATAGGTACATGACCCGCTGACACAACAAGAGGTACTTGACTCTGAGATACTGCCGTGTGAGTAGTCATAGAATGAACATGGCTAGTAGCAACATTCCGGCCTAAAGGCCCACATGAACTAGGGGGAGGATGAGTCGTTAAAAACGCATTCGAAGGAACAGGGTTTGAAGATGAAGGGATATGTGAAGGAATGTAAGTAGTGTTTCCAATGTTCACTCGTCTTGGTTCTGGTATCAGCATAGGATTACTAACACTAGGTCTAGGATGAACATGTGAAGTTGCCTCTACCACAGGGATGGAGGGTGCAATGTGACTAGTGCCTCCAAATCTCTCCGCATGGAAAGGGATTGTAGTGCCCCCAGGCATAGTGCTAGGACCAAATTCTAACTCAGAACGATGTCTTAGATCAGGTGCAAGGATATCAAACATGTCATATCTAACATAACTAGTGCTTACAGTTTCATGGTGAGTCTGGTCGCCTGAAAACCAATACCGGTGACCTGTGAAGGAAGGATCATAACAGGATTGTGAAGGATGTTCATGTAAATCATCATACATGCTAATAGGATCTTCCTCCCCAACTTTATGAGGTGGAGAAGACATCTCTAGAATCTCATCCTCATGGTCTCCCACGGTGTGTGAATCAAAGTGAGAAGTAGTCCACCCGGACAGTCTAGTTCTCTCTTCCAAAGGAAGAGTAGACGTGGAAGGTGGAAGTCCTGCTAAACGAAAAGAATGGTGGGGTTCCACACCTGAATCCACAATGACTCAAAAAGTAAAAAGACTTGATCTAATTACACAAACCCTAGGCAAACTAGTGTGCACAGAGCATACACCTATAAAATGTAAATCTAAATCGCAAGCAAACAAGGGTAGGATATGTGAGATCCCGAATGAAGTAGGTATGTCTCACCTAGGAGAGGCTTGAGACTCCCATACACAACAAGTGGAGGTTCATAACCAATTATAGTGGCCCTCAGCTTCAACGCATATAGCGAATGTGCTGTCTGACCCCTACCTGGCCAGGACACCTATAGGATAACCTTTGTAAATACCCCCTCAATAACCTAGGTAAGGAAACTAAGGTCACCTCGATATAATCAATGCTCAAGTGGATAGTCGTAAGTGGGATTGACTGTATGGGTAGGGTAGAAAAGCCCAGAACTCTTGAAAGAGGCCTCAAATACGAATACAATCCTGGAAATATCATCGGTGCTACTCAGTTACAACCAGGGGTCATCCCAATCATAACCGCTCACACTGCCTCGTGATTAACTCCCTTGTAAGAGGAGGATCCTGAGAAACACTAATTATATATAGGATTTCAACCTCTCACCTAGACAAACACATAATTGTTTTGTTTAGTGGTCTTAGAGAATTGACTCACAATGAACTATTCCAAGACCCTAAAAAAGAAAAGAGTGTAATTCATTTTATTATGCGCTGATTTTAATTGGCTTTATTACTCAAAGGGTAAATGGACGTGCAACTAATGATGTTATGACACAACAAAAAGTAAAGTACAAACCTAACAACACATGGACTTCACTTAGTGAACCTCTCACATAGCATGTGCGATCATGGGATATTAAAGAATACCCTTAACTTCGAGAGATATTGACCCAAACTCTTTTTATTGAAACCCCCTCCCAATACTTAAAACCTCCTCCCCACCCCTTTTTATAGCTCAATCCTTATAAACCACCCTACCCAGCCCCACCTTAAACCCATCACCCCCCCAATACCTATAATATATTCGTTCAATTTTTGATAATTTTAAAACCCACAATATGAACTAACGTGATAGTATATTGGTCAACAAGTGAAGCCCCCGTTCCTAACAATCAATGCAAATGCACTGTGTCGAATGAAAAACAGGGTATGCTACTACGTGAAGTGCAAATTTTTCCTTCAAATGTATATGCAATCATTTCCTATATGAAATTCTAACTAATATTCACCAAGAAAACCTAATGCAAGTACCATGCTAATGCAAAATGAAAACAATGCATAACAATGCAAAAAAGCAAAATGTTTTTGTATTTTTGAATTAAATGAGATAAAAAGCAAAAGTATGACTCTACAACCCTCAGACTCTACAAGCACTCAAAAACAACAGCCAAGAAAAGCACCAAGTTAAAAGAGATCTAATGCACTAATCCCAAAACAAAAAATAGAAAATGAAATGACAAGAACATTTTTCAAAAATCAAATAAAAAAGAGTCTCTGGTCAGGAAACAGAGGGGAGATACAAATTCTAGAAGCATTAATGAAGACTCAGCAATCACCCAAACTCACCCAAAAACACTTAATATTCCCAAAAAAGCAAAAATTCAGGGCATACACGATTGTTCTCGGCAAACCTCTATATATACACGACTATTCCAAGAAAACCCGCATGTACACGCGACTGTGAAAGAAAAACCCACGTACATGAAGAAAAAGATAGAAAAATAAGCTAAATGGACAAACTGAGACAAAATTTACTTCTCCAGGATACTACTAGGTAATCATGCCCCCATTCCCAACACAAAAACAGAAAAATCAAAGCAATAAAAGCACATTGAATGTCGAAAACCCCCAAATAAAAACAACTAGGAACTTCCCCAGTATGGTCACCAATTCTGTTACGGAGAAAAATTCCTATGGCTTGGGGTGTACCACAATAGATAGAGCAACTGGAGAAATCAATCCCTTCCCAATATGCAAGATAAATACAACACCTAAGACTAAAGGATCTCGAAACATACCTTATTCCAGATAGTTGTAGTAGATCCTCGTTAACCTTTTTCAATCCCGCTTGTGTTAGCAATTTACTCTCAACAACAGTAAACAAGGCAGGCATGCTATATAATATAGTGTTAGGCCTACTCTAGCATATATAATCAATGATACATAAGCAATTAAACACATCCATGGATTCAATATTCATTTAAATGCACATCATTGGACAAGAAAATATATTTCTATTAATAAAATCAGAGATTATATAAGTGACAACCTCTGTCAGCACGTCTACGAACCGGAGAAACTGAGTCCTCCACTTGGGCCTCCACCACCTCAATCCTCCATCTCTTGATAGCAAGCTCACAAGCAAAGGAAAGCTTGGGAAGAACACAAAGTGCTCCAAGGGACAAAGGGATGCAGACTCAAGTATAAGTAAGCTACGAAAACAATGGACTATAGTTTTCTTGCTCTTCAATTCCTCCTCTTCAATGTATCTAAAGGGTTCCTTATATAGTGCTTCAATGGGGTAATGGAAGGTCAAATATGAGTGATCTTGAGGCATATGGAAGGCCAAGAGACAAGTGATTCGGATCCACATCAAGGAAAACTCCAAAAATATTTGGCCTTTTGCACACATCCCAATGTATGTGGGTTTAAGGGTAATATCCACGTATATACGCGAGAAAGGGATTAAAAGTTGCGTAAAGAAAATAGTGAGTTTTTTTAGGGATGATCTTGGAAACATCAAAGGTACAAAAATATTCCATGGGGTCTAAAGAGTTTGCATAGGGACAGGGAAGGCCATAAAATTGTGATCAACCATGTGTGGTAAAATTAGTTGTAACATTCACCAGTTACTAAAATTTGGGGAACACTAATTGAGGCCAACTACCATCGATTGCACTTGCATGCATCAGTTTAGGAGCCTCCTATATCAATCCCTACAAATTAGGAGCCACTAGGAGTGTCGATACCAACCTCCATCAGTTGAGTTCAGTTGGTGACTAGTTAAGCTCAATTAGGAGTGAGTTACATTTAGTTCTAGTACTCTACATTTAGTTAGCACTAGGTTTGCATGGCTGCATGCACAAGAGGCGCATTTCTCACCTACCTCAGTCAGTTAGGCTTAGTTAACATTGAATTAGACAGTTCCGTTGGGATTTTAAACTCTGATGATGATTTAGACATGTCTTAGTTACCTTGCAGTCAAGTAGAGTCTAAACAATTTGAATTTCCTCACATGTATTCGAATTGCATGTGGCTATTTGGCTATTAATGAAATCATTCACAACTACAAGCCATTTTTTGCACTGTTTCATTCTTCAATTCCCTAGTAAAATTATGTGATCTATTCGGTGAGTTGTGTGTTGATCCATAGATCTATGTGCTCAATTTGATACATACCCCTAAACCCCTTATCCCTATCCCCAGACCTAGCTAACTCCCTACACAAACTCCTCTTTTAAGATCATAGTTGGTTAGGGGTTGGAGGGTTCTACGAAAAACCATGACTATGAAGACCTAGTCTCTATTGATAAGCCCATTAACCCTTATCCCAAATTCCATACCACATCAACTCCATCTTAAAATGATGTAGTCTCTATATCTATTTACATGCCAATAGATATCATTTTAAAATCCTACCTATCTATTTATAAAATGTATAGAAAATAAAGACGTATTTTTTTACTATATTGTGTCATATTCTCTTAGGATCCATTCTTATAGTATCCTAATTTTTTAGAGGTTATAGGGTTAGGGACTAAGCCTAGTTGCGAACCCCTAACCTATACCCATGCCCCTTAATTGTGAACCATTAAATTCTATCCATACCCCCTAACTATGAACCTTTAACTTATACCCATACAACCTAATTATGAACCCTTAGCTACTAATAAATATTATAAGGTTTTATAAGATTATTACATGGAACTATATAATAATGTAGATCAGAGGTTTAAGCATGGGTTTTATTGATAGTTCGCATACCATTCCAAAATCGTGCACAAATAGCTGGTGCTAGCAGGGTTCCAATACCTATATAGAAGTCTAGTTTGATAGGGGCCCCAACTCTCTTATTTGGGAGGCTTTAGGTCGAGCTCCAACAATCCTTCCCTCTCATTAGAGCTCGTAGAGGTCACAAAAGTTTGCATAAGAAATGGTGGATCTAGCAGGTCATAGAGGTCATCACAGAGGTGTCAGGATTATTAATCCTCCCTTGACCATATTGTCTATTAGATTATTTAGCCTAACTTAGGAACCTTAATTACTTAATTGGGTCCACTAGTACAATTGGGTCCACCTAGCCTAATGGGGCCACATATACCAGTCACTAGAGTGTGGGGAACACTGCTAGAGGTTAACTACCACTTACTGCATTTGCATGCATCAATTTGGGTGCCTCCTAGACCAATACCTACATTTTAGGAGCCACTGAGAGTCCTGACACCAACCTACTTCAGTTAGTTGGAGTTAGTACTAGTCAGTCTTAGTTGGCCCCCAATTACTTTCAGTTAGTTCACAATCAGTTAGCTAGTGCAATATTTGCATGGCTAATGCATGGTTTCATGTGGAGTAGGTGCCTTTTCCCATCTACCACACTCAATTGAACTGAGTTAACTAGATGTCACTGATTGATTGAGTTGTTGGACATTTGAGAGTTGATTTATTTGACTCCGATATTGATTGAGACACCATGAGTTAGAAGGTCAGTTAGATATAGTCACATCCAATGGATAGATTCGAATCCATCCCTAATTTATTCGAATTCTTTTTGTATGTAAACTATTGTAACACTGGATATTATTATTGTGAATGATACTGTAAATTCCTGAGCAATACTTGTCCGTTTCCTGTGTGGTTTGTTTTGTTCAGTTTGTATCTTCATTCTCCATTTACTGCAAACATTATTAGAACTATCTACTTGAAGATATAAATGGCATTCAAATTCTAATAGGAGTTTGCAGAGGAGCTCAATTAGTTGGCAAAGGAGGCCGAGGAGGTCAAGGAGTTCATAGAGCAGGTTGGGGAGGTTAAGGAGTTTGCATAGGTCACCACGAAGTTCATAACAAAGGTCAGGAAGGTTGAGGTGTTCAGATAGGAGGTTAAGGTGGTTGGGGAGTTCATAGAGGAGGTTGAGGAGTACATAGAGGAAGTCAAGGAGGTCGTCGAGGAGGTTGAGAATCCACGAAGGACGTAATGCCTCCAAAATTGGTCAGTACCCACACTTACTTCACCTGAAATTCATGAGTTTGACATATTGTGCTATAGAGTTTGGTTGGATGCCATTTTTGTGTGAAATGTGCCTTTAATTCTTCACAAATCCACATTTTCCAATCTTCATAGATTTGACCACAATGATTAGTCATATTCTTCCCTTCCCATAGGTGTATAATCTAAGACTACATACAGAGGAGAGCTATAAGACGATGTTTCAAAACCCCTTACCTCAATTAATAGTTGTTCCTAGTAAAGGGGCAATCAACATTTATATTGATATTAATAATCAACTATAACCCTCTATTTCCACTTAGGTCTTGCAAATAAGAATGATTCAAATTGATTATATCCCTTACATCAATTTGGAAAAGTCATTCAGGATTTTGAAAGGAGGGAGATAAATTAGTGAATATGGCCTAATATGCATAAGCATATTGCATGATTGTGTGATCAAAAAAGAGAAAATGAGAGAACCAGAAGCACTTGTCCCACTAGCAAAAAAACACCTAGAACAACCAAGTACTTATCAACCTCCTCCTCTCACTTGAAATCTACTTGAAATATCCCAACTCTATTCAAGTTAGCATTTTCTTAGGGTTGAAAATTAATATGTTAATGTTATACCATAACTTACTCTCCAATATTTTCTTACTATAACTTACTTTACTATACCATAACTACATGAATTACTAACGGTAGTTGTGAGGAAAATATTCAGTTGTCATATATGCACAAAAACAAGATAAAAAATTGGGAAATAGGATTTGCATTCTAGATTTACTTTCAAGGTTAGATTTCCACAAGAACGATGTGCCAAAAAATATAATTTTGGGTTGCAATTATAACTTGGATTCATACATATTCCTTCCCGAGCTTCCTTACGTGTTTGGGTTCTAGGGATCTGAAACCAAAAAGACACAGACTGAAACATTATACAAGCCTCAATAGACATAGACATAGATAGAACAGTATAATAGGTATATGAATATATGAGAAAGTATGCCAACTGAAGCATAAAATAAATATTGCAAATCAATCCCATTCAGAAACATCCTATATTCTCATACAATACTAGCTAACATGTTGTTTTTGGAGTCTGAATTTTTTTGACATTGCTGAATGTGGATGTTGTAGACATTGTGATTGATGACTTGTTTTCTTCAATAACCACTACTAATATATGGTCATTTATTTGTGGCACCTAGCTTTCACCCAAATAATACTTAACGATGAAGACTTTAGTTTGAAAATGTTTGTTACCCATATCATTCGTGGTGAAGTAAAACTGAATACCAGGAATACTTCTTTTCTTTTGCAAAAGACTTTTGTCTTATATATATTAATACAACAACAAAGGACAAAGCACATGCCCTCACATTATTGAATTTCCTCCTTGTCAACCAAGGAAGGAAAGCATATCGGACTGGGCTCCCATACTAGAGGATGTAATGTACCTTCTTTCTAAGTAAAAGGAATTTTCACAAATTTGAGTTGCTAAGCCATCTGAAAAATCATCAAGATTTGAAATCCATTCTATTGAAATCCCTTTGAGAATATTCACAAGTAGCTTTACATTTCATTTTTCAAAAATAGCATAGAGTTGTGATCCAGAGGGCATTTCAAAGCCACCACTTCATCTTCTTACATAGCTAAGACTCATCGTAAGAGATGTCCTCTCCAATGTCTGGGATTATAGAAAATATCATGAGACCATTGTCCTGTATAAGACCATTGTGGTCTAGTGAACTTGCAATCTGAAAATCTGTCTCTAATATTTTCTATCTTTCCATAGTAGATGCCACCATTAGTTA
This sequence comes from Pseudotsuga menziesii, assembly GCA_001517045.1. NCBI lineage: Eukaryota > Viridiplantae > Streptophyta > Pinopsida > Pinales > Pinaceae > Pseudotsuga > Pseudotsuga menziesii. Next base: position 405,241 of record LPNX010397002.1, on the reverse strand, counting down.
GGCTAGGTCCATCCAGTCTATGTTTGTTATCTAGGCCTTCGAACAAAAGCCTACCACCCAAGCACCCTAATTTTATAGCCATCAGAATTTGTCCAAATTGATTAATCCTCACTCACCATACTTCTTCATTATATTTGGCCAACCATTTAGAGTTCAATTTCATATTGATACTGGGTTTGGGTCAGATTGAACTATATAACAAACACGATTCAAAGCAAATGATAAATTTGTCAGTGTGCCAAATATTATTTTTCCACATTGGTTGATTCCCCATGGAGAGAATATTCGAATCTGTTCAATGAATCGCTTAATAAATTATTTTCGGGTAAGTGGGCTTATGCTTATTATTGAAATTTGAGAGTGAGCCTACTGGAACTATCCCTCTAGGAGAACCAACTATAATGTTATGGAACTTGCAATTATTTCCATTTGATGAGTAGCCTGCCATTAAGAGAAACTGTCCAGAATGATAGAGTCCCTATGAATGGTCTATTCCCCAACCCCCTCTATGTTCCTAAACAGAAAAATGACTCTCAAAACAACAAACATAGCATGGAATTGAAAAAGAGACAAATTTCTTGCACTCAGAAATCTCACAGATGTTGATTTTATTCATCATCAAGTAGGTTTTATATGCAGGATGATCAACCACCAGCTGAGGGAATATCTCAACATAACACCAGAAATAGAAACTGGTTGGAGAGATTCTCTCAATCGCCAACAAAGTTACAACACACCAAACAGAAACAAAATCTTCATAAAAAAATGTTGAAACTCAAAATGCATAGTAGCAAAGATTCTTTGCTACTAGGAAAATAGGGAAGGGGATGGATGAATGAACTATAGATCCCCTATTTAGAATAAACCCAATATAAAACAATATAAAACCAAATTATTATACCTGTAACATTTTACCTCAAATCCAAAGATGAACAGTGAGGTTGAACTATTTCATGCAGAAAACAAGCATACAAGGCAAAAAATGTGACCAGGCCCTTGAAAACATGAGAAGAGATGTGCACCTACTTGTTCATTGGTGAAGAAATAGCTATTTCTGAGTTCATGCATAGGTAAGGGATCAAACCGCGTGAGCAGAAAACTAGACTAATCAAGCCAAGATGAGGACCGTCATATGAATGTGTCAGTGCCCACCACACAAGTATTGGCATACTTTCAAGAATACCATTAATGCGATCACTTGGATATTATCAATGGTGCATGCAAAGGCTACTAAGGGGTTCACCATGTTGCACCCACTGGAATATTACGTGATAATGGTCAATAGAATTGCCCATCAGTAAAACCTCATTTTTCCTCATATATGGGAATATTTTGGGTGGAACCATGCATCCAATCCACTGAGAAAGGGCATTTTGAGCAGTCCAATTCCCTGGAGCAACATTTATATCAGAACTACCATAATTAACTTTACTATTTGTTATGTAAACTTGGGGTAGATTAGGGCTTATGCTTTTTCAGTTACTAAAGAGGACAAGGAAGAGACAAATCTCCATGGCATTAGAAATTTGGGTAGACTAGGGTTTATATTTTTTCATCTACTAAAGAGGATGAGGATGAGACAAATCTCTATGAAAGTCTTTCAAAATTAAAAATAAACAATTATAAAAAAAATAAAAAAAATAACTCATAGCTGATGAATGGATGACTCGTAGCCATCCATGGATGACTCAGAGCTTATGAATGAATAACCTATAGTTCATGGAAGATAACTAGAAGAATGTGACATAGAAAAAAGAATATAAAAATCATTGATAGTTGATAAATGGATAACAAGAAGAATGTTGTAGCTAGTCATCGATAACTCACAGTTCAGCCCGTTTAAATAGAAGAATATAAGGAATAAAAAAAATCCAAATTGTCTTCCATTTCATACTTATTTCTCACCCTTTGATCCAACCACAAACTATGTGGGTGGGCTAGTTAGCATTTTTATTTCTATGAGAGTTGTTCAAAATTCAAAATAAACAATTATAAAAAAAGAATATAAAAAATAACTAGTAGGCGATGAATGGATAACTAGTAGTTTATGTATGGATAACTCATATCTCACAAATGTATAACCAATAGTTCATGGTAGACAACTAGAAGAATCTAATAGATAAAAAAAAATGGTTGATAAATGAAAAAGTGACAGCTAATGCATAAATGCATAGATAAAATGTAATTTGGGGTGGACTAATAGTTGACAATAATTAACTAGTGAATAACCTATAATATATGGTTCTTAACTTTCTCTCTATTACCTAAATCTCCATATATTCTAGTTAGAACCGATTCTAGTATGATCAATAATGCAAACCATTTAGAAGGACTTCCTAGTGGTTTCATTCCTTTGTAGCTCTAGTATTTTGAAAAAAAAACATATTTCCAATCAAAAGTTTTTGCTAGGTTTTATCGACAAAGTATTTGGTATGTCTCTTTGTTGCATTGGTATGCACATAAATAGGAAATGGAACCTACATGGTTTCTGTTTTCTGCAAATCCCTTTATCAAATTGGCAAAGTACTTTGACTATTAATGGCATGCGAGAGGAAGTGTGCGTCCTTATAAGTTATATGGAGACTAACATGATTTGCCACTGTCAAAAAAATATCTACAACCATAATCATGCTCAGTTGTATCCATTTTAACTCTTGCCTAATTTTTGGTCAGTTATGAATTGATCCTTCAATATGTACCCCTCATTAATCTGCTACCCATATTTTGACATATGGGTGATACTATCAATAATGACAAAATGAATGGAGATATTGTTTTTTTAGTCAAATATTGTCATTGTTACAATTCTATGTTAACATATTCCTTTTGTTAGTCAAATAAGAATTATGGTTTCATGATTAAAAAATATTTGAACTCCTTTAAAAATGTTGGTGACTTATCTCCAGTTTTCTTTCTCTAAGTTAGCTGAAATTACTCTCTCCATTTCCAAAATCTCTACTCATCTTATCTTAACTTGATTGAATCTAATCACTCATGTAGCAATATCTTAGGATTTTTATTTTAAGTTATGCATGTTCCCTACACCTTTTCCCTCTTTATCCTAACAATTTATTTTGCAAATGTTACATTCCATTAATCTATATATATGAAAAGAATATTATGTACTTTTGTAAAATCTTCTAATCAGGTTTGCTCTATTGGGACGTTGAAAATTTTGCAAGTGAATAGGTTTTTAAATTTTTTTTACTCTTATTATAAAAAATAAGGTATATCATAAACCATTTATAAACCAAATCAAGTCGAGTTGATTTTAGAATTAACTCCGTAGAAGATACTTCAAATCTTGGATAAAAATATTGATTTGAATTTCAAAGCTGGATTATGATATATGCAAGGTTGATTTAGGGTTTTGGATCATGATCCTTGAATATCAATTATTACCCTAAATTTCCATATTTAAAGTGAAACTGGTCTATTGCTATATAGTGTGGATTTGACCAATAATAAGTGTATTATAACAACAACAAATTCCAGCCTTTAATGTGAATGAAAATGACTACAAATAGGGCTAGAATAGAACAAGCAAATAGGTTTTACATGGAATACTTCAGAGAACCACTTATTTACTTGTATGAATTATCAACCTAGTATATTTTTTAATATTAATTAGGTTGATAGTGACAATATATTGCAAATCTATTATAAACAGTTAGAGGCAAGAGAAAAATGTAAATTTAATGCTTCTAAGAACTTGCAACTTGAACTAAGCCATAAATTGTACCAGATATGAATATGCTTAGATGACTGTCATAAAAGTGCTTTTATGATGGTAATTATGCCAACAAACCGCTCTTAAACAATTTTGAACTTTATCCCAGTTAAAGATAGATTGAAGAAGCACAAACATGGCTAATTTTTAAGCAAATCTAGAATTAAATTCACCTCGAATTTTTTGTTAATAATCAGTAAGCAAAACATACCCTCAACTGCCCTAAATATCATATTTAAAGGTACAAGGTACAACCTAAAATGCAAATGAGATGCAGCTTTGAAGGCTCTAATGATGCAAATATTTAGGGTTTTGCAGAAAAATTATGCCTAATCGAAACCTCGACCCCACCAATTATTCTAATCGAAACCTCGGCCCCACTGCCATCGTCTGCTCTTGGAAATACAATGCCAACTTCTTTATTTGTTTCTCCATTTCTTCCATAAATGACCTTAATTAGCTAACCTATGTTAGTGCAACATCTCTTCTTAAGCTGGCCTGTATTAGTTTATGGTTTAAGCCTTCAATGGTAATATCCTAGTCGTCCATTATGTTCGAGATAATGGAATGGACTTCTTTGTTTGGACTATAACTAGGTTTTTTTATTCGGAGTCTTTTTGGTTAGAGGAGAGAACCATGGTTTCAACTGAAATTTTCCATTTGGGTATTTACAAGGAAATCCAATACTGTCTTGTAGTTTTGTATCATAGTTTTTGCAATAATGAAAGGACAGATGTTGTGGAGTGTCTCATACTTCATGAATGCAGATGTTATGGATGATGTGGAACAAATCCCATGGAATTTAACCGGTACACATAACAATGTTCATCTTCAAGAGTTTGAGAATGATCCCATGGAGGATAAAGAGATTTAGGGTGATTCCAGTTGTTACAGGGTTCTATGAATCAAGATATTAGTAGATGTCATTGAATATTTGATTGGAGTTTATTATGTTGAAGGGGGGAGAAAGAAGTTGTCCATATTATGAATTGGACAGGAATTATGAAAAAATCCACCCTGAAGAAGGGGATTTAGTGTCAAGCGTGGCTGTAAGGTTCCCGAAATTGTTATGGGTATTGATTTGGATAAGTTAGCAGGTGCCATAAATTACAAATTCAATAAGAAAATTTTGTTGGTTCAGGCTATTGCGCATGCCTCATGTCCCCCATCAATAGTATCTTTCTATCATTGATTGGAGTTTGTTTGAGATGCAGCTTTAGATCATCTCATAACAATACATCTCTTCTTTACTTAAACTGGCCTTCCACCTGGATGCTTTACTAGTTTTTGTTGATGTAGGAGCATCTCACTCTCATCAAAATCTTCAAATTTTTATTCAAACATTAGGGTCTTGATATTTCCCAAAGGATTGGATTCTCTTAAAGGAAATTAGCGTAATTTTTATAAGTTTGTAAATAGGTTTTAGGAAGCCTAAAACCATGCATAAATATATGATCTTCGTAGACACTTGTGTAAATATCAAGAAAATAGTTAATGATGCATTGAATAGATAAGGATTGAGTTATTCGGTTCATTGGATATAGGGGTTGACTCTATTATTAAACATTTGTTACAATTTTATAACATTTAGTTTAGGAGTTTGTTGTGATGAGTTGGAAGTTTATCTAAGTTATATGTAAGCCTATGGGTGTAGAGTAAGGAGAGAGGAGTGGCCAAGAAAGTGAATAATCAGGCCAATTTAGAGTGGAGAAGTGACCTAGAAGTTGTGTGATCAGGTCGGTGTAGTGATAAAAGCTCTCTAAATGTGAACTCATATTTAGAGGTTGGAGACAGTAATGCATTTAGTCGGATATCTGACATATATGTGATACTATTGACATCTTCAATTTGTTTGTTATATGAAGTTAGCCATGTCTACATGGAGCACAATATGAGTGCAAACCGTTTATCCAAGGAAGCATTGGATATGAAGGGTGACCTCCTCTCCTTCTCATAACTTTTAGAAGGAGAAATCATTGAGGAAGGCATGCTACATTTATGTTAAGAGATTTTTTTATTTATGTGACATAGTATTTTTTGGTTCTTTCGACTATGGGATACATTAGCATCATTCATGTTTTAGCTAGGGATATAGATTTTGTTTTCATCCCTTCAGGGGTGTGTTTTCTCCACCAAGGATAATTTTAAGGAACCATACTTATTTAAAAGTGTATAAACATTGGCGAATATTATCAATTCTTAAAATGCCAACTATAAAATAATTGGTGATATTTTTCAAAAAATATTTTAATTTCCAAGGATTTTATATCATTTATATAATAATTTGGCAATTTTTAGGGCGAAAAAAATTAACCCCATCAAAATTGGGCGAAATAGGGCTTCAAAAAATTCAAAATGGTGAATCTTTTTTGGGAGAAAACATGGAAAAATAGCCCACTGGGCTAAAATTCGCCCCTAATATTATCCCTGTTCTCCACCCTCGATGCCTCCTTGGATAAGCTATTTGGGCTTTTTATGTTCTTCGTGTGGTATTGCTACTTCAGTCATCTTGGGATTGTGGGTTTCATCCCTCCCCTTGGTAATTTTTTATACTTATGATCTCCACTCGTGTCTGGACTAACTTATTGTCAAGACTATGTAAAAGTTACCTTCGATTCACTATTGAATACCAAGGAACACCTCTTTTTCTTCTAAAAAAAAGTTACAAAATATTTGCAAATTATTTTATTAGATGTATTGAGATCCGTAAACTGGGTCTTTATTAATTTTGGGTGACGAAACAAAATAAATTAAAAAAGGTACACCTAAGAATATTGTAAAAAACATAGTTTGTATTTTGAGATAAACTACCTGAAGCATTTGCTATGGAATGACTTGATATCTATACCGTGTTAAAGGACTATGTGATGAACTGTTATACTAGGGAATTATTGATATTTTTTTGGCCACGGTGTAGGTAGAACCAAACAAATATTTGTCACACCTGTCTTCCTCTAGCGAGGGGATTTTGAGAAGGCTAGAGAAAAGTGAGACATCCAGTAGGTCTACAAGGGCTAGATCAACTAGATGTTAGAAGATCAAAAGAAAATTCAATAAACGCATGGATTTTTTTCTCAAAGGAGGGGGTTCATGTTCCTATGATGATGAGACAATAGGAGACATTGATGTGCCCTTAAGATACAAACACCTAATGAAACAATGGGTACTTAGGGATCTTCCTCAACCCAACACTAATTTTTGTGTGAATGAGAGGATATATAGAATTGCACCGTCATCATTACATAAATTGGGTTTGTTTTGCATGGATGGCATAAAGGTCAGATATGGAAGATGTACAGAATTGATGGAGTATGTTGGACCCTCTTACAACTACAATGATTGGATGAGTCTGGTCCAATATACACGAAGTAGGCATAGATATGGGTTGTCAACAAATTATTTACAACTGAAAGACAAAGATCAAAATAAAGGATCAACGTTGTCCATTGATGGAAGGCCAAAAATAACTGAGAATATTGCAGGGTTTATAAATAGTACACAACCAGGGTCTACAATTAAGCAACCCAACTGCATATTTGAGGCACGTGAAGGAAACCGTGTCTTTATATGTGCCATTAAATCAATAGCTATTGGAGAAGAGATGCTTATTAATTACAATTTGAAACGAGTAGATACAAACAAGGTTAGTATGGATATGGTACATCCAACAATTTACCCAACCTTTTTATTAATTATTTTAACATCTTTAGGATTATTCGTTAGCATATAATTATAATTTCTTATTATATTTCCTATGTTGACTTTGCAGGGAGGTGATGGGGGGCACATCACACCAACAACAAGTGAGAGGAGTACACAACTCGTAAGGCAACATGTATACATCAAAATGTTACATTATTAAATTGTTTTAATGACTATTTTGGTTTCGTTAGGTAATTTTTTGTATGTTTTTTATGCAGGGTTCTCTTAGGGGCACCTCTCTCACATTAGATGTTACTATAACTTCCTCAAGGAAGAAGGTATACATTGATATTGCCATTGTAAAATTTTAGGATGGACAAACAGATCTGTTGTTATGTTTTTTCAATAGTATATTTGGTTCATTTATATAATCTTATCTATTTTTCATGCAGAGTGTTGATCAGGGAAGCTAGCTGGCAATTGATCAGACGACTGCAGCCTCGGGGCAACAGGTAAACATGAATGTAATTCTACATTTTAAATACTTTAAAATTGTAAACGTGTAGCATAATGTTTATTTTATTATGTATTTTTCATTTTTATGTTTGCGTTATTTATGATAATGTTGTCTACTTTTTTTCTTGGTTGATGGTCAGGAAAAGTCCCCAGCTATTGATCAGACAATTGGAGCCTCGGGGAAACAAGTAAACATGAATGTAATTCTACATTTTAAATAATTCAAAATTGTACACATATAAAACATGTAGTGTAATGTTTATTTTGTTATCTCTTTTGCAATTTTATTGTTGCGTTCATTATGATAATGTTGTATACTTTTTTTGCAAGTGGATGATCGGGGAAAGTCCCCAGCTGTTGATCAAACCACACCATCGTCTATCCATCATGTAAACCAAGATGTAATTCGACGAATCTATCATGATAGACAATTTTTGTTAATATAATTTTTTGCATAGATTATTGCTTCAACAACCAAGCAACGTTTTATATATTTCGGTTGCAGATAAATGATTCGGGCTATGAAACAACAACTCAACAGTAAGTTTAGAAATTGATGTCTACTAGTTGTTCAATGATGCTGAAATTGGTTCTTCTATAGACCCATTGAAGGTGCTACAAAATACCTCGAAAAAGCAACATGAGGAAATGGTTCGTTTGGAATTGACAGTTCCACAGACAAACGAGATCAAAGAAAAGGTTCAATAGTTGATCCAAAGATGCCAGTCCTCCTTGAAGTAAGTTGTGGAATCATAATGTAAACTCATTTAGAACTTTATAATATTTTAATTTTATATGATAGTTAACTTATAATACAATGGTTTGTATTTACAGGAAATTCTCCAACCACACACTGGTGGTAAAGGCAATGTTGGTTCGAGTGACCAAACCACTCCACGTACACCACATATTGCACCCTTTTTTTCCACTGAACAGTCGACAACATGCTTTGCAACACCCCCGAGGCTAGTAGAGGGTGCAGTCGATCCTAACCGACGCACAATAGAGTGTACAGAAGAAGGGGTGGAGGCAGGGTTTGATACTACTACTGATGCTGAATTTCCTAGATCTTCTAGTGTCACTAGCACTAGTTCAATAGTGACAACATTTTTGGTGATTGATGAACTCATTCCAATAAAGATAGAGAATATTCCAGGTAATTATAGATTGTTCAATTTAGTTTTTATAATTGGTTTCTAATATACCGATAATTTTTTTTCATGTTGACTAATGATTGCATGATTGTTTTGTAGAAAATGATGTATTTTATAAAAATATAAATGATTTGGCCTTGGATATCTTCAGTCCAACCATCCGCACAAGGTGTGACAAACAATCAAAAGCTTTAAAGGATGAGCTGATTAATCAGTTGGTTGGCATTTTTGGCAAAGATACCTTAGATACATCGAAGTTCCTACAAAAGGTTGGACAACATCTAAAGATTTTCCGAGACCAATATAGGGTTCACCTAGAAAAGAACCCTATTTATGAGCACCCTCCGATGATTACATCAAGGGAGTGGAAAACCCTTGTGGAATATCGAAAAGAGAAGCGTCTGAGAAAACATGGAAATATACCACCAGGAGGAGGGAGGTATGCAATACATTCCACAATATAATGGTTATCCTTATTATTATTAAATTTTATATCAAATTTGGAACTTTGACTAACGTAATTCAACACTTGATTAGGTTGTCAGACATGCCAAATTCCACCAAGGCAAGACTAGAAAAAATTGGTCAACACAAGCTTGGGCCTAGTGGTTATTCGAATTTGGCAGCACGATTTGTAAGTATCGAAAACCCAATACTACATCCAAATAATATATAAAAAATTATTTTCGTTTTATTCTTGCGCAAACTGTAAAATTAATGACTTTATGCAAATATGCAAGCCGAACGATTCAAAGAATTTCCCACCCAGGAAGAATTGAAGCTTGGCTTCCAACATGGCTTTGAAGCTGTTGTTGAACACCGAAGAAGCTTGTCTAGGAAAACACGAACTTCTACTGATCCATCTAGTGCACAGGTATATAAAAACTATATAGTTTCATGAAAATTTATTAATTTTCATGCAATTTATTTGTTATAAAAAATTAACATAAACTATTTATTATGTTTTGAGTAGGAAAGTAATGATCTCGTTAATGTCGAGGATGTACACCAACCAGTCAAAGATCATGCTTCGATTCCTGGTAATGAATTTATTAATATGCTACTATTTTGTATAGATAATTGCAAATGATGAGCATTAATTCTAATTCTCGACAATTCAACTATAGAGCATGTAGATGCAGGTAACACAGAACAAGTTAAGCCTGGACATGATATTGATGAACATGATGATGTGCCCACGCTAGGTAAAAAAAAACCTTTCTAATGTTTTTTTAAATGAATTACTTGTAATTATAAAAACAAAAATAAATTAACGAAACATTTTCACATTATTGCAGCAATTTCGAGCTCCTTGCCTCAAGTTCAACCTGATGACCAATCTACTAGGGAGACCGATCAGTGAATTCCGAAAGATGCGCTTCTTGCTAATTATGTAAAGAGAAGAAAAGTAAAAAAGAAGTTACACAATGTAGTGCATGGTTTTTTCCTCTATTTAATGAATGAATGGTTAAATGAATGCTTTAATGAATGGTTTACTAAATGGTTTTATCGGCTATTGACTAAATGAATGGTTTAATGAATGCTTTTTTTCATCGATTGAATGAATGAATGGTTTATTGAATGATTTAATGAATGGTTTAATGAAATCTTTTTCAACTATTAAGTGAATTAATTTGTAGTAAATTGTTATTTGCAAGTAGATGCATTGGGTTTGGGTAATTGAGAGTGATGTGAGGGGGGGGAGGGGGGCCAGGGGCCATAAGAGCTTCCACCTTCACGTGGTTGGTCCTGTTTAGTAGAGAATATTAAATTATTCTTGAAACATATAGGATCTTAATGAATGGTAAGGAAGTATACATTAAAAATAGTTATTTCTATAATTGTAGTGTTTAAATTTTACTATTGTTATTTGACTCATCCATTGGAACTTGTTACAGATAGCGTTGGGAAACATTTTCATAGTTCAGAGACAAAAAATGGTGTTTTGATGTGATCGATGGCCTTATATACATAGTGTTGTGGTTATCCATGTTTCCTTAGGTGATCTCTTATTACCAAATACTTACTTGAATAGTTGAATAGTATTGTAATTTACATTGTAATAGTATTGTATTTATTTAGCTTCGTTTTGTTATATTCATAAACAGGAAAATATTTATTTGATGGGTCCTAACATGAATTATTGGACCATGAAAATATTTGTAGCATGTTGAATGATGTTTTGAAAGGTAAAGCAGAAGAAGACAGTGCCGAGCTCCACAAATCAAGGTAAGTTGTAACAAAAAAAATTATAAATAGTATAGGCAACATATTCCTAATCCTCATACATATTTTGCTTTAGTTAATTTGATTTGTATTCCATAATTGCTCAATTTCTACCATTATTTGTTCCCTATAATTTTAACTTGCTTGAATTGATAATAGAATATATCAGATATGCTTATAAACTATAAAATATGCTTAGAAGTCCAAAAACATCGACAACATGTTTTGTTTCCTAAAAAAGTTAGGTTCCTTGTTGTCGCTTTTGAATGGTTTTATTTGTAATAGAATCGTTGTCAAAATAATAGATACATTTTTAAAATCTTATTAGATTGCAGGTACAAACCTAGGGTTTCCCAAGATCTCTATATATGGTCAAAAGTGATCATATCAAACAGATGTGAATTTTCCTTGAAATATATAGCCAAAGGCTATAAATTCACTTTATAGATTTGTTGATTGTTCTTCATCCATGTAATCACTAGCATGGAATCTCAATAGACCTGAATTCAATCAAGACCTTTCACAAGTGATGGAGATATTCTCACAACAAAACCTCTCTCTTAGTCACTAGGGATAGAGATCTTGGTCCATTCACTATTTGTTATAATCATGCTTGGTTCACTTTATCAAATTCACTCATAGTCCTAGAAATATACTCATGGTCCACCAATATCCATTCATCCATGTCCTAAATTTGGGAATAGAAGAGAAAAGTATGAAAACTTGGGCTAAGACACATTCTATAGATCCCTCAAAGGAAATAAAACACGAGGTAAAAATTTAAAAAAACTAAAATGAAGAAGTAGGGATCTGGGGGGAATCAAGGAACAAAACAAGTAGCAAATACAACTTGATCAGATGATACAATCCAAAGGAGTAGCTTAAATCCAATAAACCTGCAGCTTAAGGCAAGTAGTAAGAACATTATATTTTTCATAGTTGAGCCAACTTTAGATTAATATGGAACCATATCTCGTAACTTTCCCTTCTAAATGGAACAAAGAAAAAAATTATTCAGTAACAAAGAATGTTTCTTATATAACCCTCATCAAGCCATTCTTTTAGCATAAAGGGTGGAAAACATTTAGATTTTCTAAGTATTGGCCTTAGATTTGGCCATATTGGTTGTTTTCCTAACCAAACATATTGAACCAAGTATTTCGAGGTAAAAAAATTGGTGTCACATAATTTACATTAAATGACATATCCTCCATATTAGGTTATAAAGAACCTCATTACTCTATGCAATATTGTCCTAGGGTTTGAATCCTCAAACCCTATTTCTTCCACTCTTGCATCATCATAAGCATCAAGACTTCCACGTAGCATCAAGAATACAATAACTCTATGATATTTTCCTATCCTTACATACCATAAGAATAAAGATCCAAAAACATACAAGGTGTTAATTCTACTCTCCATGTCTTCTACTAGGGTAGAAAACTTAGTGTTACAACAAGATACATAATAACCATCATCGGCAATGGTGTATTCTTCTCTAGGGTTTGCATGTATAAAACAAACCTTATTCATCACAAAAAAAAACCTAACATCACAAGTGAGCAAGCTCTCCAAGAACATCTAAGACGTTTATCATCCCTTGTCTTTTCCTAAGGTTTCCAAAATAGTAAAGAAAAAAGCATACAAAATGGAAATTACTTGCATTGGAAAGATGCACATTCTGGAGAAAGAAGCAAGAATTGACATGGGCATGTTTTCTTAGGACAAGGAGGTAGGTTTAAAAAAGGCCATTGTACCCATATGAGGAACATTTCTTAGTGAAAATTCATGCTAACTTGTATAAATTTGGGAATTCTAACTTTTAATGTGATTTTCAAATTTCACTTCTCGCCAAAGTTTTCCCATATTCAATTCTTATGAATATTCAACTATAGGATGGTATTGAATATAAATTATAGTAGAAAAATATGGAGGATATTTCATTTTACATAAACCCCAATCCATTATGAATTGCAAGAGTAAGGATATCAAATGTATGCCAACAAGTTTCACGTATTTTAGGCACACTTTCCTGTCCTAGGGTTTGAATCCTCAAACCCCAATTCTTCCACTATTACATCATCATAAGCATCAAGAATTCCATGTAGCATCAAGAATACAATAACTCTATGATATTTTCCTAGCCTTACACACCATAAGATTAAAGATCCAAAAACATACAAGGTGTTAAATCTACTCTCCATGTCTTCTGCTAGGGTAGAAACCTTAGTGTTACAACAAGATACATAATAACCATCATCAACAATGGTGTTGTTATCTCTAAGGTTGTTTCACCTGTTTATTTTAAACTTTTTTATTATGATTTGTTTTTATTGTTTTAATTTTGTTTTGTTTTATACCTTATGATTGATTGATCGCTATTAGGGTTTCCTTTATTACCTAGAATCATCAAAATTTTCATTCAATAGTCATGAGCCTATGAATGTGCAAGAGATTATATGTTATATGGTGAATTGTTACAACTGGCAGCATTTATCCAAACTGGCAGCATATCATGAACTGGCATCATTTTACTCACTGATAGCAGAATGTCAAAATGGCATTTCATTGAAAAGTTTATTGTTTATTAATACCATGGAATGCAAAGGGATAATAAACTTTGGTCATATTCATAAATTTGGCATTCGATATGCATATGTTTTAAATCCATCCCTATCCATGAAATGATGAGTTGTATGGTGTAATTTATGAAAGGGTACACCTGTTGTCATTTCGAAATTTGAACAACACATGTAATGAGTACTAGTACTGGCCGTGGTAGAATTGAATTAACTCATTCTTTTCCCAAAAATCTATCTCATTACATTTCATGTTAACTGGAGAGGGACGTCCAGATGCTTATTTGTATACTATACAGTTTCATTGATCGCAAGCAGCAGCATTCGGTTTTCAAGAAGCTAGGGTTTGTTTTCAAACTATATGGTTTTTTGTTTCAGGGTTTGGATTACAGTGTACATACTTCCCTGCATTTCAGAGCACGCAACTACATCACAGATTTTCCTGTTCGAGGCAGTATAGGGTGAAGGCCTCTTTGATTTGCATTACTAACAGAGGCTTAAGGGGGCTCAGGGGTAAGACCTATGAGCCTTTTTGTTTCTATTTTTACTGTCATCTTCATTCATTCAAGCCTGTAAATCAATCAAATTAGAACCATCACAGGCATAGGTACATTATTAACAGGCTAGAGCTAGCTTGGAGTAAAGACCGTCCACAGAGGGTTGTCAATGTCAAAAGCACTAGACGAGGATGAGCTAGAGGTTATAGTAAAGAGAAATCCTGGAGGGTTCATATGCAGGCTGGAACCAAACAACACAGACTGGATAAAGCAATTTCCCAGGTCTGCCAAGCTAATGCAAAAGTCTAGATGGTTTAAATTTTGTGAAAAGCTGCAAGGTTACCATTCACAAATGACCATGTATTTTATTGAAAATTACAAAGATGAAAGGGTTCAGTTGTAAAGCCTAACAATTAGGGTCAATGAGGACTATGTTGCTGAGGCCATAGGTGTTCCTGCACAGGGTGAAAAATGGTTTAAACAACAAGATTTTAAAGGAGACTTCAGTGAATTCTTGATCCCAGGATGTGAAAAGCTTGATTGGAAAAATGGGGTGCATGTTAGTAAAATGAAACCAGGTTGGAAGATCCCTCTGGAGATGATACACAATTACATCACCTGTGATGGCAGATATGATAGAATACTAAAATGCCATCTAAAATTGTTAATGCATATTAATGGAAATACACAGGTAAATCTCTCATTTTACTTACTAAAAAGTCTCCAAAAGATGATAGCCAGGGTTCAAAGTCATCCTCAGCATACAGCCCGCTCGGTTTATCACCAAGGTTTGATCAAATTACTGATTTTAACTCAATTACAGAGGGAGAAAAGAACATGGGAATCCCTGCTAGCAGAGCTAGGGTTTAGGGACAACCCTAAGAAGAAAGGTAAAAGAATGTTGGATGATGCTAATCAACAAGCAACAAGTCCTAAAAATACAGTTCAAGAGGTTGAGAATGAAGAAAAGAATGCTGATGATAAACCCATCCAAGAAATTTTGTGCCCTGAAATAGCCTGCACAAATGAAAACCCAGAGAAACTCAGTAATATGCTGAAAAACATAGCTTCAAAAAATAAGATTTGTAAACAGTTATGCAAAGTAGAGAAGCTAAGAAGCAGACTGAGGAAGAAGATGCAGATTGAGGAAAGAACAATACAGGAAGATGACATGGATGTTGTAGTAATAGAAGATGCTGGTAGCGAGGAAACAGTACATACAGCAAGGGACCAGTACTGTGAAGATATGGAAAAGTTTATTGATATGCAGGGTGTAGCAGGCTCCATACCAGCAGTTTTTTGCACAGGCAAGCAAGAAAATATTGATGATGGTTCAGTATCAAAAAGTTTACATGAAGAAGGAAGCCACATAAGAGAAGAGGATATGGAAATCTCCCCAGAATTAAGCCAATGTAAGAGGTCTCTGCAAACCTATAAAGAACAAACAAGGTATCTGCAAGACATAAATGAGAAATTGATGGTGGCTAACAAAATACTCCATGAGGACATGGAGGACAAAGAAACAGAATACCAAAAGCTGCTGGTAATTTCCAAGGATATTCTCAAGGAGAAGCGAGCCATTTAGAGACAGTTGGAACAAGTCAAAGCCCAGAACAAGGAAAATAATAAAGATGTTGAATTCGCTAGACTTCAAAGCGTTCAGAGGTTCTTAGTGACCTAGTTACACTAGCAGAGGCTTCTAGAAGCCTTTAGGAGTTAAATTGTTATTTGATTTTGAACTTATGTTGTTTATTTTGACACATGTATTACACTTGTAATTTAATACTTTTTAAAAGGGATTAACTTCCCTATTTTTGAGGAGGTTTGATCCTTGGATATAGGATCTTATGGTTAGTTTATGGATCAAATATTTTGTATAGAAGGGTGTCTCGACAAGGGAACTAGGTTGGCAGTTTTGGAGTTATGTATGCCCAGCTTTAAGCACTGTCTGTGTAGCATAAACACTCTACAGCTTCAGTAACAGGTTCTATTTTGAATGAACATGATGATGATTTGCCTATGTGTTTTATGAATTGTTTTTCTGATAATTTTATTATTCATATGGTCCATTAAATCCCATTGCACTAATTCTTATTGTGAAATACAATTATCCTTATATTTTCTAGAAACAGAGGCAGTTTCACTTCTTGACTTTATGATCATAGTAACCTTGATATTGAACTTTGTGTTTGATTTTATGTTACGCAGCTCCTGTTTGATTCTCTTGTAGCCCTGATTCCATGCCACTCTAGTTCTGTAATTATTGTTTGATTTTATTTACAGATTTCATGTTAGACCAGCATAGCCCATTGATAACTGTATGATTTCGTACCAGCATAGTCCATTGATAACTATGTGATTTCATACCAACTTAGTCCATTGATAATTGTGTGATTCTACCAATAGCTTTGATTTCATATCAGTTTGATTTGCAATTTGATTGCATTGATTTGCACATTGTTGAAAAAGATTTCCTTAAGCTTGAACCCCTGTAGTCTAGGTTCAAATTTAGGGATAACATCTTCTGGCGCCATTGCCAGGGACGAACAAAGGAAAGGATATCTTCCCTGGGTAATCAACATCTTCATGAAGCTGATTTTGCAGGGTGAACAAAATCAGTCAGATCTGATATAGACTACATTTAGTCACCTTTTAAAAAGTTACAGTGGCTTCAAAGAAGATAGGAACTCGAGGAAATCCCTCATCCCCTTTGAATCCAGGAGTCTCAGATCCTAAGCAACTGTTAAAGGAGGCTAGGATAAATTTAAATTCTACTTCATCAGAAAACTTCAAAACATGCAAAATGCAACATTAGAAGTAGAGTCAAATATTTTGGCCTCAAATAAACTCAAAGAGGAAGTTTAACACCAAATTGTTGACAAAAAAGGCAAGAAAGAAATCATTACATCCAGTCATACAGCAAGGTCATCAAATAGAAAAATGGATGAAATTAGTAAAATCATAAAAAGTTTGTCAGCTAATATTGATAGGTTGGAAATGGGAAATAGAAGTCAGAATAAACCCATACCTGAAGGTGATAGGAATCAAAATCAGTTTAGAAGACCTTTTGCTCCTAGGTTCTTGCCACAAGAAAGACGAAATAATGATATTCAGAGAGACAAACGAGAAAATGAAGAACAAAGGATTCAACCTCCTTTTCAGAACAATAATGTCAGAGATGATGAATCATATGAAATAGATGAAGGGGAGTTAGATGATTTGGAAGCAGAAGAACATAATATTGGTCAATTTGATAGTGATTCTTCTTCTCATTTTCTAACTAGATTTGATTATCAGTATGCTACAGAAATAGATCACTATGAAGAAAATGACTATCAAATGTCTATGCCTGATGTCTGTCAGGAAATGCCACAAAAATCATATGGTCTAAGATCAGGAGTAAAACATGCAGCACAGACTAGAAAATCAGTGAAAGTTCTTCCTCTTAAACAAAATATGTCTGCAAATCAGAAATAAATTGTAAATGAAAGAAAAGATGAAATTGTGAATCCTGAAGAGAGGAATAAATCTGTTAGTGGTTTCAGTTTTGAACATGAGCTTAATAAGGTGAAGATCCCTGTACCTTTAACAGAATTGATTAAGAATAAGGTTTACAGAGATACAGCTTTTAAAACTTTCAAAAATGCAGTGAATTCTGCTCCCATCCCATCTGATGAGATTAATTTGCAGGATGAAAAACCTACTATCATTGTGGGGTCAAAAACTTTGGATCAGCCTGATGATAATTCAGAATATCCTCCTCCATTTTATGTAACCTTTTCAATACATGATCAGTTATTACATAATTGTCTCCTAGATTCAGGAGCTTCACATAACCTCATGCCAAAATCAGTCATGGAAGCTTTAGGACTGAGTGTTACTAAAACATACCATGATTTGTATGCGTTTGATTCTAGGGCAGTAAAGTGTATTGGGGTAATCAAGGATCTGGTGGTGAATTTGACTCAGGTACCTATGAAGAGTGTATTGATGGATATTGTTGTAGCTGATATTTCTCCCAAATTTGGTAAGTTATTGTCTAGATCCTGGGCAAAGAAAGTGGGAGGAACTCTGCAAATGGATCTCTCATATGCTACAATTCCAGTATTTGGAGGAGAATTCAGAAGACTTTACAGAGAGCTACAGATGGCATATTTGGTAAGTGATAGTAGACACCCTAATAATCATCTGATCTATTCAATTGATGAAAATCTTGGTTCTTGTATGTTGCAATTAAATGATGAAATTGGAGGGGTTTTACAAGTACAAAAAGACATCCCAGTTCAGGTAAAGAGAGAGGAACTAGATGGCTTGTGGCAGATGTATTTTGATGGTGCATCAAGCAAAGAGGGGGCAGGAGCAGGAGTATTATTGATTTCAGCTGGTGCTGAGTTTATTTCCCTTATGTACAAATTGGAATTTAAAACAACAAATAATACTGCTGAGTATGAGGCCTTAATTCTTGGGTTAAGAGCAGCAAAATACTTGGGCATAAAATAACTTGCTGTATTTGGCGACTCCGAATTAATTATTCAGCAAGTAAAAAACATTTACCAAGTAAAGCATCATTTATTGAAGGTCTATAGGAATGAGGTGTGGGATTTAATTGAAAATTTCTTCATAGCCTTCAATATCACCTTTGTCCCAAGAGAATATAATGAGACAACTGATTCCCTAGCTTTAGCAGTAGCTTATTTTAAAGTCCCAAAGGTAACTCATCTGAAATATCCAATTGATGTAAGATACAGACATGTTGTCCCAGATAATATTAAACATTGGAAAGTCTTTAATGATGATCGGGAAATAAAAGAATTTCTGGAATTGGTAGGTGAATTTTCAGATGATATTGTTGATCATGAACAGGATTCAAAATGGGTAGAAAACGAACCCTGCAGAAACAATTCAATTGTTGATCACAAAATTGTCGAATTAAAAGGGAATTTCATTCCTGAAGGACTTGTTCCTTTAGAAAGATTGTTTTCAAAAAATGATACACTGATAAAACCCACTCTGCAAACTACTGAGGAAAATGTTATGGATTATAACATTGGTTCTAAAAATCAGCCTAAGATGATAAAATTGTCAAAATTACTGTTATATGAAGAAAGAAGAAAATATTTGGGTTTGTTGAAAGAATATAAGGAAATTTTTGCTTGGTCATATCATGATTTGAAAACATATGATACCAGCATAATTCAGCACAAGATCCCTCTAAAACCAAACACTAAGCCTTTTAAACAGAATCTTAGGAGGCTTAACCCAGCATTGCTGCCAGTAATTGAAAAAGAGGCGAAAAAACTACTAGATGCAAAATTTATTGTGCCTTTGAGGTATTCATCCTGGGTTGCTAATTTAGTCCCTGTACGTAAGAAAAATGGAGAGATAAGACTATTTGTAGATTTCCGGAACTTGAATAGATCTTGCCTCAAAGACAACTATTCATTGCCAAAGATAGATCAGATTTTGCAGAGGGTTGTAGGTGCTCACAGAATTTCAATGATTGATGGATTTTCTGGTTATAACCAGATTGCAGTTCAGCCGGAGGACCGAGAAAAAACAGCATTTACCACGCCATGGGGAACCTTTATGTATGACAAAATGCCCTTTGGGCTCATGAATGCAGGTGCTACTTTTCATAGGGCTATGGATATAGATTTTGTGGGTGAAAATAAGAAGTTTGTTGTGATATACCAAGATGACATCACAGTCTTTTCTAAGTCTGATGAAGATCATCTTAAACATTTAAGACAATTTTTTGTTAAATGCAGAAAGTTTGGTTTATCACTAAATCCTAAAAAGTCTCACTTTTCCCTGACAGAAGGTAAACTGTTAGGACATATTGTTTCTACTGAGGGAATAAAAATAGACCCAGAGAGAGTCAAGGCTATCTTAAAAATCAGCATTCCCAGAAACAAAAAAGAAATTCAATCTTTTGTTGGAAAAATCAACTTCTTAAGATGGTTTATTCCAAATTTTGCAGAAATAATAAAGCATATCACTCAGATGCTTAAGAAAGATAAGGAGGTAAAGTGGTCTAACCAGGCTAAACAAGCATTTGTAGCCATAAAACAAGCATTAATAGAAGCCCCTGTGTTGATGGCTCCTGATTACACAAAAGATTTTGCAATCTTCTCATTTGCATCAGAAGACACTATAGCTGTTGTATTGTTACAAAAGAACTCTGATAATTTGGAACAACCAATTTCATTCTTCAGTAAAACATTAAGAGACTCTAAGCTGAAATATAATATAATGGAAAAGCAGGCATATGCCTTAGTTAAAGCTCTTAAATTTTTTAGAATATATGTTTTACACTCTAAGGTTGTGGCATATGTCCCAAATGCAGCAGTCAAGGAGATTCTAGTACAGCCTGACAGCGAAGGAAAAAGAGGCAGATGGATAGCTAAGGTCATGGAATATGATGTAGAAATTAAACCAACAAAGTTGGTAAAATGACAGGGATTAGCTAAACTTCTAACGGAGTCAAATTGTCAGGTTTTGAACCTTCATGTGATGGCTGAACAGTTAGAGCAGGATAGGGAAGAAGAGCATAGTAAGCAGCAGGTTTATAACAGGTATACAGAATATGATTGGTATAAAGAGGTTGTGTACTTCCTTTTGTATTTACAATGCCCTCTCGAACTAAACAGGAATGAATGCAGATCGTTAAAACTAAAGGCAATGAAGTATGTTTTAATGGATCAGATTTTGTACTGGAAGGATCCAGGAGGAATATTTTTGAAATGTTTGGAGAAATACGAAGTTGATGCTGTGATTGCAGAATTACATAGTGGAGTTTGTGGAGGACATAAGTACTGGAAGGAAAATGCCTTCAAAATCCTGAGAGCAGGATATTACTGGCCTACCCTCTTTTCAGATGTATGTCATCAGGTTAGATCATGTGTGGAATGTCAGAAATTTGCAGGTAAGCAGAAGCTTCAGTCCTTATCTCTAAAACCTATTTCTGTGAATGGTCCATTTCAATAGTGGGGACTAGACTTTATTGGTGAAATTCATCCTCCCTCTAGTGGACAACATAAATGGATCCTGACTGCTACTAATTTTTTCACAAAATGGGTGGAAGCAGTTCCAACAAGGAGAGCAACAGAACAGGTTATAATCACTTTCCTTCAAGAAAACATTCTGGGTAGGTTTGGATGCCCTAGAAAATTAGTCACTAATAATGCTCCTGCTTTCAAATCAAAAAAGATGGTGAATTTTTGTCAAGAAAACAACATTAGCCTTAAACAGTCCACACCATACTATCCACAAGGAAATGGATTAGCATAATCTAGCAATAAAAACATTGTTAACAGTATCAAGAAAATGTTGTTTGAAAACAAACGAAGTTGGGACACCAAACTCAAAATTCTCTCTCTGGGCTGATAGAGTAACAATTAAAAAGTCAATTGGGACATCCCCTTTCCAATTGGTTTATGGGATTGATGTTGTTTTCCATGTTCAATTAGTGACCCCAGTCATTAAGTTTATGCAGGAAATTGAAGAAGAGCCAGATGATATCAGGAGAAGAATGTTCCAGATAATGCAGTTGCAGCAGGAGAGGGAAGCCATCAAGGACACAGCTAAGAAACATCAAAGAAGAATGAAAGACAGCTTTGATAAAAAAGTTAAAAAAAATATGTTTACAGTTGGTGATCTAGTGCTCAGATGGGATGCAAGAAAGGATGAAAAAGGTAAGCATGGGAAGTTTGAAAACTTATGGATAGGGCCTTTTTCAATCATAAATATCCTTGGAAATAATACTTTTGTCTTACAAAATCTGAAAGGTGAAGAGATTGCAGGTCCAGTCAATGGACACTTCTTAAAGCATTTTTACACATATTGAAAGACAAAGTGTTATTGTACATAGTCACTGTATATATCATTTTACTTCAGATAAGACTCCATCCCAATAAGACAAAAGTGACCTTAGCATACTTTTGAAGGCACTGGTCAGCAGGTTCTCAAAGTTTCTCAAGAAAACCTTGTCCCCAGACGGAGCCAGATGTTATCTCTAAGGTTGTTTCACCTGTTTATTTAAAAAAAAATTATTATGATTTGTTTTTATCGTTTTAATTTTGTTTTGTTTTATACCTTATGATTGATTGATCGCTATTAGGGTTTCTTTTATTACCTAGAATCATCAAAATTTTCATTCAATAGTCATGAGCCTATGAATGTGCAAGAGATTATACGTTATATGGTGAATTGTTACAGCTGGCAGCATTTATCCAAACTGGCAGCATATCATGAACTGGCAGCATTTTACTCACTGATAACAGAATGTCAAAATGCATTTCATTGAAAATTTTATTGTTTATTAATACCATGGAATGCAAAGGGATAATAAACTTTGGTCATATTCATAAATTTGGCATTCGATATGGATATGTTTTAAATCCATCCCTGTCCATGAAATGATGAGTTGTATGGTGTAATTTATGAAAGGGTACACCTGTTGTCATTTAAAAATTTGAACAACACAAGTAATGAGTACTAGTACTAGCCATGGCAGAATTGAATTAACTCATTCTTTTCCCGAAAATATATCTCATTACATTGCCTGTTAACTGGAGAGGGACGTGCAGATGCTTATTTGTATACTGTACAGTTTCATTGATCGCAAGCAGCAGCATTCGGTTTTCAAGAAGCTAGGGTTTGTTTTCAAACTATATGGTTTTTGTTTCAGGGTTTGGTTATAGTGTACATACTTCCCTGCATTTCAGAGCACGCAGCTCCAGTATAGATTTTCCTGTTCGGGACAGTATAGGGTGAAGGCCTCTTTGATTTGCATTACTAATAGAGGCTTAAGGAGGCTCAGGGGTAAGACCTACGAACCTTTTTGTTTCTATTTTTATTGTCATATTCATTCATTCAAGCCTATAAATCAATCAAATTAGAACCAACACAGGCATAGGTACATTGCTAACAGGCCAGAGCTAGCTTGGAGTAAAGACCGTCCATAGAGGGTTGTCAATGTCAAAAGCACTAGACGAGGATGAGCCAGAGGTTATAGTAAAGAGAAATCCTGGAGGGTTCATATGCAGGCTGGAACCAAACAACACAGACTGGATAAATCAATTTCCCAGGTCTGCCAAGCTAATGCAAAAGTCTGGATGGTTTAAATTTTGTGAAAAGCTGCAAGGTTACCATTCACAAATGACCATGTCTTTTATTGAAAATTACAAAGATGAAAGGGTTTAGTTGCAAAGCCTAATGGTTAGGGTCAATGAGGACTCTGTTGCTGAGGCCATAGGCATTCCTGTACAGGGTGAAAAATGGTTTAAACAGCAAGATTTTAAAGGAGACTTCAGTGAATGCTTGATCCCATGATGTGAAAAGCTTGATTGGAAAAATGGGGTGCATGTTAGTAAAATGAAACCAGGTTGGAAGATCCCTCTGGAGATGATACAAAATAACATCACTTATGATGGCAGATATGATAGAATACTAAAATTCCATCTAAAATTGTTAATGCATATTAATGGAAATACACAGGTAAATCTCCCATTTTACATACTAAAAAGTCTCCAAAAGATGATATAGCCAGGGTTCAAAGTCATCCTCAGCATACAGCCCGCTCGGTTTATCACCAAGGTTTGATCAAATTACTGATTTTAACTCGGTTACAGAGGGAGAAAATAACATGGGAATCCCTGCTAGCAGAGCTAGGGTTTAGGGACAACCCTAAGGAGAAAGGTAAAAGAATGTTGGATGATGCTAATCAACAAGCAACAAGTCCTAAAAATACAGTTCAAGAGGTTGAGAATGAAGAAAAGAATTCTGATGATAAACCCATCCAAGAAAGTTTGTGCCCTGAAATAGCCTGCACAAATGAAAACCCAGAGAAACTCAGTAATATACTGAAAAGCATAGCTTCAAAAAATAAGATTTGTAAACAATTATGCAAAGTAGAGAAGCCAAGAAGCAGACTGAGGAAGAAGATGGATATTGAGGAAAGAACAATACAGGAAGATGACATGGATGTTGTAGTAATAGAAGATGCTGGTAGCAAGGAAACAGTACATACAACAAGGGACCAGTACTGTGAAGATATGGAAAAGTTTATTGATATGCAGGGTGTACCAGGCTCCATACCAACAGTTTTTTGCACAGACAAGCAAGACAATATTGATGATGGTTCAGTATCAAAAAGTTTACATGAAGAAGGAAGCCACATAAGAGAAGATGATTTGGAAATCTCCCCAGAATTAAGCCAATGTAAGAAGTCTCTGCAAACCTATAAAGAACAAACAAGGTATCTGCAAGACATAAATGAGAAATTGATGGTGGCTAAAAAAATACTCAGTGAGGACATGGAGGACAAAGAAACAGAATACCAAAAGCTGCTGGTAATTTCCAAGGATATTCTCAGGGAGAAGCGAGCCATTCAGAGACAGCTGGAACAAGTCAAAGCACAGAACAAGGAAAATAATAAAGATGTTGAACTCGCTAGACTTCAAAAGAGTTCACAGGTTCTTAGTGACCTAGCTACACTAGCAGAGGCTTCTAGAAGCCTTTAGGAGTTAAATTGTTATTTGATTTTGAGCTTATGTTGTTTATTTTGACACATGTATTACACTTGTAATTTAATACTTTTTAAAAGGGATTAACTTCCCTATTTTTGAGGAGGTTCGATCCTTGGATATAGGATCCTATGGTTAGTTTATGGATTGAATATTTTGTATAGAAGGGTGTCTCAAAAGGGGAACTGGGTTGGCAGTTTTGGAGTTATGTATGCCCAGCTTTAAGCACTGTCTGTGTAGCATAAACACTCTA
Organism: Pseudotsuga menziesii; assembly: GCA_001517045.1. Taxonomy (NCBI): domain Eukaryota; kingdom Viridiplantae; phylum Streptophyta; class Pinopsida; order Pinales; family Pinaceae; genus Pseudotsuga; species Pseudotsuga menziesii. The sequence continues at coordinate 380,118 of LPNX010397002.1, read as the reverse complement.
CAGCTTCAGTAACAGGTTCTATTTTGAATGAACATGATGATGATTTGTCTATGTGTTTCATGAATTGTTTTTCTGATAATTTTATTATGCATATGGTCCATTAAATCCCATTGCACTAATTCTTATTGTGAAATACAATTATTCTTATATTTTCTAGAAACAAAGGCAGTTTCACTTCTTGACTTTATGATCATAGTAACCTTGATATTGAACTTTGTGTTTGATTTTATGTTACGCAGCTCCTGTTTGATTCTCTTGTAGCCCTGATTCCATACCACTCTAGTTCTGTAATTATTGTTTGATTTTATTTACAGCTTTCATGTTAGACCAGCATAGTCCATTGATAACTATATGATTTCGTACCAGCATAGTCCATTGATAACTGTGTGATTTCATACCAACTTAGTCCATTGATAACTGTGTGATTCTACCAACAGCTTTGATTTCGTATCAGTTTGATTGCATTGATTTGCACCTTGTTGAAAAAGATTTCCTTAAGCTTGAACCCTTGTAGTCTAGGTTCAACTTTAGGGATAACAGGTGTATTCTTCTCTAGGTTTTGCATGTATAAAACAAACCTTAGTCATCACAAAAAAACCTAACATCACAAATGAGCAAGATCTCCAATAAAATCTAAGACATTTATGATCCCTTGCCTTGTCCTAAGGTTTCCACATGAACCCTAAGTCTCCAAGACAAGTACCATGAAGGATACAAATGATAAATGAATATGAGATATTTCTCCTCCCTTATATATGCAAGTAGGTGAGGGAGGATACCATAAAATAAGAACAAGTTTCCCTATAAGTAACCAACATGGAGAACCCACATGGAGCACTCTACAATCCAAGGTTGTGCATGTCAAACTAGGGTTTTGTCCAACCCCAAAAGTGATATTCCCTCCAAGTCAAGATAGTGGGATCAATTACCCTCATCCAAGACAGTTTGGTCTCCAATAGGGTGTTACTCCTACATTCCCTCTTCCATGTTGTCTTGGTGTCCAAGTTCCCTTGCAAAATTCGTTGCTCTAATTGTGTGTCCAATGCCCTCTTATATACCCAATGCTACTCTTGAAGTAAACTAGATTTGCTTGAAGTAAACATGTTCATATGCTTTCAACTGTATCTATTATCTTTCTATAAAACTAGATGGTTGATGCTCAACTGTTTAGAACAAGTTACTGTAGGGAACAACCATCTCCCATTATTCTAGTGGTGCTAAAGATAGTTTGGAAAAAACACATAGATATGGATGTACGATTTATCCTTAGCAAATGAAAAGCAAGGACATTTGTAAGGAATTGTGAACTTTGAGTTGATGTTTTTTTAGAATTCCATGGTCTATTTCATTTACAAAAATTCACTTCTGTTGTTATGATATCATATATGTTATTACTATGTAAACCCATTGCTGGTGTTAGAACATAGTCTGCATAATCAAAATTTTGGTGATTAATGAAGCTTAAAGACTCATAAGGGGTTGGTCATGCAAGAGTCTTAGAAAAAAATCAAAATTTTAATGGTTTGGAGGAGTTATGGATTCTAGTAGCATTTTGTTCAAAATATTTTGATTAAAAATTATAGTAGAAAACTATGGACGATATTTCAATTTACATCAAACTAGGAATTGCATGATTAAGGATATCACATGTATGCCAACAAGTTTCAGCTATTTTAGGCACACTTTTCTAAAGATAAACCATATTTGAAATCACTTTAATTATTGTATATTTACAATATTAAGTATGCCTTATTATCTTTAAGGTGTTTGTCAAATCACTCAACAATGTCAACCCTTAATATGTCAAATTACCATGAACAATAAGTTTTGAAATTACTTAATAAGCATCAAGACTTCCATGTAGCATTAATAAAACAAGAACTCTATGATATTTTGCTACCCTTACATACCATAAGAATAAAGATCCAAAAAACATACAAGGTGTTAAATCTACTCTCCATGTCTTCTACTGGGGCAGAAACCTTAGTGTTACAACAAGAGACATAATAACCATCATCGGCAATGGTGTATTCTTCTCTAGGATTTACATGTTTTTTATTATCAAGATGGATATTGACTAGTTACAGTCCGATAAGCTCCAAACAAAATGTAGGTGAAGGCGAATATCTAATAGCTTCTGATCCAAACAAACCCAATTTACTAGGAAATAGTCGTAGTAGTTTCATCAACAAAGAAAACAACATTAATTCACTAGATCACTACTTTTCAGTTGTATGGGTTTTTCTCTGCTATTTATCATTTTGATTTGTGCTAGGAAAGCTATTTTTTCTTTGTTTCTTGATATTGAAGCTTTCATTTTGTATTTTTTCTTTTGCAGGTATATGTGTCCCACTACAGGAATGAGTGACCTTGATCCTGTTAAATGGAAAAAAGCATAGTAGTGTAATATCCATGTATTCATTGGTGGAAATATATGCTTCATTTCCTGTCAAATTTCTAAAGTAAGGGTTCCCGAAGCTGAGATGTTAATAAAAATTTTAGCTCTTCATGTATGAGGGTATTGTCATCTTATTTAATGTGTTTTTTTTTATTTCCCAAGAAGCTTGTGTGGGATGAATCAAGTGCCAATGAAAGGAACAATCGAGTTTCAATTTGGGATATTGAGCCTGTTGCCATTGCATTTTTTCATTTGTCCTCCACACTTTTTTAGGCCCAAGCACCCACGAAATCCTGGAATGTTGGGTAAAATCTATCTATCCACTTTAATCAGTATTGAACTTTCTAGACATAAAATTTGAGGCATTCTTGTACCATTTATAAAATCATTATTGTGTGGTCCTTTTGTCACTGATGTTATATGTTGTATCTTCAAAAGTTGTTGTTGTGTTTATCTAACTTTTGAGTATCTAACTGAAGATGATATCATGCTGATTTGTTTTCCATATCCATTCCATATGAGTTAGTATGTATAGTGTACATTGTCTTTGAGAAAACATGAAAAATTATTATATGTTGTTTCTTTGATTCTTTTTGCTTCTGCTCATTTAGCTAGTATTTGAAACTTGAGAGATTTAGGTGGGTTCCCACTAAAGTGACGGTCCTCAAATAGGCCCAGGTTATTATGGTCCTCTTCATAACACTTATAAAACACTTATCCTTGCTAGTAATCAAGAATGTAGCCTGATTATACATATGGAACTTTGTGGATCAACATTACTTATCAAACACTTATCTTTGTTGGGAATCAAGAATGTGGACCTGATTATACATATGTAACTTTAAATTTATAATTGTAACCTCAATCGCATGAATTGAACTACCCCTGGTGAATTTGATTTGTACCTCTCTTGGAATTTTAGAGTCTGAAATTCAACTTGTATGAAGAGGGACTCCAACACAAGCATCACAGCTCAAAGTCCAACTATTAATTAGATATTTGTACAGATCGAAAAAATATCTATTTCTAGATCCCTGTACACAAAACCTTGGTTCCAAGGCTAAACATCAATCTTGACATTCATTTAAGAATTCTTATCACATCTCCCAAGATTTGAATCATATTTCATTATATACAATGAAATAGAAACAACCAAATTAGTTTCAATTGATGCAACGTTGAGCGTGAGTTTAAATTAAATGAAATTATGAATGGTTGCATATAGTTTGTGTTTCATAGGTCCAAATATATCAATGTTGTTTTGCACCTTCAAACACATAAATATGCACAAGTCTGAGACTACTCATAATTTTTTTGAGTTATTAAAATGCTTATGGGCACAAAACCTCTCCAAGGTTCAATCATCCTTCCCATACTCTTCCATAAATAGGGTTCATAAAGATGGAAAAAACCCTCTCCAAGGGTGGTTATTCTAAACATGACACATTATGAGGGATGGGGTACCTTAAAGGTGGACACACTTCCTCAATAGAATAAAAATGCTAGCATTCCCTTTCCACAACCATTGGAAGGTGAAAATAGTACACAAAATATCTTTAGTAATCATATTCCTTAAGTGTTTGTTCGTTGTGCTGATGTGAGTACTAAAAAAGTCCTTTCTCAAATTACTGTTGAATACAACCTATATTTAGATGAATACCCCTTTAAATTATGCTATGGAAAATCTAAGAAAGCTTATTTACTTTGTTGTCTTCTCATCGATCTCAAAAATTGTAGACTCATTAACCATTTTACTTCACACAAGTTTCATATTTTGAGGTTTCTCATGCTTAAAACTACTGACTTAAGGGTATATTTATTATTGCTTTACCCATGAAATTATTTTTTACAATTATTTGGAGGTTGATCCAATCCATATGCATGCGTGAAATTAAGGTTAATGGTAGTATTAACCACATATCTGGCTCAAGAATCTAATATGGTTGTTGATTTAAGGTTAAAAAGTGCCCAACATTAGAGATTAGGGTTGGAATTGTTGGTTATAGTGCTTAGGATGATTAGAACTACCCTGATATTTTTTATTTTCTCCTTTTTAAATGGTTGTCTTATGCCCAAATTGATGGATTAAATACCCAAACTTTCCAAGCATTCTTCTTTGATACTGTTACATGCCTAATGTTCCTATAGGTGATATTTTAAGGTCTGGAATATGCCTAGAATCTACTAGGGTACACCCACGACTATCCAAAACTGATCCTTTGTGGCCAAAACACCGATAAAAATCTGTAAAATATGTCAATGGTTTCTTCCTCAATATGTGAACTGATGATGAAAATTTATTGCAAAGACCTAGGTCTTTCTGCTTTTGTATATGATATCCAAGCACTTAAGGGTGGATTTGTCTTTGCAAGTGTTTGGGGGGGGGTTAGTGGAAATGGTAAAAAAAATGAAACAAACAATATAATATTGTTAAAAAGTGGTATAATCTAGGACCTACTAGCAGTTTTGAAATGGATTCAATTCTAAGTCTCTCCCAACTTGTAATATCAAATAAGATTTCAAGGAGTGGATAAAATACAATTTAAAATTATATATGAACCATTACAATTTATGCTCTTGTATGGGGTGGTATTGTGAGTAACATGCAAATGTATCATTTAATTGAACATGGCAAATGTTGTTGGGATGAACACAAGTTCAATCCTAGTTTGGAAAGGACAAGGGTCTATCGGAAGGCCATGCACACCAGTAAGTGGGGTTTTTGTTCTATTGATGGATGAAAATATTCTTTAGTATATTCTATAGTTCCAAATGTTTTTGTATCACTAGACAATGGCCCATCTACAACAAGTCAACAAATTTCCCCAAGAAGTTTAGTTTCCTCTAAAGGGAATGGTATTTGTTATACAAGTGGAATTAATATGACTGAGGAATTGTTGATAAACCACTCCACGATCTCACCCACCTCAATATTGATAACTCTATTTATGTTTCTTTGATTTGTAAGTTATGTTGCATAACCTTTGCTAGTTGTTAAAGATAATTTTTACTCTTTTGTTGTACTAGAGTTATCTACTAAGGTTCGAAGGATGGAGGTGTTGGATCTGAAATAGTCACAACAACTATTACCTATGACTCCCTTGATGCAAAAAACCATGGTATTCACTCTTTACATTTTAGATTTGTTATTTGTTCTATGTATGATTTCTTGAATTTGTACAATGATTTGAATTGATAAGATAACTTTCATAAAATGATCTAGTTTCTTTTATAGTTTTGAATGTGCAACATAAAAATGGGTTATAGGAAGATTGAAATTTTCATCCATGTTTTCATATGAAGAAAGATAATATGATCGACCATCTATATAAGAAGTCTCATGGTCAACACTCTGAACAGACTAAACATGGAGGACTAGAACATGGAATTTCCCATGGAAACTAAGTATCTTAATTTACTTGTAATGATAATGAAGAATTTAGTTGACCAGATTAACATCAATATGGATAGCCAACAATAATTGTTGGATGTATTCACTCAACACATGGTGATAGAGACAAAAAAAGCATATCCAACCACAGATACATTTGTAAATGAGGAAAAAATAACACACTCTATCTTTCTAGAACCCCAAACTCCATCTTTTCATAATAGAAATTGATGGCCACATTTCCCAATGATTGACATGCACAAATTTAATGGCTCAAATCCCTCAAGTTGGGTTGCCCAAATGGAACATTGTTTTTTCACTCCATGACATTAAGGATAATACCCAAAAGATAAAAATCGGGGTCTTATAGTTAGACTTAGAATGCTAGTAATACTGGAAAAGGTACCATAAATACCATTGTCTTTATTTACTAAAGGGTCATTAGTGGATAATATACACATTATTATCAATTTTCCTTTTTTCTAATCTAAGCATTGTTTATAAACAAAAAACTTCTAACTTTCGTGATTTTCCAAGCAATGTGAAGCAATTATAGCTAGGATATCATTGACTAGCTAAGTTGTAAGGTATAATATGTTGGTTGACCAACATCTTATAAAACAAATGGGGTCATGAGGTCTACAAGGCTTCATAATTATGTTGGTGAGATTCTATAGGCTCACACATAAGAGATAACTAATAAGTGTCCTAAAATCAACAAAGTTTAAGTATTGTTGGAAGTAACAACACTTCTCTTTCTTTTGATGCATTCTTCTCATCATTGTTTTATTCCAATTTTCTAGGAGATTGTTTTTAATACAAATGGTTCTGAGGAGTTTTTGAACTAAAATTTTATGTCAATGCAAGCACGAGTGGAAACACCTAAACTAGACGGTAAATGAGGTCACCAAAACTGCATTAAAAGGATGGTGGCTTGTTTCCTAGCACCATGCAAAGAAAACTCATCCTTCTAGCACCAATATATTAAATCTTGTGAATGTTCCAAGTCAAAATTAAGTAAAATTTAACATGGAATTCACAAGTTGAAGATGCCATATCAAAAACTTCACCCTTAATATGATTCTTCACATTTATAGTGCTTTTGTATTTTTTTATATTTTTTTTAGAATAAGGTTTGATGAAGTTGTTAGAGTATATAAACACGGGCTCAAGGAGTAAAACTAGCTAAGACAATGAAAGCTTCAAACCTCAATACTTATTTTCATTCACTCTAGCGATGCCTTTGTTTAGGATATTTTAGGAAATGATACCGTTTCTTAATCTAATGGATGAATGTGGAGGGTGCCCCTCCCATTTGCAAAGAGGGCATGAAATATCACTTGATCACCATCACAAGAGTGAATATGAAGAGTAATTATCCTTCAACAGTTGGAGGGGTCATACTAGAATTTAACCTCTAGTCCTCTTCACATAGGTTATTGATACCCTCATGTCAAAAATTGAAAGATTTATTTATTTTTATTAATTTATACTGTTTCGTCAGTTATCCGATAGCAATTCGAGGACACTTCCATTTTTTCAACAGTAACAGTCTATCGGATATCTAACTCCTAGCATTGATATTCGAAGACAATTTCATGCATCCGACAGTCAATTTAATATAATTTGTTGTCTAAAAACGACGATGGGAGGTCAAAAACCATTGACAATCTCATGCATCGGACGACTTATATCCGACGACATATTTGTTAGGGATATCAGTAAATCAACGCTTGTCCGTCGCACATTCGACACCCAAAGGATGTAAGACCTAGCCGATTTAATATTATCTTATGTCTAAAAAACGATGATGGGAGGTCGAAAAACCGACGACTAGGGTCATTGAAAAATCGACAAAATGTTGAATCTATAAGATTTCTCTAGAATAGGATAAAGCTCTATTGAAATGTCGATGAGATTCTTGAAGGTGTCGGATAACCGACGAATTCTCACCGACGACAAAAAAAATGTAGTTGTCGAAAAACAGATAGGTGTTTGTCAAATGTCAGACATTACATCTGTCGGATTTCAGGCTAAAATTTTGTTGTGTTAGCTGTCTCATTTTCATTCTTCTACTGCCCGGTAGGATTACTGCCTGACCCCATTTCGCCCCTCTTTCCTTTTGATCTATTGACCTACTTTACTGTGTTGGTTTTTTGGGATTGATTCCATTGTTCTCCCTTCTCTTTGTCAGCTTCCTCCTCTGTTTTCTTCTTACATGTTCTAGCAAAGTGACCATATCCATGACAATGCCTGCATTCAAAAGGAAGTTTCTCATAATCGAGCTCCTGCACATGTGACCAATCTGCTACTGTTAATTTAATTGCTTCAGGAAGCCCTACCTCCAGATCGACCTCTACACATATTCTAGCACAAGAATATTGATCTCTTCTTTCAACCCTATCTATGTACTTCCCCAATTTGTTTCATATGGCTTCTAAAGATTCTGGATTCCAACTGTGAAGAGGAAGATGCAAAAGTCTAACCCAAATAGGAATTGTTGAAGGAACATCGTGGCTTGGATCAAAGTCTGGCATCCACTTATTCAGGTACATCCCTTGAGGGCCCATGAAGTATGGACCATTTCGAAATATTAAATCTCCATCTTTTGAGTTTTCAAAAAGGAATACATAGTATCCCTTACCTACCAGATGACTACAAATACCTTCTTAGATAAGGGGCTTCCAATTCCTCTGTACCCATCCATCAATTTCCTTGGGGGATGGCCAGAGACTAGTGAACTGGCCAATAAGACCCCGATCTGCAATATTCATAGCTATCCGACAAGGTCATTCTGCAGGTAAATCCACCGAAGGTATATTGTCTGATTTCTTGACAAACTTCTGCTAATTCGGACTGAATTTCCTCTTACTGCTTTATGCAACCAATCTCTTGATTGCATCAAGCTCACGAGGAGGGGAAGGATCGCCTCCTACTGCCATGTCGCTCAGATCTCTTAGCACGGGCTCAGTGGATTCTTGAAAACGCTCACACGGCCTTTGTTGCGATGTTGCTCCTAAGATTTAACAGCAAATCTCATTTCAAGACTTCTACAAATAAGCTGCAGCTCCCGATTTAGAACTAGTTCAACCTGCAAAAATCAAAAACACTTGCTCGGAGGTCGTTCCTTCAAGACCCAATAAAAACCTGCAAAAATTTAAACTCTGCAACTTGCAGGGTGTGCGCGCTCTCCGGTCATCATGAAGGAGGGATTTTGAGATCCATGATTGTGCCATCAAGGTCAAATATCTCAAATATAGTGAGTTAATGAAAAAAAATTGGGCCAAGCATTCCATAATGAATCCTATTCATCCTTTATATTGATCTTATGAATCATTTGATAGAATTGATAGATTAACTTACAACAGGTGAAGAACTTGCACTATATTAACTCTTAGCTTAGTATATGAGCATTATTATAAAATTCACTTAATACATTATTCAAATGTGCCATAATGATTTATAAAAAGTGAAATGAAGGGTACTAAACAATGAAAGACACAGAGATACTAATGGCAAATATTTATTTTTTCTTTTTTTTCTTTTATTTATTTATTTATAATTACGATTAAGCTAAATAAAATTCATTTTTTATCCAATAAAAATGAAATCTATATTTCCCAAAAAAAAAAAATTTACTTTTTATAATATTCAATTTAATATATTAATATTTAATAAACTTTATAAAGTTTTGTAAAAAACTTAACGCACCCCTTTAAATTAATTGAATGTTAACTTAAGTTAACTACAAATTAATTGAATGCAAACTTAAGTTGACTACTTACGGATTGCAATATACTCCTTAATAGATATAAAAATTATATATATTATATATATTTTATATAAAAATTAAATATTTTTATTTATAAAATCCATTTGTAAATACTAAGATATACATTTAAAAAATATCTTGAAAGTACGTTAATATAAATATATTTTAATAAGTATATGTTTTAGTAATCAAGGTTGAAAGCCTTCTTTTTAAGTGAAATATTTCTTTTAATAAAAGAAATGAAATTATGAGAGAAAGAGTGTTTGCTTTCATGTAAGGGATTAAGGTTGAATGTTACTTATAAACAAATTATTCTTTTAAGGTAGTCTCATTTAATGATCAAAATTAAATTCTTATGAATCGTTCCAAGGGTTTACCTTGTTCATAATCATAATTTAAAAAATACCATGTTAGCACTAAGGATCGCACCTAAGGTTGCGGAAGGCGGACCCCGAGGTAACAACATGACCGCTTTAGGAAAGGCAAGCTGGCTTCTTCCTTTCCAGAGAGGGATCTCTCACAAGAGCGTTTATCAAGGCTAGATTTAAAGATAAAACAAATTCAAGTTGATTTCGAGGTTGAAAACAAGGCAAGCACAATTGGGCTATGGAGTCACATTTATCAAAAGACACGAAGCGATTTGCATGGAGAATGTCTGCAAAACCAAGGTAGTGCTTCGGTTACGGTCAATATATTTTTGGTTTGGTGGAAAAGGAAAAAAGATGACATCCCATTAACACAGAGCACTAGTTAGATGAATTCTACGTCAACTTTGGTAGAAATAATTTTTGAATATCAGAGACGAGAGACAAAGCATATCAAAGTATGAATTCTGAAACTATCACACACTTATCTCATATATGAAAGAAAAACATAATGGAGAGATTAACATGAAAAAATGCACATAAAGAAAAGAAATCACAGACTATAACTGGGAAATGAATTCCTTTCTACCTAGAAGAAAGGAATCCCTCTTTTGAACAAAGGACTAAAAAGTATAATGAATTATTTAACCTGATTGTGCATACAATTTACCTTTGCTTCAACTATTTCTAAATGACGATGTTTATTTACCACTTTCCTTGCTCATGTTATGACCAGAACTCTATCCTGGATATTTTCTTGTCTAAGGTCTTCTTCAGTCAGATTGTTTAGGAAACTGCTTGCATTATTAGCTATGTCCATGTGCCTTTTGTTCAAGTCATGTTTTTTCATCTGAACATTTTTTCTAGATATATGTGTAGTAATGTCTTTATCCCGAATAAAATCCAAATAGGGATGAAGATTTGCTTCCTCTGTTATCATCACATCCCAGATAAGATGTTTTTCCCCTTGTAGGGATGCTTGGCCTAAAACCTGTTTTTTCAGTTTGTTGATCTTTTCTACCAACTCTTTATATTTGTCTTCCAACATCTTTCTCACTTTTTCTTTGTTTTCAACCATGCCTACCAAGTCCCTGTTTTGTTTATTCAAACCAGTGATTTCTAGATCCTTAAGACTCACCTGAGACATGGCTTGAGAAAGAGAGTCTGCACCAGATGTTTCAGAGGATGGAATCACTGATACTTGTTGTTCCTGATCCTTTTCCTTTAGCTCTTCCAATTCTTTTTCCAATTCTAACTACTTTGTTTCAAAGGCCTTTTCCTTTTCAGCCCAAAGTTTTGTATCCCTCTCCCACTGCTTGTATTTTTCTTCATATTTAAGCAATCTGGACGTGCAATTGACCAGTTCTATATTCAAGGCTTCCTTTTCTTTCTCGATCTCTGTCAGCTCAGAGGTTTGTATGAGCCAGGTAGCTAGGATATCCAACTTCCTTTTAAACAGTTGAATTGCATTCTTTTTCTCCTTTAGCAATTTTTTAGTTGCAACACATTTGTCATCTACCAATAGATCTACCTAAAGCTTCTTAATCTGAGCTTGGTGAGCCTTATTCTCCACCTTCTCCTTTCAGAGCAGGTCTTTAATCGTTTTCTTGCAAGATTGTAACTTGGATATCTGCATTGTGTCCTGTAACATATCAGGATAAATGATGTCACCTATTTCTTTGTGTAAGTGGATTACATCGATTTTAGGAACCTTCTTTGGATCCACTTGCAGTTCAACCACTTTGTTTCTTGTAGTTACGACCAAGTTCAATGTGCCTCTGGCTTGATCCCTGACAGTCACTAGGGAGGTATCCTGGATAGACAACTTTCTCACTTCATCATACAACTTCAATTTTTCATCAAAATTATTTTCACCCGGATCTTTATGGTTGTCCAGTAATTCATTGTTGGACTTGTACTTATTTACAGATCCTTTAGGGACACTATAAAACGTATACTCCTGAACTTTGAAAGCTGGGCCTTTGAATTTCACAATTTTCCTTCTTCCTTTATCCTTTGCAGTCTATACAAGCTTTCCCTGCTTTTCAATCTTTAGCTTCTTGGGTGTTCTGGCAGTGTCCTCCTCATCTGCATCCATGGCTTATGGGAAATATCTCTTATTCCCTTTTCCAGACAAACTAGCTAAAGGAGTGACATGTGTGGCTACATCAACAATACTAGAGAGATCCTACTCAGGGGAATTATTTCCTGGTGCAGAGGAAACTGAATTTTCTTGCATATGCTCATCATTGCCAACATCTCTCGAATATTCCATCCAATTCGCTGCTTATAACAACCTTGACACTTCAGAATGCTCGAATGGCTTATTTTTATTAGCTTGACTCCTATCTGAGATGATATGGTGAGGGTCGTAATTAACTGCAACTTCCATTGGAAATCCCATTTCCCTGAGCAAGTTTTCAATCATCGGTAGGGCTGATTTATTTTTAATGGTAAGAGGACCAACTGTCCATGGAAATTTATTTCTGAGGGTTTCTTAAAGCTCAGGAAATGTTCCTCTTTAGCTTTCAACCTTAGTCTGATCAATTCTAATGCAAAAACCCTCAATGTCAAAAATGTTGGAAGGACATAGGGCTGATGAGTAAATCCATATACCATAATCACCATACTATATTTAGAAAGGAACCAGTCTCCTACTCTTCTTTCAGGGGATAACTGCAACAACTTTTTCATCTCTGGTATCACTCTAGGTAACCTTTGTTGGAAAAGGACCTCATACACCAGTGCCATGAGAAGATTCATAAACTTGCAATAATCCTTACACATTTCTTCTGTTCCATCCATTTCTGGGAGTTGTAGGTTATTTTAATTGAAGCTCAAAAACATGTTTATCAGAAAAGACTGAAACCTAAAGGTTCTTGTCTAGTGGAAGTTAATTAGCTAGGAACGGATTTTTCTGGATAAAAACTCATCAAATTTAAGATATGCGGACGGTAAGGATGGACTCAATGGTTTGGACCCTACTTGACTGGTGCTAAGGGTGAATATCATACTCAACAAAGGTTCTATGATGAATTTGTTCGTATCCATACCTATAAACTGAATCACCAGGGTTATTAAAGACTGTGTTTCTTCATTGAATAGGTTGAAATCAATAGGAAAAGGATGATTTAACAACAAACTTTCTGGTTTTGAGCAGGTTTTGAAAAAGGCCTCTGTTTGCTCGGCTGAAGACTCTCGAAAAAACTAGAGTATAGTTTCTTCTTTGTATTCTTTAGAAGTCTGGATAAAATCAGAGGGGATTAACTGAGTATCTCGGATGGTAAGGGAACTGATGGGACACACAATCTTAGACTTAGACACATCCATTACTATGCCCTTAGAAAGAGAGTAGTTATTTGCACACCATTCAACGAACTCTGGGAAATTTGGGGTTTGTTCAACAGAGAAATAAAAGAAATAAGAACTGAACACCCCATGAGTATCAATTCCCTACTCCTTAAGGGTTTTAAGTTTTCTCTTCGCGGCTTCCACACTGTCGTTGAGTAAGATAGTATCAAAAATCTCATATTCCTTGTCCTTTAGGGCTTCTTCAACATTATGGTGCTCAAGAATCTGAACCTCTAAATCCTCTACTTCGACCATGAAAAACTAACTTAATAGAGTAAGGGACGTACTAGGTTAGTTGACGGCTTGGTTTGGATGTTTGTCCATGGTGGCGCTTTCTACACAGTTCAAAACCTCGCTTTATGATGCTCCAGAAAAACAAATGGTCTAAACCCACATGCTGGATTTTATACTATTCTATTCCCTTTATCCGACCATGCATCTTTCCAGTCAAATGGAACATTAACCGTAGATCTAGGGCCTCTTAATATGAGCCATTGAATCTTCATCACTGGTAAATCGCACTGTCCTGTTTTCCCTATATAACCCTTCATGCACTTCAAATCCACAGGATTCGATCTAATCCATCGATCAAAGCCACCTTACATATTTGTCATCCAAGTTGGAGGGACCTACAAAAATTTTCCAATTTTAACTGTGATTCCTTCTGTGCACGTACAACCAGCAGGATCACCCCTCACCATGGATCTTTCTTCCTCTCAATCCCCATCGTCGAACAGGCCCTCCTTTTAACCCATTCCGTAGATTTGAAATGCTATCTTCCACCAACATTTTAGATCAGTGGAATTTACCTCCGTCGCTGATCTAAGCCACTCTCGATCATGGCCGCCAAAATATGCTGGTGCTTAATTGATTCCACAAATTTGAAACTTCATTTTTGATCATGCACTTCATATTTGTGAAATAGCCCCCCTCCGTTGATCTGACTTGGCCATTGATCATCGTCGTCGAAATGCGTTCCTTCCCACATCACTCCGTTGATCTAAATTTTATGTCCTTTCTCGCATGCTCAACACAGGGGGATTGTTTATGACTATTGATCTCGTGCTTCCCTTCATCTGACGGGTCATGGCGCTTGTGGGCTAGTTTGTTCCTTCTTTCACCAAAACTCTCAAATCGATTCTCTCAAGCCTTTCATTTCCTGTAGAAACTCATCAAAATTCTCCAAGGTCCCATGACATAAAAAATTTGGTAGACATTATTTCTTTTCTTTTAGATCCAACCCCTCCCAGCTATTTAGCGCAAAATAAGTGCTAACAAGTGGCTCCATCTAGGAATGCTACCCTCCTTGAGAGGTAGCAAAGAACCCGTAGACTAGGTGTCGAATTCATTGAGAGTCCTTCTATACTTCATACTTCAAAAATATTCTATTGTTGTTGTGTATGTAAACAAAAAACAAAGAAAAATGGAACATGGATGGCCTTCTTCTCAGGCTTCAAATATTCTAGGGTCACCATTTGTATTTCTTGAAAATAAAGAGATATATACAACTATGGTACATGTGTTTACCTCTTCCTTTTACGTCAAGTAATTCTTGAGAAACTTCCCATTCATTGGACCTCCTTCTCACAGAGACCCATCCGGATGCTACAAAATGAAGGCATTTTCTCCTCTGTGTGCCACAACGATGTAAGGACCCACCCATAGGTGATCAAACTTCCTGTGTTTCCCTTTTTCTTCATGGGTGGAATCTCATTTCAGGACCAAGTCATCAATCAAGAACTTATCCTCATTAACCCTCCTATCAAAGGTATTCTTCATTTTCACTTGGTGTGTCTACACGATGTCATAGGCCTTGTCTTTCAACTCATTCAATTCTATGATTTGATTAATCCTCCTCTGCACGTGATTTGGATCATTTTGTTGTTCCTGCAACAACCTCATTACTGGCACTCCTAAAGATGTTGGAAAGACTACTTCATCCCCATATACCAACTGGAATGGCGACACCCTGATCGCCCTTTTTGTGCTGATATTGTCATCCCATAAAGCATGTTTCGGATTTGTATGCCAGGCTCTCTTGTTGTCTTCCAACAACTTCTTAATAATCCTTACCAGGATTTTGTTTGAAGATTCTGCTATCCCATTTCCCTGTGGGTAATAGAAGGTAGAACGGTTGAGGCTGATATGAAACTTATGGCAAAAGTTAATCATCTTCTTAGATTTGAAAGTTGATGCGATGTCTGTCACTATTTTCTTGGGGAAACCAAACCGAGCCAAAAATTTTCTTCCAGAAAACCCATAATCACCTCATCGGTAGCCCTTTTGGTAGGTATCCCCTCAATCCATTTTGTAAAGTAGTTTGTAGTTGTCAAAATTCATATATGCTATCTAGAAGAGTTTGGATTTATTTCTCCAATAAATTCTATCCCCAACTATTGAAAAGGTGCTTCTATAGATATGGGGTTAAGAGGAAGTGGGACAAGTTTCCTCTTACCCTAAAAACCCTGGCATTGGTGGCACTCGGTGGTTTCTTTATAAACATCAGAAAATAACAAGGGCCAATGGAAACCAACTCTCAAAACTTTGTTTACTGTAACTTTCCAAGAATGGTGCCCCCTGCAATCTCCTTATGAAATTCTTCTATAGTTTGTCGGGCTTCGTCCTCCAGAAGACAATTTAATAGAACACCTCCCGGATCCTTCCAATACAGATATTTACTCAGAATACAAAACTTGGTAGACTTTAACTTTATTGATCTTTCCCTAGATTTTCTCAACCCTACAGGGGCCTGTACATTTTGCAGCACATATACAATGTCATAATACCATGGGGATGTGGAGAAATTGGGCATTACATGTACCTCAGTGTCCAGTTGGTTCGAATGAATGGTTAAGAAATTCAGTTGCAAGGAATCACAACTTGAATTTGTATTCATTTTTCCAGTCCCTGACCCTAACCAACTTGGTGGGTTTGATCTCAATGTCATATTCTAATAACACAGCAACCCATTTTGCTCTTTTCCCTTCTGGCTCAGGTTGTGTGAGGATACCCTTCACCACACTCCTAGGAACATAAGAAATGATATGGGAATGAAGAACATAGACTATGAAATATTTTAGTGATTTGATTAGGGTGTTCTTCATTCCCATTTCAGAGTCTATGTTCTTCGTTCCACGGCTCTTAATACTTTTCTAAAAAATGCTATAGGTTGATTGGAGTTTTGATCATTATTATGTCCACAATGTGATCAGATGCATGAGAAATATTAAAAAATCTTTGCTGAAGTCTGGACTTACCAGAACATGGGCTTTTGTGAGGGCTCATTTTATATCCCTAAAATTTGTCCTCACATCTAGCGTCCATTTAATCTCATGGTCCTTTTTCAGCATGTTGGTAATATTCATTAGCATTTCAGAAAAAATGGGGATGAACCTTCTTAGAAAATTTACCTGCCCAATAAAAGATTGCACTTCCTTTTTGCTCCTTGGCTCTTCAACCTTCTGGATGGCCTTGATCCTCTCTAGATGGATCTTTATACCATCCTTCGAGATGATATGTCCCAACAATTTTCCTTCTTCTAACCCAAAGTTTGATTTGCGAGGGTTTAATGATATTCCATATTTTTTACATTTCAGGAAAACCTTTTCCAAATGCTTGATATGTTCTCTATCAGACCTAGAGTATATAGTAATATCATCCATATAGACCACCACAAATTTGTCTTTTTCTTCTGCAAAAAATATATCCATGACGCACTAGAAAGTGGCCCCTGCATTCATTAGACCAAAGGGAATATTAGCGTACATAAAATTACCCGATGGTGTAGTGAAGGCGGTCTTTTCTTGATCTTCAGGAAACACCTTTATCTGATTGTACCCTGAAAAACTATCCATGGTGGAAATCCTCTTAGACCCTACCACTGTCTGCAAAATGTGTTCCATCTTGAGAAAAGGGTAGTTATCTTTCAGGGAAACTCTGTTGAGATTCCTGAAATCTATACAGATTCGAATTTCAAAATTCTTCTTTCTAACAGGTACCACATTCACAACCCACTTGGAAAAACTTAGAGTTACAATGATATTGGCGTTGAACAATTTTCTGATCTCTTTCTCGATGACAGGAAACAACTTTGGATTAACTCTTCTCAATTTTTGTTTAAAAGGAATTTCACCAAGATTTATGGGGATGGTATAATGTATGATGGAGGTGTCATATTCTTTAAGATCTTCCTAGCTCCATGCAAAGACGTCTGTATACCTCTTCATCAAATTGATGTACTCTTCCTTCTCTTTGGCATTAGAATTCTTCAACAGTTTTATGATCTTCAACCCCTATATTTTTATCTTCGACAACATCATCATCTGGCTTCATCTTCGGATCCTTAGCAACAACATTTTGTTCAAACAACTTCTCCAGAGGGATCAAGCCTTTGGGAATATGATTACCTTTCAATTGCACTATATATTTCCCTCCCAGGGAATCTTTGTATCTCCTGCTTTCAGCAACCCCTTCTTCCCTACCTTCAGCATATTCAAAATTCTCCAGATTGTCATTTTCATTATCTACCTAGGTATTTGAGAACTCGTCTGATAACTCCAAATATCTCTTGATCTGCATGTCATCCTCAAATACCTGCCAGTATTTGGAGTTATTAGGTATAGATGGTCTTTTTCTAATGTCAACCTTATACTCCCTTTTTCCGGCAATGGGAGCTTTGAATTTTCTAGCAGTGACAGCCAAGGAATCAGCTACTATATTTTCATATTTTGGGACTACTCTGATTATATTCTTGGTAAAATAGTTGCCGAACATTCCTTTCACAAGAGGTAGTAGGAAAGCACAATGGAAAGGTTTCATCTGCAAAAATCTCTACTTGAAAAGAAGCAATAGGAAGAATATGAGAGCTGAATGGCAAGATTTCTCTATCCAAACTATTAAGAAAACACACTAATTGCCAAATTGGGAGAGGCAAAATTTTTCAGCCACCTCATCCTCTTCTGTTGTTAACCGTACATAATCCAGGTCATGATCATGAAATGCATAATCAAGCTTACATTGCTGCTACTTATCAAGAATGAGGTGATAAAAGAATGACAGACTCTGGATTATCTGTTCTTCTTCTGGCGAGAGAATAGTAAGCCAAGATCTATGCCGGTTGGTGTCCACTCGATTCTTCTTCCATATCTTCAAGTTCATCCCTTATCACTCCGGTAGGTGGGGTAAACTCTATGTTCCAAAATGGTCGTGGCATAGCCAGAAGCGCCTCACCTGTTTTCGTTCCTCTGTATCCTTGTACCCAGATATACTTCAATGATTTCAATTTCAGCACTACAGCTGCTATTGCATATTCAATGAAACAACAACCTCTCATTTCAAGCCTCTCCAATTTTGAGCATCCCTTTGAAAGTTCAAGGAGACCCTAGTCATATTCTCTAAGAAATCCCAATAGCATCCATCTTACATTTGTACTATATTTCCCAATATAACCAAGCCCTATATCTGTCAATCCTCCAGGCCTTAGGTACAATCCAAATCTGTTTAACTTGCTAAACCCGTGCAACAAAGCCACAACTCTTTTATCAAGTGGTAAATCAGTGACTTGTTCTTGATTATCTAACAAAACTAAACGAAAGTCCCGAATTTTTTTGCAATATTCTCCAACAGTCTCTAATGCCAAGTTGCTTATATATGTTACATATACAGCAATAAACTCCATATTGAGGAAGCCTTGAGCTATGGTAGAAATCCCTCCAGCCAGAGGAATAGTAGCATAGGACATGTCCATTTGCAAACTCCCCTTTAATTTGGAAGTCCATGATCTGGATAGTAACACACCAAACTTCAGAGGAATATATGCTACGACAATGTCCATTACTACAGTTTTAGAGGACATTTCTGTCAAAGTTACTACCATATCTTTAATCAATCCGAGACATTTCACTTTTCTAGAATCAAAAGATTACAAATATTTGTAGGGTTGAGTAACCTCTAACCCCAAACTCTCCACTACCCCCTTTGCCATTAGATTATGGGATGCGCCTGAATCCAACATAGCATTGTGCACAACCATATGATGCACATTTAGGCTCAGGTAAAAAGGGGGAACCTCCTCCTCATCCCCATTTTCAAGTTTGGACCCAAAGCTAATAGTAGGAGCATCATCATTCACTTCTAAGATGTCAGGTTGAAACTCTACCTGATTCCTAACCATTCATGCTATCTTATCTCTGTATTCTATATTCCTTAGCAACTTATTAAAGGGAATGGAGGTTTTTTCCTTTGAGAGATTTTTCTGTAGGTTGAAAGTGGATACATTATTTTCCGCATCTACCGATGTTGGCGGCCTAAATTCCTTTGTCTTTTCAACTTTATTCACAGGCTCTTTATGTACAATTTTCTCTTTTTGTTTTTCTTTATTCTTATTGGTGTTTTGTTAACTGCTAGAAAGATGATTCGGATTGAGCCTTCCTTTATTGATAATGACGTCTCTACTCCTCAATTGAATTTTCCTTTGGACTTCATCTATAGCATGTAGTACCCCCTATGGTATTGTTCTGATTCTTCCTCAAAATCTTTCTGATCCACTTCTTGAGCGTACAAGTTATGCTCTATCTCTATGAGGTATATATCATAGTTTAGATTGTTGAAATGATGGATTTGGTCTTCAGTCAGTTACTCTTCACCTTCACCATCAACATAGTTTTCGAGGAAAGGTGGTTGTATTTGCTGGTCGTTCAAGTTTCTAGGATTCCTTGTGTCCCTCTATCTAATCTGTGGGGCTTGAGGGGTGTTAGGTATTCTGAAATTAGGGTTCCTGATTTGGGGCTCATTTTTCTCCCTATTCAGTGATCCATTATCTACAACCATTTTATCCATCAGCTTCTCTATCATCTTCAACATCATTTCAAACTTCACATCGTTAGAAGAAGCAGTAGAAGTAGAAGGCCCATCTTCTCTAGTTTTCATCGTCTCCATCTTCTGCTTGATATTCCCACTCACCATCATGTTAGCTTCCAATTCTAAGGCATCTTGAAACATGGCAGGAATATTTAAACACTTTCTCTCTCTCAAAAGCAAGGCGAATTCGCTATCAAAAGCATCAACGTAGTGGATTTTTGCGGCACCTACTAGTGGTTTGATATCAGCAGGGATAGAATTGTATACCCTCATAAATCTACTGGAAAATTTGTGAACAGACTCAAAACCTCCCTTCATCAGGCCATTATACTGAGATAGCACTTGTAGGGGGCTTCTCTTATCATCCCATCTTTCCAGAAATGCATTTTGGAAAGAAGCGAATATACGAATGGACCCAACAGGAAAATATTTGAACCATTTCTTCGCCTCTCCAGATAGGCTCAACACGAATAGCCTCATTTTGACATCGTCATCATCTATCAGCTCTAGGTCCATAAAATTGTCGAATCTATCGACATGCTGTCTGGATGTGAAATTTCTCTCTCCATCATAGAATGGGATTTTCTGGGCATAGCCTTGAGGAACATCATGTAGCATAAGAGGTAAAACCAGTGGGGAAAATATGGCAGCCATCAGCCTAGGTAGATTCGGGACAACGGGAGGAACTTGGAAGGATGGAGGGTTTTGAACCGCTAGAGGGGTACAATGATGAAAATTTTGAAAATCAGGGTTTCTCGCACCAGGGTTCTTAGAGATTTGAAGGTTCTGCCAAAGAGAATCCAACATATATGACTCTAACCTATTATGATTCACTTCGGTGTTCTTCAAGTTAGAATCAGATTTAGACTTCAATAGGGATCTTTCAAAGTTATTTCCCCCCACATAATCTTGAATGTTATGGAATTCTTGAGTAGATGAATTTCCAAACTAAGGAATACCTAATTGGTCCTTTCCCTTATTTCTAAGCAATTTATTAGTGTTATCCACACTTTGCAAGATTTCAGTGTCAGGATTACCTCTAGTATGCGGCCGCCTGGAAGCCAGGATGTCTTATGTAAATAGCTTAGAACCAATGTGGATTCGGTAGGGGAAATGCACAAACTTATTCAATCATAGGAGCTTCTGTTTTCCCATAGAAACTCTGCCTTCTTAAAGTCTTTGTCGTTTCTCCCAAGGATGATTTTCACTTTCGTTCCCCGACAACGGCACCATTTTGTTAGCACTCAGGATCACACCCAAGGTTGCAGAAGGCGGACCCCGAGGTAATAGCAGAATCGATTTAGGAAAGACGAGTTGGATTCTTCCTTTCCAGAGAGGGATCTCTCATAAGAGCATTTATCAAGGCCATATTTAAAGATAAAACAAATTCAAGTTGATTTCAAGGTTGAAAACAAGGCAAGCACAATTGGACTATGGAGTCACAATTATCAAAAGACACAGAGCGATTTTCATGGAGAGTGTCTGCAAAAGCAAGGTAGTACTTCAGTTACGGCCAATATATTTTTGGTTTGGTGGAAAAGGAAGAAAGATGACAGCCCATTAAAGCAGAGCACTAGTTAGATGAATTCTATGTCAACTTTGGTAGAAATAATTTTTGAATATCAGAGATGAAAGACAGAGCATAGAAAAGTACAAATTTTAAAACTATCACACATTTATCTTAGATATGAAATAAAAACATAATGGATAGATTAACAAGAAGACACACACATAAAGAAAATAAATCACAGACTATAACTGGGAAATACACATGAATTCATGCATCCAAAAACTAGCATCTGGGTCTGCAACTTTTATTAAAACATATCAAAATTACATAAATGCAAAATTATTACGAGTTCCAACCCTTTATTCCTCTCCCAAGGGTATACTTATAATGCCTTGGGCCCCCGAGACCAACCTCAAAAAAGGGCCAAAATCAACTACAAATTCGGAAACAAACTCCTGACAAAGTGCAACGTGGCATATTTACCATGATTTACACTAAACAAAAAGTGATGGGGGTAACATGCATGCCGAAATTAGAGCAGCAATGCATCTTCAGAATCTAGGCTCGCTTGATCGTCCTACACTTGTATCTTCAATCCTTATCACAGCTTAGGAACATATTCACTAGCATAGCCTGTATTTAGTCTTTCCATAATTTTCAATTGTCTTCCATTGATTAGTAGTTAGCATTTCCAACTTGGTCATCTCTTTAGAGAATGCACTGAGTCCCACGTTTTCCAGGTAAGAAAACATTGGAAACTTGGTGCATATAGCTCTGAAGTCAAATAGCAATTCGAATTCCCCAGTTAATTTGTTAGTTACAGTTTTACCTGATAGGGGATGTTGTACCATATTGTTAAATTGTCTATGATCTTATCTATAATTGATTAACCTGTCATAATATTCTTTCTGAGACAAAATTGGTCTATTTTCTTCCCAAAAGAAAGGAATCCCTCTTTTGAACAAAGGACCGAAAAGTAGAATGAATTCTTTAACCTGATTGTGCATACATTTTACCTTTGCTTCAACTATTTCTAAATGACGATGTTTAGTTACCACTTTCCTTGCCCATGTGATGACCAAAACTCTATCCTGGATGTTTTCCTATCTGAGGTATTCTTTGATAACATTGTTTAGGAAACTGATTGCATTATTGGTTGTGTCCATGGGCCTTTTGTTCAAGTCACGTTTTTCCATCTGAACATTTTTTATATCTACCTGTGTAGTAATGTCTTTATCCCGAATAAAATCCAAATAGGGTTGAACCTTGGGTGCCTCTGTTATCATCACATCCTAGATAATATGTTTTTCCCCTTGTAGGGATGCTTGGCCTGAAACCTATTTTGTTAGTTTGTTGTTCTTTTCTACCAACTCTTTATAGTTGTCTTCCAACATCTTTCTTGCTTTTTCTTTGTTTTCAACCATGTCTACCAAGTCCCTGTTTTGTTTCTTCAAACCAATGATTTGTAGAGCCTTAAGACTGACCTGATACATGGCTTGAGAAAGAGAGTCTGCAGCAGATATTTTAGAGGATGGATCACTGACACTTGTTGTTCCTGATCCTTTTCCTTTAGCTCTTCCAATTCTTTTTCCAATTATGTCTGCTTTGTTTCAAAGGCCTTCTCCTTTTCCCAAAGTTATGTATCTCTCTCCCACTGCTTGTCTTTTTCTTCATATTTAAGCAATATGACCTTGCAATTGATCAGTTATGTATTCAAGGATTCATTTTATTTCTCAATCTCTATCATCTTAGAGGTCTGTATGAGGCAGCTAGTTGGGATATCCATAGATATCCAACTTCCTTTTCAACAATTGAATTGCATTCTCTTTCTCCTTTAACAATTTCTGTGTAGCAGCACCTTTGTCAGCCTAGTTGTTAGCTACCAATAGATCTACCTGAATCTTCTTAATTTGAGTTTGGTGAGCCTTATTCTCCAACTTCTCCTTTCTAAGTAGGTCTTCAACCCTTTCTTACCAGATTGTAACTTGGATATCTGTAGTGTAGCCTGTAACAGGACGGTATAAATGATGTCACTTATTTCTTTGTGTAAGTGGATTACATCAGTTTTAGGAACCTTCTTTGGATCCACTCTTAGTTCATCCACTTTGTTTCGTGTAGTTACATCCAAGTTCAATGTGCCTCTGGCTTGATACCTCACAGTCACCAGGGAGGTATCTTGGCTAGGAAACTTTCTCCCTTCATCATACAACTTCATTTTTTCATCAAAAGTCTTTTCACCCGCATCTTTATAAGTGTCCAGTAATTCACTTTTGGACTTGTACTTATTTACAGCTCCTTTAGGGACACTATCAAGTGTATACTCCTAAAATTCAAAAGTTGGGCCTTTGACTTTCACAGTTTTCCTTTTGCCTTTAGCCTTTGCAGTCTGTACAAGCTTTCCCTGCTTTTTAGTATTTAGTTTCTTGGGCATTCTGGCAGTGTCCTCCTCATCTACATCCATGGCTTCTGGGAATCTCTATTATTCCCTTTTCCAGACAAACTAGCTAAAGGAGTGACATGTGTAGTTGCAACAACAATACTAGAGAGATCCTGCTGAGGGGAATTATTTCCTGGTGCAGAGGAAACTGAATTTTCTCACATATCCTCATCATTTCCAGCATCTCTCGGATATTCCATCTAATTTGCTACTTCTAACATCCCTAACACTTCAGAATTCTTGAATGGATTATTTTTGTTGGCTTGCCTCCTATCTGAGATGATATGGTGAGGGTCGTAATTAACTGCAACTTCCATTGAAAATCGCTTTTCCCTGAGCAATTTTTCAATCATTGGTAGGGTGATTTATTTTTAATGGTAAGAGGACCAACTGTCTATGGAAATTTTACTTTTGAGGGTTTCTTAAAGCTCTGGAAATGTTCCTCTTCAGCTATTAGCATTTGTCTGATCAATTCTAATGCAAACACCCTCAATGTCAAAAACGCTGGAAGGACATAGGGCTAATGAGTAAATTCATATACCCTAATCACAATACTATATTCATAAAGGAACCAGTCTCCTACTCTTCTTTCAGGGGATAAATGCAACATATTTTTCATCTCTGGTAGGACCCTAGGTAACCTCTGTTGGAAAAGGACCTCATACACCGGTGCCATGAGAAGATTCATAAACTTGCAATAATCCTTACACATTTCTTCTGTTACAACCATTTTTGGGAGTTGTAGGTTATTTTCATTGAAGCTTAAAAACATCTTTATCAGAAAATACTGAAACCTGAAGGTTCTCATCTGGTGGAAGTTAATTAGCTCTAAATGGATGTTTCCGGATAAAAACTCATCAAATTTAAGATAGGCGGACGATAAGGATTGACTCAATGGTTCAGACCCTACTTGACCGGTGCTAAGGGTGAATATCAGACTCAACAAAGGTTCTGTGATGAATTTGTTCATATCCATACATAGAAGCTAACTCACCAGGGTTATTAAATATTGTGTTTCTTCATTGAATAGGTCGAAATCAATGGGAAAAGGATGATTTAACAACAGACTTTCTGGTTTCGAGCAGGTTTTGAAAAAGACCTCTTTTTGCTTGGTTGAAGACTCTCGAAAAATATGGAGTATGTTTTCTTCTGTGTTCTTTAGACGTCTGGACAACATCAAAGGGGATTAGCAGAGTATCTCAGATTGTAAGGGAACTAATGGGATACAGAATCTTAGACATAGACACATCCATTACTACTCCCTTGGAAGGAGAGTAGTTATTTTTGCACCATTCGGTGAACTTTGGGCAATTTGGGTTTTGTTCAACAAAGAAATAAAAGAAATAAGAACTGAACACCCATTGAGTGTCAATTCACTGCTCCTTAAGGGGTTTCAGTTTGCTCTTTGCGACTTCCACGCTATCGTTGAGTAGGATAGTATCGAAAATATCAGAGCCCTTACCCTCTAGGGCTTCTTGAGCATTATGGTGCTGGAGAATTTGAAGCTCTAAATCCTCTACTTCAGCCATGAAAAACTAACTTAGCAGAGAAAGAGACGTACCAAAGTAGTTGACGGCTTGGTTTGGAGGCTTGTCCACAGTGGCACTTTCTACACAGTTCGAAGCCTCACTTTTTGATGCTCTAGAAAAACAAATGATCTAAACCCAAGTGTTGGATTTTATACTATTTTATTCCCCTTATCTGACCATGCATCTTTCCAGTCAAATGGAACATTAACCGTAGATTTGGGACCTCATAATCTGAGCCATTTAATCTTGATTACTGGTAACTTGCACTATCCTATTTCCCCTATATAACCCTTCATGCACTTCAAATCCGTAGGATTTGATCTCATCCATCGATCAAAACCACCTTACATCTCTTTGTCCGAGTTGGAGGGACATACCAAATTTCTCCAATTTTAACAGTGATTCCTTCCACGCACGTATGACCAGCGGAATCGCCCCTCACCGTGGATATTTCTTCATCTCAATCCCCATCGTCGAACATGCCCTCCTTTTAACCCATTCCACAGATTTGAAACGCTGTCCTCCATTAGCATTTTAGATCAACATAATTTATCTCTGTTGTTGATCTAAGTCACTCTTGATCCTGGCCGTTGAGATCTATTGGTGCTTAATTGATTTCGGAAATTTGAAATGCCCTTTTTCATCATGCAATTTATATTTTCAAAATAGCCCCCTCTGTCGATCTCACTTGGCCATTGATCGTCACCATCGAAATGTGTTCCTTCCCACATCACTCTGTTGATCTAAATTTTCTCTCCTTTCTCGCATGCTCAACACAGGGGGATTGTTTATGACTCGGGATCTCGCACTTCCCTTCATCCGACGGGCCATGGCACTTGTGGGCTGATTTATTCCTGCTTTCACCAAAACTCTCGAATCCATTCTCTCAAGCCTTTCATTTCCTGTAGAAACTCATCAAAATTCTCCAATGTCCCGTGACATAAAAAAATTGGTAGACCTTGTTTCTTGTCTTTTAGATCCAACCCCTCCCAACTATTTAGCACAAAATCAGTGCTAACACACCCTTAACAAAATATGCAATTTTTTTGAAATCACTTATCATTTATAAAGGACAACAATTATTATATAAATTCAAAAAAGGTCAAATTTTAGATAACCCAGCAATCTCCCAAATCCCATTTCTTAGTTTCTTAATGAGCATTTCACCTTTCATATTATATGTGAATAAATGTAAATCATGACGAAAGATTCAAGAATCAATTCCTATTACTTGTCTTTGACATCACATAACTCACAACCACATAATCCTACTTCCAATATAAGCCTAACACCTTGTCTTTTTTAATCTCCACATGAGTTCATGTGTTATGGGAATTTTGGAGATTGCATGTTGATATGATAATTGACATTGCAATGAATCTCCATACTTAATTTGTTCAAATCCCACATTTTCCATAATGTCATTTCCTTTGTTAGATGTGTCTCTACTCTTGGCTCTGTAATACACCAAAACACTTGATCATGGGTTATGGGTGTAAATTGTAATACCATTGGAAATTTATTAACAAGATTTACCACAAATTTGAAGAGCAAACAATAGACACCATAAACCTATGACATGGTTATAGCATTGGTGTTTAATACTTTATTAGTATTTGTGAACATTTGTTGGTCTTCCTAATTTATTATGTAGTTATGCCATCCTTGTTATTGTAATAGATATTTAATGAAAAAATTTAACAAATAAATAATATTTGAATGCAAGTTTCTCAGCAATTCACCTTTCTTGTATAGGAATGGTCCAATTCATTGTAAATATATGTAAAACATTATTTGTTTCACACAAAACTATATTAGTGGTTTTGTTTGGGATAACAAACTATATTAAAATTAGTGATAATGTGTATGTTCTTAATTAAGTTTAGATATAGATATGCACAAAATAGACCTTGTAAATATCATAAAACCTAAAATTGGGATTACAACAATAATAATTGTGATTCTATTCATTCAAATTTTTGCATTGTCAATTCCTCACTTTCTTGATGATATTTCTAGCAACATTAACATTAGCACGACGATACTTTAAGTGTCAAATATTTGAAAATGCCTCGTAGGTATCTTTCCTTTTGCCTCATCCCAAGCCAAAAACCAATGAGATGTATCCTTTATAACCTTAACTAGCAACATTTTTTATACCTAGCCTGGATTCTTAAGTAAACTATGGTGAAGGTAACATAATTCATGTTATAATCAAATCTATGCATTATAAATTATGCTCTATCATCCACTCTATCATTTTTTGTTAATGAATTGAGAAATAAAGTGAACAATCAATGCCCTCTTGACAAGAATAACATATAACAAACTTGGTGGTCTTGATGAGTAATTCCCTTATCTTTCTGTTTGTATGGACCTTAGGAAGCTCCAAATCCTAGACATCATAGCCTAATAATAAGCATTGGATATAATCATGTTATATTTGTATGTTCCTAGAGCCCTATAAAGTACGTAAGATATGTTAATAGATATTATAATGTTTTGATAAATGACCACCATTCAAAAAACGCCTAAGGTTTACTACATTTTCTTCTTTTCTAATAAGATATACAATGAACATGAATCCAATGGCCTGGCATGATTATGATACGATCAATATATGAATCCAAGATGTAGTCCCCATTCATCATATAGATGCACATAACAAATTCTCTTTTCTATTGGTGTCCACAATTTATTTAATTTTCTAAAGCTTTACACCATCATTTTTAACACTTTGTTTCAAAGAAAACAAGCACTGCTTAGCAAATCTGAAATTTTATAATATTTAATGTACATGTAATTCGTCAAAAGAATATATTTGAAATTACAAAGTATGTGTATTATTACTTTCTCTTGAAATTACAACTTATGTGTTTTTGTTCATCATCAATTGTTAACATAAAAATAATTGGATAGACAATGTTTAATTTTGAAATGTGTATTTAGCTTATTGTTTTTAAATTGAAGTACAATTATTTTTCAACTTTTCATTATTGAAAACATATACTATACAACTTAAAATTAAAAAATGACCTTCAAATTTAATCACTTGTTTTATTAATAACTTTATAGGATATCCCCACTTTGTAAAACATGACTTTAAACTAATTTTAATTGAAATTCTCACCAAATAATAATACAAAATAACCACCCAAAAAGGAAGGCATACAAGTGAAAGTCTACGTACTTATAGGCCAATTACCATATTTTAACTACCGTATTTTGTTTATACACTATAATACAACTTAACCAAAACACTAAAAGAAATCTTAAAATTATCTTTTCCCAAAACAAAAAAAGAACTTGCACTAAAAAAAGAACTTGAGGCCAAAATGTAATCACTAACTAAGAGACACACGTTTGTTTGATCATCTCTTTTTCAAACCCAAGAGATGTTTACGTTTGTTTGATCGTCTATTTTTCAAATGTGAATACCGTTGACTCCACATTCCATATATATACCGCATTTTTTTTCGTTGTGCCGTGTTCATTCCTGTCCATGACCAATTAATTTTGGAGACAAGAATGGAACATCGGGCGTCATTCCGAATCTTGTTTCAGACACTTTTCTATTAATGCAACTATACCCATTTTCTACCCACAGGTTTCGAAAGGTGTATCATCATTTGTTGAGGTAAGCTTCTGAATTACGATCACATCCCATAACCCCTGTTGTTATTTGAATTGATTGATCATTTTATAATTAATTAAGGTTTCTTTTATATCTACCTTGCTTTTGTGCAGGGTGTTGTATGTATGTGATTATCATGCTTATTACTATTTTTATTTTTATTCTTATCACTATTTCTACGTTTATTCCATGCTATTCATTATCATTGGAGCATGTGCTGTTCGCTTCATTTTAATGGCTAGATTTTATTTTTTTAGGCCTCTGTTTGTTCATTTTAACTTTTCATCTAACACTGAATCAAGATCTTATGCTGAGGATATATTGATGAGGTTCGATTTGAAGAAAACCATGAATATCAACTATCCATCCAAACTAGTTTATAGGACGGAATGCATTTTACAGAGCTTGCTATGTTCCGTCTTTGTATTCATACCAAAGATTGGACACCCAAAACCTTATGACTTGAATTCTTTTTGAATATAATGTAAGCAAGCAAGCAATATAGAGAATTGCCTTGGATAGAATTCTCTCCAAATAATTGTATGGTTTCTCCAGAAAACCAAGAATCATTTTGATGAGAGGCTTCATATTTCATCAAGATAATTAACGTTTTGAAGCTAGTTTATAACAAGGAAGATGCCCTCAGAAAATTATGAAACAGGACCCCTTGATACGGGTTTAGGCATAAGCTTCTGAAATATGCTGTGAATGCTAGTTTTAATTTTATTCAGGTATAGGCTGGTTATGGAACGTAATCCTAAATTCATGTTTAACACAGACACGACATAATTTACTCAAACTGAAATTATATTATTTTAGCTTAAGATATTGACCCTTTGTACTGATAAGCTATTTCTATGTATTATTGTGTGAGAGAGTTGATACTGAAACTTTGGAAGCATTAGAGAAGCACTGCTCTGCAGGACTTTCAAACTAGGTCGTCTTACCTTAGAAAGCACAAATTAGAAAATACCTTTGACATGGTATCTTGGACTAAAAATCTAGTTTTATATCATATTCTAATTAAGGTAATGAAAGCAGCAATATACTTTCAACAGTACAGCTGGTAGTTATGCAATGGATCAGGATACAGAGTGCTGACTCCACTACTAAACACAACATGTATTTTCTATATGGTTTTCAAAACACTTGTGCTGTAGAGTTTGAGCAGCTACCGTAACACAACAGGAAGGTCCACAGTTTGGCAGTGGGTTCTAGTGTGTCCCAGTTCAAACACTGGTATAAAATAAGGGCCCAACAATGTTTTATCTCTTGTCTTTATGAAAAGGTAGTTGGGTAACCCCTAATCTGGTCTTGTTCTTGCTCCTGCCATGAAATCAGAAAAATAACAATTCTGCTTCACAACCAAAATCATAGAACAACAATCCTCAGGTATGGCATTCCTCTGACCAAAACGATGAATGAAAGTAATGTAATGACAATAGTAGTACACTGATCAACCGATGCTGCTCCAATAATCAAAGAGAGATATTCGATGGTAAGATATATATTCAGTGCAGTGCTGTTCTGTGGTAAGACAGTAACAAAATTTACCCCTAGATAGAAATCACGAGTAAATAAGCCCCAAATTAGGACATTATTATTGAGAAGTTTATAGAAATAGGATTCAGGACATTTTCCATTTTACAGAAATAGGATTCAGGACATTTTCCATCATAAGATTTGAAGTTACTCGAAATAAAGACTGACAATCTGTCAAAGGTGACAGGCACATACATTGATGAGATCAGATTATTTGCTCTCTTTTTCCAATATCATAGCATCTATGTGAATAGAAAATTAGAAATGTGTTAGAAAATAGTGTAACAAAAACAGTAAGTGAATAAAAGATAACACGATCAACATCACGTTCAGGAACACGGTACTTCTTGAACACATCAATCACTACAATTTTGTGCTCGAGCAACCATTTATTATAGCAGGCGAATCAGATTGCATAGTTTCAAACTTTCAACAGTAATGTAGCTTCCTTGAAAACAATTTTCATTGCCACAATACTGCTCCACATTTTGCAATTAGACATACATGTGCTGCCCTCAACTCATTTGTCAATTCCATTTGCCTACAATTTTTGTTTGAATCTTCCATCTTTATTCAACTATATTTTCTTTAAAACCGTGGCACCACTTAGATACTAGATAATTCTTAATGTGCATGGCTTTTGTGTCAAAATTCTTAGAACAAAATATTATCCGGTGCTGGTTATGAGTTCTAACTGGAGCCAATACTTTAATTTAGCTTCCAGTAGATCAGTTATTTTCAAAAGAAGCTCAACTCGTTCTCAAAAAATTGTTTCTGCAAATATATTTTTAAAATTGTTTCTAATGAAAATCGACTTAAACATATTTTTTTCCACTACATTGTCAAAGTTTCTCCATTAAATTCTTTTATTTTGTAACTTAAGTGGGATCAATTCTTTAGAGGATTTATTCAACTAATGTTGATGAAATTTATGAAATAACTTCTCAATGAGCACTTTTACCCTTGCAATAGAAAAGGAGAAGGATCTAAATAATTCATCAGCGCAAAATGGTATCTAAACTATAGTGATTTTACTTGAGTCAGCAATCCCCAGATTCAAGTGTCCCAACTTCTTTCAGGTTTTGAAACTTTTGAATATCTTAAAAGGATGAAGCAAGTTTTTGCATATCAGATTTTGGTGACTACATTTGCTAGTTGAACATTAGATTGAATACTACTTAATACGCGTTTCTGGAAATGTATTTTCTATATATTTTCCTGCATAAAACAGCAGATCTACTTGTATTTTTTCTTGTATTAGAAAATTTAAAATTGATATTTGAATACTTCCCTACATTCGAATACTATTTTGAAATGGTAGAAACTTGAAGCCATCCTTGATTATGTATCCTGTTATGTGTTATGTGTAGCCGATAGCTTAGTGTCTCTGAACAGCACTTGCACACTAATCAATTCGAGTGATAAACATGAAGCCACCTGGAAGTGAAGATGTTTTATTTGATTCTGATTTTGAGTCGATGGAGCAGAGTAAGTCAGATAGAAAAGTTCAGGACTCTCTGTTGAAGTTTGTTGCAGATGCAATTGGAAACAAGCTTCTTATTGCATTTTCAAGATTTGGAAAGCATCCCGTGCAGTGGGGTCACTGGCTTGATATTTTAGATGACGAGAATTTGAAAAAGTTCTGCAAAGATGTGAATGGAGAAGAAATTCTTGCAGACGAGAGTGTACAGGAAAGAAATACGATTGTTGATCATCCCTCTTCAGATTCTGATATTGAGGACCCTAGTCCAAATGATGGCATCCATTCTCTTATGATTGCACAAGGTGTAACTGCTTATGCATCTGCAGCTGCAAAGTATAATTGTAAGACAGATATCTCTCGTCCTGTGGCTATGCATCATCAGATGCCTCTTCTAAAGTTATATTATCCTCCTTCAATTTAGTTTTAACTAGTTTTCCTGTTATTACAGATCTTGCTGAATGGCCTTCTCTGGGACCCTTTGACATACAAATACTGACATGTGAGAAATGCTCTCAGCAATTCTTCTCTTCATTTAACTATCAGAGGCACAGACAGATACATCGTCATGTTGTGAATAGTAAAAAGGTTACCAACGTAAAAATATCTCAACAGTTTTAGTATGCAGCATGATCCCTGCGGTGCATCATATGTTTGGTTTTCTATTTTATAATTTTGAAGTTGATTGTGCACTTGCTTCTCTAATCTTCAACCTTTCACAGGAGAACTTAGTGAATGAGAGTGCTGACTTGAGAGCATACTGGGATAAGGTTCTTTAACCACTTATCATGTTATAATCTCTGGAGGAACTATTTTCTTCATGTTTATAGCTTTGATCTATACTATAACTAGTTCTTGTTAATTTGGTATGTGCAGCTCCAGCCAGGCAAGGCCAGAGACATAGTTCATTTTGACAACATAATGTTTGAGGTTAGTCCTTCGTTTGTAAATTCTAAGCTCGTTCATGCTGAAATTGTTTCAGTCCTATATGAATTAAGGGTGTGCAAATTTATTTGCAGGGGATTTCACGAGACTCAGTTATAAAGTATTTGACATCTGTCGTTTGCCATTCCTCCATTCTTCCCCTGCCAAAAAGTTTTTTCAAGGCCGGGAATTCCCTTCTGGTATCCAGTTACATTTGCATTTCGCTCTCACTTAGCATTGTATAGTAGTATCTTTTCTCTTTTGATTCTGATGCATCCATTTAACAGGAATTGTTACAAACCAAGTCCTCCAAGTTTCCATGCACATCAGCAGAACTATTTGACACACTGAATCTTGCAAGTGAGAAGACATTTTTGCAAACCAGAGCATCTGATTCCTTGCAGAATTTTTGTTTTGAGGAAGAAGAAGGGAAGTTAGGACACAAAATCAAGAATCTGGTTGCTTCCATAGGCTTCTTGGTTGAGCAGAGACTGGTATGTTTTTTTGAGTGATTGCATTTGGTTGAAAGTCCTTGTAGAAATTACACTGGTGGGTCAATTCTTTTTGCAAGAAATTTAAATATTAAAAACCAATTTTTGCAATGTTTTCATGCAGTTTAGAAATTATACCAGCCTAGATTCATCTTAACTCTGGATTTATCCATTTTAATTCTGGATTTATCCATCTTAACTCTGGATTTATCATGCATTGATAAGGATCAAATCCCTCAAGGTGTAAACATTTTTTAAAGTGCAATAACTTGAGGAAAAGCTTACACTACCAGTGATTTTATCCCTTTCTGTGATTTTATCCTTATTGATGCATGATAGATCTGAAGTTAAGATGGATCTACTTTGGTGATAAAACTATATTAGC
Source organism: Pseudotsuga menziesii (assembly GCA_001517045.1). NCBI lineage: Eukaryota > Viridiplantae > Streptophyta > Pinopsida > Pinales > Pinaceae > Pseudotsuga > Pseudotsuga menziesii. Next base: position 346,051 of record LPNX010397002.1, on the reverse strand, counting down.
TGAAGTCATAGAAGATGAATGTCACCACTATTATAAAAAAACATATAAATTGCAAAAGAGGTAAAGAGAGACAAATCCTTAATATCCATATCGATGTAATTAATTGCACAAAGCCAAAATTGCAATGGTTGAAAGCAATATTAATTAGTAAATTACATTCTGGTTGAAAATGAGAACTTACTTCCTAGATAGTGAGAATCTTCCCTAGATCACATAGAAACAAGAAATATACAAGTTTCATTAATTGTTCAAGTTATAATTAATTGGAATATATATATATATATATATATATATATATATTTGTTTTGTACTTTAAATTAGGGCTTACATTCTGGAAAAAAAAATTACTTGATATTTTTTATTATTTTATTAGAGTGCCACATACAGTCTAATAAAAGTGGTATTCTCTTTATCTTTCATTTTCTATAATTTTACTTAAATTTTTGACATTACCAATAATTGTTTCAGGATGTTTGAGAGTGGTTCCAACCTCATGGGACTTCATATGCAAAAAGTAAAATTTTAGATCCTATTCAGAATTCGACAGACTTAACAGTTTTAAGGATTTCAGGATTACAAAGTTTCCACCAATTTCTATCATGTACGAGGGTATGAGATTGACATTTAATCAAGCACATCAACCCCTCTATATACCTTGATGTTAGTGGTGTTGATTGTTGAACTCTTGTGTCATGACCTTAACAAAAATTTACTCTTCACTAAAGCAAAATCACTTATTGAGCATCAAAATCTTTTTCTATCTTATTTTAATGATTGGATTAGGAAGTTTCATCAAAGTTGTAAGGTGTAGAGTCATTGACTAGTGTCCTTGGAGGATCAACTTTGATATATATCCTCATTTCCAAAATTTCAAACCCATCCCGGTTTCAAAAACTGGTCCCTGTTTCCCCATTTCGTGCAACTTAAATTCTAAATTTAAAGCTATAATATGAACCCTAGCCTAGTGCTTCTAGGCATTTATCTACTACTACTACAGTTGTAAATGACCTTGAGGAGTTCAAGCTTGAGCCAAATGATGATGCTATTGCATGTGCCATTGCTAGTCTTGATTTTAGTTCTACTTCTAGTTCCAACACTGGTGATGGGTTTGATGGTTGATCATTTTGATCAATGACATGTATGATGTATGATGCAGCGGTATCATAGCATGTTGTTTTTTGGACTCTGTGGGCCATTTAGGCCTCATTGATTATGTATATTTTCCCAGAATCCAGACATGTATTCCAGAGGACACTTCTTGCTATTTTGATATATTCACCCTTATATGGTATATACATGAGTAAACTTTGGATATTTTGTCTCTAATGCTTTGGAATCAAGGATTAGAATTTTTAAAATATTATTTTTCTTTAAAATTCAAATATTTTATGTATTTTTTTAGTAAACTGAGTCATTAACCGAGTCCAAGTCCTAGTTTTAGTTTTAAAGCATTGCTCTGGTTGCAATGATGCACTAGAATTATAGATTCTTGTGGCATTTTTCATCATTTTGTGTTCCATATTACTTTTGAAAAAAGCAGTTTGGGTTCACTGAATGCTGTTTGAAATATTTTTTCTTTACAGGTTGAGGCATGGATTACTGAGAAAGACGTAGAGTCCCTTCGCTTGCAAAAGATGCTCCTAGATGAAGAGGAAGCAGTGCAGAGAAGGTACTATAATAGACACTTGTATGTGTTTTCTTTCAGTGCTAATTCAGTCCTTAAGCTTGAAAATTCTTTTATATAGAGTACTCTTTTAAGATCCATTCTGTTAAACTGTTTCACCCAGGAAAGCAGAGGAACGTGAGAGAAAGCAATTGAAGAGAGAAAGAAAAAAGAACTCAATAAAAAGGATAGCACAGATGTGAGTAATGAGGATTCCAACAAGTTCCTTGAAGTTGGGCTTAAAGAATTGAAAGATATTACGACTGTCATTGACGAGGATTCTGATCAGCCCCTTGCCGATACAAAAGATGCATCTTTAAACAAAGAGAAATCTTCTTCTGAAATTGCTTATGAAGCGAAATCTTCTTCAGAAATTACTTGTGAAGTGCACGATGCAGGTCACACAGGAGATATGGGCACTGATATGGAGCATGGGCTTCCTCAAACCCCAGAACTTCAATCTGATCTTCAACACAGAAAACCAGTCAATACAGAAAATATTTCACATAAATATGAGTTCACTGTTGAAATGCTTATGAAGCAAAACGTGCAAGTCATACAGGAGATATTGTCTTAGCAAAGCACAAGTTCTCTAACTCATCTCCAGATGTTCTCACGAAACGACGGCCAGATGTTTAGGCGCCTGCAGTTTTCAATTTCTGTTCTGTTTGAAACTAATTTTATGCTACAGCATCTTCCCCAAATCTTTTACCAGCTCCATAGAAATACAATAGACAGGGTATGATAAGCATCCAATCTGTGTAAAGTGTTGAAATAATTTTCTTTTGATCAACTTTTGTTTTGATTTTAATCAAGTGGTTTATTTCTTAATAATTTTCTTTTGATGAACTTTTTCGCTTTGATTCTAATGAAGTGTTTTATGGTTTTGAAATAAAATAATTTTATTTATATTAACTTTCGTGTTTTGATATTGATTTTATTAAATTGGTTTATGGTTTTGAAATGGAAAGAGAAGAGGATTTGGCCAGCTTGATAAGGTGTGTGGGGCTAGCCACTTAAGCTCAACACAAATTGCAATTTAATGTTATTTTTTTGTTATGTTGATATTTAAGTAACTTGTTCTCCATTCAGTTTTAAAATATTTGTATGTGTAGATCATTTTTGAAAATGTTGATCACTTTTATCGATATATCAAGTCTGAAAGTTTTTAAAGTGGGTTTATAGGTTCCTAGTTTCTTTGTATAAACTAGTAGAAATTCTATAATTTTTTTGTTTTGGGTAGAAGATTTTTTTATTTCAAGTAGAAAGAAAATTCAAATTATCATATATTTAGACATTCTTTAACAAGATTTGGAGACTTAATCAGAGTTTAGATTATATTAAATACCCTTGAGCATACAAACTTAACCTATATTACCAATTATTACCAATTAATAGACAATCCTATTTTACCCACTAATTAAGACTCTTGACAACATCAATTGCATTTCACTATATCTGACTATCTGATATCTCTGTTTCTCTTTACAGTCAATGTTCTTATTCTTTCTCTCTCCTCGTTTCTTGTACATACGAAACCTCTAAACATCGTTTATTGTATCTTTCTCATTTCTTGTTCCATTTTGCGTTTCTGGTAACATAATCTCATTCCCCGGCACAAAGAACCAGCAGATGCAGAAAATTTGTCTTCACATGTGTTGCCGCCTTACACACACCTGGGTCACGTGGCAGAAATCTTCAAGCCACTCGGTGTGTCCAAGTCTCGAGTCAAGGCTGTCACCTTGTTCTTGACTCCTTCGTTTAGGCTCAACTCCTAACGAAGCCAAGGGGGGTAGACCCTATTATGTTACTAAGGACAATTTACTTAGTGTTGTGATGTTAAACTGAATGAGTTACTTAGGAGTTTGCAATTTAACTATAGATGATCAAAGATGGCAAGATACAAAAGATGAACACACGAAAGCACAATGCTGAGACACAATATATATATAAAACAAGAAAATAACCAGTGCCTTAGAATGGAGTCAAAAAATAGAAACAATGTACTTGCATGTGCTTGGAGTGAGTGTTTTGCGATTGCCTCTTGGTATGTTTTAAGTTAAAATTGAAGTGTGAGTTGATTAAAATTAGGCAAAGGGGGAACTCCAGATATACCCTAGAGTACTTTGGAGTATGTCCAAAACTAAACCTTCACGGCTACCCGCAAGGAATATGTGGGCTCAAATGGAGTCTCTGGGGCTATTGTTCATAACGCACCCATTAGGGTGTGACAGAGATCGGCGCCCCGAGGTCACTTTTCAGAAGTTCCTGCTTCCTTTGGGTATTTTGCCACCGTAAAGGTTTGATCTAGGTGTTGGATTTTCACCTGATGGTTTGTCAGTTGGGGAGAGTGAGTCCTAATTATACTAGTTACCCAAGTGCTTTTGATGCAGCTTGACTGATCGGACGAACTGCAGCCAAGTGCAGACCATACACACTGGAGTCTTGTCAATTTTAGTAAGTTTTAAACTGGGTGTTTTTGTTTAAAAGAAAACCCTCCAGGAACCTCTTTCGATCCAAGTGGATCTCAATCGGGGAATCGAGGAGGGGTTAATTTTATAATAGCTGAAAAACAAATGATCAAAAGAAAACAGATACACAATTCTAGTTTTCTAATTAGTCCTACCACGAACCTCTTTCCCCTTTCGGGTCAATCGGGAAGTCGTGGGGTAAGTATTAAGATTACTTTGAAATATAAAGTATGGAATATGAAATTAATAATAAAATAAATTATACTACCCTACAGATTAGATCAATACTAGTTTGAAAAGAAATGAGCAAAAAGCAACAAAAAGGACACCGACGCAAATCCCCCCAGGGGGGATGGGGAATGGGCTCAAAAGAGCCTATTCAAAAATAATTTTATTAACAACGGTTACAATATCAGAGAACTGATATAATTCCTCTTGATCCTTATATGGATTGAAATCAAGAGATTACAAGGTGTGAAAATCAAAGGTTCTAGTCAAATGGGAGACCCCTGGGGGGATTTGAACGCTCTCGAGGCCACTTTCGAACAGCAGCTTCCTTTCTTTCTGTCAAAACTGCTAAAAACCAGCAAGCATATCAGAATGAAATATGCCCCAAAATACTTTAAGAGTACCTTTGGATCAGCCTACCTTAACTCAAAAAATATGAACTTAAAACTAGTTAAACAGGTGACAAAGGAACCAAGGAAAGCAAGCTTGGCTTGCTGTTTGTGAAGCCAATGAAATATGCACTGATATTGCAGAATATTAAATTTTATCATACAACAAATGAAACTACCATAACAGCAAACTACGAATTTTCAGTAAAATGCTTGCGAAAATATGGTAATTTTAGCTAGATCTCTTAAAATTGAACTTTATGTGCAAAACAAAACTAAGATCTAGACTATGAGCTTCGAGAGTATAGATATATGTTGAAATTACTTTTAAGATGATAGATCTAAACCAAAACAAACCTATGAAAAGGTAACCGGGTGAAGAGTTGATCTTGAGGGAGGAAGAGGAGGAGAGAAATGTCGGTTTCCTTGAAGATCCACAGTGGAGCTTTCAGGTGGAATGTTGAGGGACTATGCCTTTGGAAGGTTTGAAAAGAATGAAGAAGCAAAATAGATCATCATCCTCTCCAATGTAGGAACTTTGCAGCTCAGCTGAAATCAAAGAACTTGCCAAGAAACTTGTGAAATCCGATTAGTACATACACAGAGATTCAAAATAACATGCATATAAGCTTATAGGACATGTTGATTCTAGATATCTAAACATGCATCAAAGGAAGGAGATGGTCAATAAACTTATTGAAAAACACCTTTCCTATCAAGATTATAATAAGCCTATTATCAATCTTGACAACGGATCTACAAGCAATTAGCAAAAAATGAATACAGATACAGGTTACCTCAGTAAAATAATGGAAATAATCATCCACACATGTAATGGCATAACACCATCTAGCCTCCAAAGCTTTTCTTTATTTCAAATGAAGAATTACAACAGTACAATAGCAGCAGCACCTCAATCCCAGTTCTAACTAGCTTGGAAGAAGAGGCTATGCCTAGATATATACAAAATACAAGCCATCCAGCCCAGGGGGGGCGCAATTCCTCATGGAATCAGAGGAAATCAACTGATGGAGAGTCCATCAATGCCTGATCTGTGTCTAACTGAGCCAGATCCGAGTCTCACTGAGTGCAATTGTCAATCAGAGAGCTGATCTGAATGACACCTCAACCTGTTGACTGAAACATCCACCAAAACTCATCTAGATGAGCTAAAACGTGTTGAGGAGAGAGAGAGGGCGAAATTTCCCATAAAGGATGTTGAAGATCAACTCTGAATCTGATTTGATCACCTCCTTCAGTCAAAGATTTGTCAGATCCAGTCAATCTACTTCAGATCTGACTGATTTCAATCAAATCGGCTGAGAATCCACTGATCTATGATTTTGGATTTGCTCCATTATCCATCAATTTATTAATTAAAATAATCAATAAATGATTTTTGGGGCTTTCTGACCTGAGTGATGGAAAATCACTCAAAACTAGGAAATAGTGGGTCCATGGGTTTACATGGTGCTCTTAGCTTGAAAATGAGCACCTACATGACTGAAACAGATTATTTGGCCCACTTTTATTACAAAATTAATTTTTCCAATTAAACTATTAAAAAATAGCCTAAGTTTTGGAAAAAATAAATTTTAATAAAAAACACTGAAAAAACTAAAAAAATTGAAAAATTGAAAAAACCTAGGGGGACTTAGACATGTTCATATGACTCAACCATGATGTCTAGCATGTTTATACATTGACACATAGACTTTAATAACCTCAATAGGCCTAAATGCCAAGCCGACCACCCCAACTTTGGAGGTATGGAGTGAAAAACTTAGAAATTATCAGTCGTTTATTCAACAACCAATAATAACCAAAGTGAAAAAACACCCTGGGCTGATCGGATTGACAAATAAATTCTAAGAGACTGATTCTTTTACAGACACTATCATGCTATAACATTTATTACAATTCCCCCATGGGGTATGAACATGTGATATAGTACAACAAAGCTTCCTAGAAGCAAGACTGAAGGTTCTCTGAAGTCCGAACAAGTTATCATTGTCTAGTTCACCAGGCTCACTTGATAAAAAACCACTAAGTACAACTTAGGTGGTAACATTCTGGCTCCAACTGTGGGACGTGTGCTCGATCTGGTCTTTAAGGCAAGGAGAGGATACGAGAACACCAAAATCTCTGGTTTATATATCCTGTAAAAACATCTCAACTTGACAAAAAAAAAACCTTAGTAGCACAAGCTTTACATAAAAAACCAAATGAACCATTAAGCTTATTTATTTAAACAAAATAAATGTAACTAACTAATGAAAACAAAAATGTTTGATTATAGCTAAGTAAAAAACAAAAAATATGGAAAGTAAGTGCTCTTTTTCAAGGAGCTTATTTTCCTACTCTAAGCATGATATAAAAATGGTTAAGTGTAATCAGAAATCCAATGTAACCACCTAAGAATTTTATTAACATAAAAAAAAATTCCTTGTCTTTGGTTACCAGCCAAAGTAAGGATACTTTATTCAGAAAATTCAAACCTGCGTGGTGATCCGAAAGGGGCGGGATAGATGGGAAATCATGGGCATGAATAATGTCATCAAACTTCCTCCCAAACTGGTAAGTGCTTGCGCAGGCTGCTTCTATCCATGACTGGACAGGGTTGATGTACAAATCGGAATGATGAGGCAGATTGACTACACCATCATACTGATCATCAAGGCTTACCGGATGATAATTCACTGTATAAGCACCAAGCGGCTCCAAGTCATGAGGAAACTCTATATTTGAAGATGATAGTTGAGACTGATATTCTAATAACTGCATCACATCTATCTTTTCACAACACTGCTTCTCCATGTCTTCATTATTGATACCTTTGTGTGGCTTTGCATGATATGACTCTGAATGATCATATGGATAAACTGCATGCTCCTTTTTCATATCAAAGTTTCCCAAGGCCATATGGTCCATGCTCTCTCCTTTAGATATGCCATAGACAGAAAAATCAACAAAACCATCAAAAGTTTCTGGTTCAGTATTTTCCTCTTTATTCATGTCACAGACTGGATTTTCCATGAATGTCCATGACTCCTCATCAACATCTTTATCGGGGATAAGGGAGTCTTCGTCACTTGTATCATGCTCCAAGCTATACTTGTCCTCATTTTCATACTCCTCTTCTTCAGAGAAAAGGTCACAGGGTAGTAAACCTTCCAGACTGTCATCATTATATGGAGAACACATAGGAGTCCCATCATGTATATTACAGTTTTCATCATAAGTTTCACTATAAGATTCTGCAATGGTTTCATCCTCAGGCTTGTACTATTTAGATGGTAACAAAGGGTAGGTCTGGCCTACCATGTATATATGATCAGGATCACTTGAATTTGTTTCCTGATTACTGACCTCGGGAAGTCCATGTTCCATGACTTGATTTGCAACATAACAAGTGCTTTCTTGGTGGAATTGTTCACAGGGTCTACACCATGGAATTAATTCTTCTACCATGTTAGATGAGTCTAACATGTTTGGAATCCTAAGCTCTTGTTGAGGAAACTTCTTTTGATACATCTGATTCTGCCTAGGCTGAAAGTTTCTAGGTCCATTATTTCTTTCCATTGTGATTATTCTATTGTGCATAAGATTCAATTGTGCAAACTGATCTGCCATAAGTTGGTTTTGACTAGTAACCAAGTCTTTTATCATGTCTGTTACCTTTTCCATGGGATCTTTGGAGGCTCCCTTTTCTTCTGATTCAAAGGATTTTCCCTTTTCTTCGTTGTATGAAGTGTTTCCCCTAGTGTAACCTAGAATGTTGGATTTTCTTGAAGACTACATATTCTTTTCTATTTTCTCGGCCAATTCTTGAGCAGTTTTTAGATCGGCCAACTCTTTGTCCCTTAACTGGTACCTCAAATCACCAGTGAAAGCTTCGATGTAAGATATGAGGATGGAGGCATCCCTTGGCTTGATTTCTCTAGGGAGGTCCGCAACCACACGCCTGAACTTAGTATTAAATTCATCAATGGTTTCATTCTCCATCTTCTTTATGTTATGGAGGGCAGCAAGCAGATGTCTTGGTTCTTTCTCTTCCCCCCATTTCTTCTTAAAACCCTCTAGGAATTCACTAAGAGTTTTATATGAATCATCATCTAGGTCAAAGTACCATTATTCATCATCATCTTCCAAGGATAAGGCAAAGAGCATCATTTTGACATCATCATGGTCATGGGCAGCATCATTGCAATAACTGACCAGTTGCTTTTCAAACTTTCGAAGGTGAGACTTGGTAGTGATGGCATTATTGCCCTGAAATATGGGGAGCTTCTTGATAGCATCATTCGGAATGTCATGAGGACTACCTGCTATCTGAGAAGAGTCAAGGGGTTTGTAAAATTCCATCATTTCTTGAGGTTAGTGAACATGACTCTCTACAAATATGTGATGGATATCTGAGAGGGATTGGTCTCCTAAATCTTCAAGGTTTCTATGAGAAGTCTGTCTATTCAATATTTCCCTAATAAACCTTTCGGGATCAGGGAGAGGATTGAATAATTGTCGGCGGTTTCTTCGGGTAGAAATTCTTGAAGGGATGTTAGACAGTGGAGTCGTCAGATGGATCGAGTTTTAATTTTTATGTTTTTTAAAGACTAGATCAATCAAAAGTTTTTATCTTTTTAGTTGTTTAAAAAAAAGTTAAGCTAAGTCGTACTCGGGAATAAAAAGATTTATCCCCGGCAACGGCGCCAAAAAGTGTTTCCGCCTTACACACACCTGGGTCATGTGGCAGAAATCTTCAAGCCACTCGGTGTATCCTTGGGGGCAAGTCTCGAGTCAAGGCTGTCACCTTGTTCTTTACTCCTCCGTTTAGGCTCAACTCCTAACGAAGCCAAGTGGGGTAGACCCTATTATGTTACTAAAGACATTTTACTTAGTGTTGTGATGTTAAACTGAATGAGTTACTTAGGAGTTTGTAATTTAACTATAGATGATCAAAGATAGCAAGATACAAAAGATGAACACACGAAAGCACAATGCTGAGACACAATATATATATAAAACAAGAAAATAACCAGTGCCTTAGAATGGAGTAAAAAAATAGAAACAATGTACTTGCATGTGCTTGGAGTGAGTGTTTTGCGATTGCCTCTTGGTATGTTTTAAGTTAAAATTGAAGTGTGAGTTGATTAAAATTAGGCAAAGGGGGGACTCCAGATATACCCTAGAGTACTTTGGAGTATGTCCAAAACTAAACCTTCACGGCTACCCGCAAGGAATATGTGGGCTGAAATGGAGTCTCTGGGGCTATTTCTCATAACGTACCCGTTAGGGTGTGACAGAGATCGGCGCCCCGAGGTCACTTTTCAGAAGTTCCCGCTTCCTTTGGGTATTTTGCCACCGTAAAGGTTTGATCTAGGTGTTGGATTTTCATCTGATGGTTTGTCAGTTGGGGAGAGTGAGTCCTAATTATACTAGTTACCCAAGTGCTTTTGATGTAGCTTGACTGATCGAACGAACCGCAGCCAAGTGCAGAGCATACACACTGGAGTCTTGTCAATTTTAGTAAGTTTTAAACTGGGTGTTTTTGTTTAAAAGAAAACCCTCCAGGAACCTCTTTCGATCCAAGTGGATCTCAATCGGGGAATCGAGGAGGGGTTAATTTTATAATAGCTGAAAAACAAATGATCAAAATAAAACAGATACACAATTTTAGTTTTCTAATTAGTCCTACCACGAATCTTTTTCCCCTTTCGGGTCAATCGGGAAGTCGTGGGGTAAGTATTAAGATTAATTTGAAATATAAAGTATGGAATATGAAATTAATAATAAAATAAATTATACTACCCTGCATATTAGATCAATACTAGTTTGAAAAGAAATGAGCAAAAAGCAACAAAAAAGACACCGACGCAAATCCCCCCAGGGGAGATGGAAAATGGGCTCGAAAGAGCCTATTCAAAATTAATTTTATTAACATCGGTTACAATATCAGAGAACTGATATAATTCCTCTTGATCCTTATATGGATTGAAATCAAGAGATTACAAGGTGCGAAAATCAAAGGTTCTAGTCAAATGGGAGACCCCTGGGGGGATTTGAACGCTCCCGAGGCCACTTCCGAACAGAAGCTTCCTTTCTTTCTGTCAAAACTGCTAAAAACCAACAAGCATATCAGAATGAAATATGCCCAAAATCAATTTAAGAGTACCTTTGGATCATCCTACCTTAACTCAAAAAAGATGAACTTAAAACTAGCTAAACAAGTGACAAAGGAACCAAGGAAAGCAAGCTTTCCTTGGGATCTTGGCTTGCTGTTTGTGCATCCAATGAAATATGCACTGATATTGCAGAATATTAAATTTTATCATACAGCAAATGAAACTACTATAATAGCAAGCTACGAATTTTCACTAAAATGCTTGCGAAAATATGGTAATTTTAGCTAGATCTCTTAAAATTGAACTTTATGTGCAAAACAAAACTAAGATCTAGACTATGAGCTTCGAGATGATAGATCTATGTTGATTTAAGATGATAGATCTAAACCAAAACAAAGCTATGAAAAGGTAACTGGGAGAAGAGTTGATCTTAAGGGAGGAAGAGGAGGAGAGAAATGCCGGTTTTTTTGAAGATCCACAGTGGAGCTTTCAGGTGGAATGTCGAGGGACTATGCCTTTGGAAGGTTTGAAGAGAGTGAAGAAGCAAACTAGATCAACATCCTCTCCAATGTAGGAACCTGCAGCTCAGCTGAAATCAAAGAAACTTGTGAGATCCGATTAGTACATACACAGAGATTCAAAATAACATGCATATAAACTTATAGGACATGTTGAATCTAGATCTCTAAACATGCATCAAAGGAAGAAGATGGTCAATAAACTTACTGAAAAACACCTTTCCTATCAAGATTATAATAAGCCTATTATCAATCTTGACAACGGATCTACAAGCAATTAGCAAAAAATGAATACAGATACAGGTTACCTCAGTAAAATAATGGCAATAATCATCCACACATGTAATGGCACAACACCGTCTAGCCTCCAAAGCTTTTCTTTATTTCAAATGAAGAATTACAACAGTACAATAGCAACAGCACCTCAATCCCAATTCTAACTAGCTTGGAAGAGGAGGCTGTGCCTGGATATAAACAAAATACAAGCCATCCAGCCCAGGGGGGGCGCAATTCCTCATGGAATCAGATGAAATCAACTGATGGAGAGTCCATCAATGCTTGATCTGTGTCTAACTGAGCCAGATTTGAGTCTCACTGAGTGCAATTGTCAATCAGAGAGCTGATTTCACTGACACCTCAACCTATTGACTGAAGCATCCACAAAAACTCATCCAGATGAGCTAAAACGTGTTGAGGAGAGAGGAAGGGCGAAATTTCCCATAAAGGATGCTGCAGATCAACTCTGGATCTGATTTGATCACCTCCTTCAGTTAAGGATTTGTCAGATCCAGTCAATCTGCTTCAGATCTGTCTAATTTCAATCAAATCGACTGAGAATCCACTGATCTATGATTTTGGATTTGCTCCATTATTCATCAATTTATTAATTAAAATAATCAATAAATGATTTTTGGGGCTTTCTGACCTGGTGATGGAAAATCACTCAAAACTAGGAAATAGTGGGTCCATGGGTTTACATGGTGCTCTTAGCTTGAAAATGAGCACCTAGATGACCGAAACAA
>LPNX010397002.1:257825-333514 GCA_001517045.1 Pseudotsuga menziesii | reverse complement strand
ATTACAATTCCCCCATGGGGTATGAACATGTGATATAGTACAACAAAGCTTCCTAGAAGCAAGACTGAAGGTTCTCTGAAGTCCGAACAAGTTATCCTTGTCTAGTTCACCAGGCTCACTTGATTAAAAAAACCACTAAGTACAACTTAGGTGGTAACACCATGAATCTGTTGTTGTAGTTACTGGTGAAACAAAAGATACAGGTCATACAAGAGATACTGATACAAAATTGGAACATAGTGCTTCTTGCTCATTCCCAAAAGTTCATTCTAATCCCAATCATCAAAGGCCAGTCCATAAAGAAGATTTTATCTTCACAGTTAGAAAAACCCCTATTGAAGGAGTCTGTTAAACTTCATATAAAGACTAATCTGTAATTGAATATCCTTATGGAAGAAATTAGCATCAATAGATTAAGTTTTTGATGTCATTATGTATCTTTAGACACAAAAGAATCAATCCGCCAGATGCACATTTCAGTGCACATTACTGCAACAATTGAGTATATTCAGATTATGTTGTGAAATATGTAGTTAAGCTACTAAGGTAAGTAGTTGAAAACACAGAAGCAACAATATCCAAAATTCAGAATCTGGTGTTGGAACATTTGGTTGTAGAAACTCCCAGAAATGGTATACCAGATAGAGGTTTGGTGAGAAACACACTCTAAGTAACATTTGTATGAGATACAACTTCTGGGGCATAAGAGGAATCTGTAGAAGCTATACTAACAGATTAAAATTCGAGGGTGGCAGGACACATGCCTGGTTCTTTACGCTTAAGTGTATGATCAAAACGACAGTGGGAATAACACAAACATGTAACCTTTGATTCTGGTATCCTGAATTTTTCAAAAGTATAGGTAATAGTAACTAAAAAATTTATTAAAAGAATTGATCAAACATGGTTCTTTTAGGGTATTGAAAATCTAATAAGAGGAGGTAAGTTGTATGGATAGCTATGAATGCATGTTACTATGCTGTTTGGTTCACTATGTCACATTTTCTTTATTCTGCATTCTGAGAGGCTCGTTTTTAGAGCAAAAAAGAATTCATTCAAACATGAATTTACTTCCTGTAAGTCCATACTTACTGAAAATAAGATTAATTTTGAAGATGTGTTCCTTCTTTGCAATCTTTCTTTTGGTGTTCTTGGTTTCAATTTACAGTTGTGTTATATTTGAGGCTTCCTTAATTTGGTTTGAAATGCTCGTTTGTATTTTATATGCTGTCTTTACATCTCAAAGAGTCTTTGAACTAACTTGTCTTGGTCATCTCTCATTCTAAATTGTTTCTGTTGTCATTTTTTTCCTTTCCTTCACAAGTCATTGACTTCCATTTCAGGGATAAGTTCATCAAGTCAATGTTTGCCATAGTTACCTTAAACCTAATCCACAATAACAAGCTATTTAGCAAAAACAAAAACATAGCAGAACAAGAAACAGGGCTAGAGAATTCTGAGAGATAGGAAGCCTGAACATACCTGAGAGTATATTACACATATCAAATTGATCAATAATGTCTTGATCTAGGGTGAAGACAGAAAGGGGGACGGGCAAGAAATAATTCTTCTGGCCATGTTTGTGGCAACAAAGATGACAAGAATGGTGAAATACAAGTAAGTCGTTAGCCTTTTTTTTTAAGGTCTGATAGGCCAAAGTTTGTCTCGGCTAATGTTAACAGTCATCATCATTATTAACGATGTCTAATGCCCATTAATAACTGAAAAGAAGTCAATCAGACTGGTACATACAAGTCATACAATGCTTCAAGGAAGCACCTAATTGTGTTGTGTAGGGTAAATCTAAACCCAAAATGAGTTTGGTACATGAAAGGTAATAGGAAGCTTAGTGAATGTAAAGGAAAGTACCGAGCCACCCTAAAACAACTATGGAGAAGATAAATACATAGAAACTCTTGCCAAGTAGCCAAATGCATATCAAGACAAAGTCTAAAATACTCACCCAACCCAACAAAGAAGTCAAAGAGTTATCAACAACTATTCTTTGGATCAATCATGAGAGGTTTATAGAAGACTTAAACATTCTAGCATTAAACCTTAAGCACAATAATAGAACCAAAAGGAAGAAGCTTCAATAATTGACAACACTTTTCACAACATAGAGAGAACCCTTAACACTGTAAATAACACAAAAGAAAAATATATTGATAAAAAAAGTAGTTATCTATTTCTGAGAAAAACCACACCTTCATTACAATAAAATATTCATTATTTCCTTAAATCTAACCCAAAATAATGTAAAATAATACAAAATGGTAACCTAACAACCGACTCTTAATTAAAAAAAATGATACCCAAAACCACTGGGAGAATGATAAGATTCATGACCCCATTTCTTTCTAATATTCTCAACAAAACACCCCAAAAGTGGGTTAAATCCATTTTATTAAAATAAAATAATGATGATCCTTTAACAATGTCTCAAGATGCTTTTCTAAAAATAATATAATATATATCTCTTAAGGCATCCCATAAAGTTAGAAACGTCCTCCAAGAGCCCAAACAATCAGCCATGAAATAGCAGGACTACCCATCCACCTAAAGGCTTAACATGTGATGGCTCCAACTGGGCGGTCCAAAAATGTTTATCGTGTGCTCCATTAACACAGCTTTATAGAAAACGATGGTGGCTTCTTTCCAAATGACCATCGCTCACCAAGCTCAAGCCAAAGGAATGAGGGTCATCTTGATTCCAATCAAGGAGTAGAATATGTTTCAAACCATAACACGTGAATGAAATCCAATGCTCAGAAATTTCACGAGCAAATGAACGCTGCTTCATTCAGAAATCTCAGGGTTGACGCCATAGCTGGAGATCGGATTTTCCCTTGGCGGTGACATGTGACAGCTCCAATTGTGTTAATCCACAAAAGAATTTCCGGTCCATATCAAAGCCATGATATAATATATCTTACAGGAAGGATTCTCCAAGCACCGAATGACCAAATCGTCGCTGACTGGAAGTAAGACACAGGAACAAAGTGATGAGAGATTGAAACGCTGGCTTGGAAATAAGATGATCTTCTATAGGAACTGTTTAAACAGTGCTGAAGATGCCTCCAAAATCCCTTCTATGCTTGACTGGACCTATTGATTCCACGTGATTCTCTTACGGACTGATGTAAACACTGAACTTTCTGTTCTGTTCTGGGATAGCAGTCAATTTGTGCAAGTTGGTTGTGTCGGACTTTGCTACAGGAAATTGCAAATTAATGATCCAAAAGAAAGTTTTATCACTCTTCAAACACTACACCACTGTAATGAAGGGTTTTAAGTTTTAACTTTTAGTGTCCTCATACTGCAATGTGATCTGAACTAGGGGGACTATTACCCATCCAATCTCTCTGCTCAGCCACTAATCAAATTGTCCCTCTTGCTGTCGTTTCCAAATCAGACCACTGTTTCCTCCAAGTAAATTAGACCTTGCTGAGATTGACTGTTGCCATGCACCCTTGTTGCTATCGAAACCTTTCTAAACATTGCTATGATATTTGCTGACCCATACATTGCACTGGAATGGCTCTTACAAGCTGGGCGAAATCTTTTGTTTGGCTAGAATATATCACAGTTGGAATTTATCATTGGCTCCTTTTAAGTTTCTTCCAAAGTGAAATCCTCCACTGATATCCGACTCATACTCTACAACAACACAGTTGGAATTTATACTGAAATCCAACCCTTGATGTTGCTACAGAATGGAGTGATATACTTCTTTGGGCTGCTACAGGTTTCAGTTATGTGATGACCGTGCCCTAATACTCTCCTACAGGATGCCAAAGAGTAGCATTACTTCCTCCTTTAACTTCAACCAGGTTAGATGCTTCATTAGGGATGAAAGTCTGCAGGAACGAGGGTTTATCAACTGCTTTTATTGTTGTGTGATGCTCGGAATTGATAATCACCCCCTTTTCAACTGGTTAATACCTTCATTTAGGGCTGCAATATGCCCAGACTTGCTTAAGATCACTGTTATACCATTTCATTTTCAAAAGCAACCAAAAACTGCCATCAAACACTCGGCTATCTGCTTGGAACTGCCATACTTGCTAAACAAGCTCACTTATCGCTGCTACTGTTTTGGAGGCTCGAGAAGGATACTTTTATGAAAGTAGAAGAATGCCTTTACAAAAGTGGAAACCCCTGCAAGAATACAAAATCGAGCCTGAAGAATGATGCCACTGTTTTGCTGAGTATACATCTTCATTGGTGCCTGAAACCTCCTTTGAATGGCATCAACTTTCATGTGTAAAACACCATAAAACCACCAATCTGATTATCAATCAATGATCCAAGGCATCACTGCTGCAAGAGGTTGGGAAAACTTCCTAGAATGACTAGAGTGCTAAGACTGTTGCTTATATCCAAAAGGCTGCCCAGAAATGTAAGGCACACCATAAACAAATGAGTGTAACACATATCATTAAGCCCATAGATGATTCACAACATATTTATTTATGTAGATTAAAATTGCCAAGCAATCGTGTTCGCTTCTTAGGACGTCTTCCCTTGCACGCACTTCTTGTAGTAAAGGTTTTTCCCCTAATTTTTTATCAACCATCTTCTATGAACAAAAATCCTTGCATAATGAAATATGCAAATCATGAAATATGTTTAAAATATAAGAATTTCAACCTTAAATTATAACAAGAATTTATTACATTTTTTTGGTTGAGTAGTGCATTGTCTATAGGCATACACTTAAGTGTGCATGTTGCATATTTTTTAATAGAAACATTTGAAATTTGTATTAAAACATGTTGCAACTAAGATGGACAGTGATATAAAACAAAAGTAGAGCATGCATAGTTCCGAAAAAATATATGCTTTGTAGTGACAATAGAGTACAACCTATAAACTTTTGTAATAGTGCTTACAAGACTTAACAAAGAACTATTGTTAGTGTAAACTCTGAAAATAATATCTAAAATGAAAATATATTTGTAGTACATTGGAAATTACATAATTATGAAAAGGCACACTTTCTTGCATCATCTCATGCAAGATTGGAAGGACGTGGTTCCTACTTATTTACTTCCATGTCCTCCTGGAGCTGATGGAATGTTTCTTCTTGTTTTCAAATTCAATAGGGAAGGAACCTAGATAGAAGTTGAGGATGACAAACCTTTGTTGAGTGTTATGACCATGACTTTCAACCTTGCATATTCCTCCTTTAGTTCTTGAATTTGTCTTTTTTTTGTTGTTGTACTAGGATATCCATAATGATTGCATTCATGTGTTGGTTGTGGAGCCTGATCTTCTTGATTCAGATATGTTATGTAAGTTGTGTTTGGATCCCAACACCGACGGGGGGGTGTGTAGGGGCTTGCCCCCGCACTATAGTCGTCAGAGGGGCGACTATTTTGGGATCACTCCCTGGCAGGGGTTCGGGGGAAGCACCCTCGTAGCAAAAATTTAGGAAAAAATGTCTTGTAAAATGTTGTAATTTCAGAGTCATGACTTGGTCAATAATGGGTGATTTACGGGCCCATGGTTTTGGGTAGCATGTGGTATTTTCCCATGTATTCCGTTTATAAAAGGAAGGCATTGTAATACAACTGTGTATTGTATTGTAGCATTGTAAAATCGATCTATGCGATTGTGAGAGAGAGACTATGAGAGAATGAAGAGGAAGTGCGACAGTGTTGTTGTAGGTTTTATCCCTTCCGATTTGTTGAACAGTATATAAAAGGACTAGAAATTTTTGTGTGGTCGCAGCCCATGTTGGATGAACCACGTTATATTTGGTGTCTCTCTTATAATGTGTGCTATATTTGCATCTTGTTTATTGTTTATTGGTATTGCTTTGCAATTATGTTTTTCTAACAATTTCTATCAGAGACAAAAGGTCTATTTGGATGGTAAACTCGTAGGAAAGAAGGGTTCCTCATTCGAATGGGAGAAATGACAGAATAACGAAAGTTTAGGGTCGAGAAATTTAATGGCCAAAACTACCATTTATGGAAGATGCAAATGGAGGACTGTCTGTACCAGAAGGATCTATACCTATCGTTGGGCGAAAAAACAAAACAATGGATGCCAATGAAGGACAAAGAATGGGAGGTTCTTAACATAAAGGTACTGGGAACAATACGACTGTGCCTGGATTCACCGATGGATTTCAATATTTTGAAAGAAAAGACAACAGAGGGTGTGATGAGCACATTGGATAAGCTCTATGAAAACCCTCGCCTTCCAACAAGGTATTTTTAATGAAGCGTTTATTTAATATGAAGATGTCAGAAGGTGGATCTACTGTTGACCATTTAAATGAATTTAATACGATTATTAGTCAGCTAACTTCTGTAAAAGCGAACTTTGATGATGAGGTTAGGGCTCTTATAATCCTGTGCTCATTGCCCAAAAGATGGAATGGCTTGGTCATAGCTGTAAGTAACTCTGTCCTGGGTTCAAACACTCTTAAATTTGATGATGTTGTTGGTGTTATTCTTAGCAAGGAAATACGAAGAAAAATCACAGGTGAGACATCAGGTAATGCGTTGACCATGGAGAGCAGGGGAAGACAAAGGGAGAGAGGAAGGAGCCTAGGTAATCATAAAAAGTATAGAAAGGGAATATCCAAGTCCAAACTGGGAAATAGAGTGTTGGAACTGTGGTAAGAGAGGAAATATGAAGAAAGACTACAGAGCTCCAAAGAAAAAAGGAGACGGGAAGCATGAGACTACTCAAGAAGAAAATGTAGCAGGTTATGTGTTACCAGATGATTTTCTTGCATTAGATAATACTAGTGATTATTGGATAGTATATTCAGGGGATTCATGTCATGCTACACCTCATAGGAAATTCTTTCATGGCTATGTTCAAGGTGATTTTGGACATATTTTATTGGGGGATGATGAACCATGTAAAATTGTTGGAATGAGTAAGATACGAATTAAGTCAAATAATGGAAATGAATGGCTGCTAAAATATGTAAGGCATCTTCCCTCTATGAAAATAAATATGATCTCAACAGGGAAATTGGGAGATAACGGTTGTTTGTCTATGTTTGGAAAAACGTGGTGGAATATCACTAAATGAGCACTGGTAATAGAAAAAGGAGATATGATAGGTATGTTGTATTTCTTTCCTCATAATACTAATTATTCTACCTTTGTAGCTTCCAAAAAAACATGTGCAACATTGTGACATCATAGGATTGGAAACATGAGTAAGATGGGGATGTCAATTCTCCACTAAAGGAAATTGCTTCCATATTTGAAGCAGGTAAGTTTGGAATTTTGTGAGAATTGTGTTTATGGAAAAAAAAAAGAGAGTTGGATTTCTTAGGGTTGGGAAACAAAAGAAGAGTGAAAAGTTAGAGATTATGCATATAGATGTATGGAGACTGACTCAAGTACAATCTCTTGATGTCTCTTGTTATTATGTTACATTTATTGATGATGCAACTAGAAAAACTTAGATTTATTGCATTAGACATAAATCTGATGTGTTTGCTACTTTTAAGAAGTGGAAAGCTTTGGTTGAGAATGAGACAGGGAAAAGAATGACGTGTCTCATATCTGATAATGGAGGTGAATACTGTAGCAAGGAATTTGATCGTTACTGTTCATACAATGGGATTCACAGAGAGAAGAAAGTCCCAAGAACACCACAAGAAAATGGTGTGTTAGTAAGGATGAATAGGACGATCATGGAGCGTGCAAGGTGTATGAGATTGCATGCAGGGTTTCCATTACAGTTTTGGGTTGATGTTGTAGATACTACTGTTTATTTAATAAACATAGGGCCTTCAAGTGCTTTGGATGGTGGGATTCCAAAGGAGACATGGACATGTAAAAAGGTAAACTACTCATTTTTTAGAACTTTTGGTTGTGAAGCATTTGTCCATATTGATAAAGAAAATAAAACAAATCTTGAGGCTAAATCCAATAAATGCATCTTTATTGGATACGAGGTTGAACAGGGATGATTTTAAGAACCACTTCCAAATTTATATGTATAAAAAATAGGCAAATCTTCTTGATATATAGGAAAAATTGAAGGCGATTTTATTAAAGAGATAACATGTATATATAAGTTTTTGGCGAATATTTCATTTTATTATATGATGTTATAAAATATTGGTGAATCTTTCACTAAATTACAACATATTGTAAAATCTTGGCGAATATTTCACTAAATTATAAAATATTGTAAAAACTTAGCGAATATTTTATTGAATTATAAAATTTTGTAAAAAATTGACGAATCTTTCACTGATTTATAAAACAAATTGAATGGCACTCTACTTGTTAATTCCGAGTTCAAGGCTTCTTCAAATGTTGAGTTCAATTGCTTTATTTCAAGTTTTGGTCTCAATACTAAATGGCGGTGGCCTTAGTGATGCCTTCATATCCAAGAAAATCCAAGTGGATCTTGTAGACATGTATTCTAAATGTGGGTGTTTGGAGGATGCACATAAAGTGTTTGACCAAGTTCTAGAGAGAAATACGGTCTCATAGAATGCAATGCTTTTAGGATACACTCAACATGGACATGGTAGGGAGGAACATTATCAAAGGGGTTCTTAGGCTGAATATTTCCATTCATAGCTTATATGACGATACAATTTCCTCTTCTTCTTACTTGCATTTTTTTCCTCTACTAGAGGTTTTATTTGTAGTTTTATCCCTACAATTAGTAGAGTTTTCTTCTTTTTATTCTTTAATAATCTTGGGAGATGATTTTTTTTAAATTCCTTTTATCAACAAATAAATTTCACCCATAGATTTGTGATGGAAAATATTGGCTAAGAAATCATGAATAGAAGAGTCTATTCCACCAAACTTTCCCAAGATTACTATGTTTCCCCATCCACATTAAAAAACACATTGTGGAGGCATATTGACCCACAAGCAGCAAGCATGCATGTCACATCCCTTCCCCTCTCTCGCCGAGGAGATGATGCGACTCAACTTTGCTGTCTATTCGGGGATCTAACTCCATGAACATAATAAAAAATGCATTGAAACTAAAAATACATATGCAAATGTATAATGTATGAAAACACAGCTGAAGCAAATACATTTCAACACATTTCATATGTTCATAATAATTGTTTAAAACAAATACATTGCAAGATTAATATAAGTGAGCACTTATATTGAAAATGAGTTGCCCCGCAACTAGCTATGTCACTGCAATGTTCCACCCAACCATAGGCTAGTTGTGCTCATCAATGTCTCATCACAATTGCCACCCCCAAGCTAGGCATGATTTCCACAAGGAATAAGGGAACAACAGGCTCACACATATCCAAATACACATCAGGTTTCAGCCAAACCAATCTACAATTGGGTTTATCAGGCTGCTAAGACAGTGAAAAGGAAGAATTGATAAGCTAGTGAGCTCAACCACAGAGCTATGGACACCCGCACAAGATCTATCTAGCTTGGCCTCCACAATACCTACACACCCAACACAAGGAAGTATTCTCTTCACTGCTACACAGTCCCTGAGGCCCTACCTTCCCTTCTAGTGCTCTTCAGGGTGTGCATAGAAGAATAGCCAGCCCCTCTTGATATTTCTGTGAGGTTTCTCTATTCACTAGGTTTATCAAGCCAATTCTGGGCCTCTTCCACTCCTAGAGTTTAAACCAAAACAAGGATGCACATAACAACAAAACACAAGTGTTGGGTATGAAGAAAAACATCGTGACAACCAAAAACGAAATGGTGAATGGGGGAAATCAACCTTGGGTGAGCAATTTGATTTCAACAAACATTCTTGGGCATTACAGGGGAAAAGCGACCTCCCTAAAAACCCAAATCGTGAATCTCGCTTCCCATCCACTGTGCATTAGAAAAACAAGTTTCCAATTTGGAGAAGAATGAGGAAAATTGTAGAAATTGTGAGGGAAAACACCCCAGCTATCTCCAGTTGTATGAGGGAGAGTGTCACATACCCCAAATTGCAAAAAAAAAACATTTTATGTTTGAGAAGACATTATGTTTTAATTTTATTGTAAAGTTTGTAATTATTGATTAAGTGGGGTCAAGGATGATTGTATTTAATTGCTGAATATTTTTGTTAATTAATAAATAAAAGATGAGACAATAGCTTAAGGGGGTTGTTAAATGAGTGTCTACTAGCCACATGGTGGAATAGACTGGGTTGAGAGCTGATTGACACTTGGAAGCATCCTCAAACTACTTCTAGTTGTTGCAGGATGAAACTTCCCTATTTTTGTGGTCATGTTCCCCAAAAAAGTGGAACAAGAGCAGGTGACTCATTAAGTGAAAAAAACTGAACCAAAAGACCTAGGAAAGCTTATAAACTACCCATCGAATTCAGCTAAGGATGTTCAATCTTTACTTGTGAAATTTATGAGTGAAATTTGTGCACAAGAGGTTCGACGGAGGGGATAGGAAGAAGTGTTTGAGTGTGAAAGTGTTGATTTGCTGAACTAGTGCAACTGTTTTGGCTGAGTTCTTACTGCTATAGGTAGAATTATTACTGCTGATTACTTTGTGGAGTTGTAGGGGTTTCTTAACCCATTATCTCACCCAGTGATTTCAACCAGGTGGACCAGTAGACAGGTTCGGGGGTCCTAAGCCTAGCTGCTAAGCTATCTTCAAGAATTTGGTTGGGTGGAACGAGCTCCTTAGGCTATTGTCTCCTATGCTATATTACCAGGTTCTGAATGTTATTTAATTTTCTCTATGCAAGCATAGGAACTGGAATGTATGAATTTAGGAGTTAATGTATTTATATGACTAATTCATTTGTTTTTTTTATAAATTAGTTGGCTAAATATTTTATTGTTCAAAGATGGATAAATTCTAGTTAAATATGTAGTAGAATAAATGATTAGGGTTAGTTTAAATTTACTGATGAATGAATTACCTGACTGTATTTTTCCACACCTCTGAGGAGGTAGTACTCTAGTACAGTAGGTGAAATTAAGTTTGATGAATAAATCAAATCAAGATGTGTAGGAATCTGATTATTTACTTTCTATTGTTAATCTTTATAGAAATGTTTAAATGAAAGATTCGTCTATTTCAGAAGTTTCATTAGTTAAATACATCTATTTAATTTATAACCATACAATACCTTAAAAGAATGTTTACTAAAAACTAGTACACAGTTTGTGTAATTGTGTTCTTTTTAACACAGTAAAAATAACTATGTTTAAGGCGTAACCTAATATATATACATATAATTATTAACTAATATAGAACAAAAAAAAATGTAAATGGAGCAACTTTATATTATATAAACAATATAATGAAATTGTAGTAATAATTTAGGTATTACAAATAACAAATACCTAATTGCAGTAATACTATAAATAAAACATCAAGTATCAAATATTCTATAATTTTTCTTGGGTCTAAACCCTAAATAAGAAAACCTATCAAACTAAGTTATGTTCTTCCTTTTTCTTTCAAAGTTAAAGTATTCTCAGTTTTATCCAAAACTTACTGTTGTTCAAATCTTTCCATAAATAAATATATATTTTTTTCTAATTTATATTTTCCCTAAATGAAAATATTTAAAAAAAAACCAGAAACTATGAAAGGTTTGATATTAAACAGGCTGTGCATAGCCATACATTACATAAAAGCATTCTCTGAGAGTTCATGCTCTTCTGAAAAGGAAAAGGAAAAACAGGGCCAAAGGGATGACCATAAAAAGCCAAACAGATTTTTTACATAGCTCCTAGAAACATAGGTAGTATATACCCTAATTGCTGATTAAGAAATAGACAAAAAAACATGGACTATCAAAACCATTAAAAGTTGCCTGGGTGTTTCAGAGGCTGAGCAACCGATTCCTCCTCCATCAAGTGAACTCCCACTGGGGGATTTTCATTTGCTTGACTGCCTTGGTTCATGTTTACCAAACACTGGAGGTCCTCCTAAATCCGGTCCACCTTAACCATTATTTCTTTGAGATTCATCTCTGTGTCATCAATCCTGGAGTCGTGATTGCTGATCTGATAAGAGGTGTAACTAACCACCTACACCATATTCTTGATTTCTTGTGCAACCTTTTTACTGTCCATGATACCAATTGCCACCATTTCGTACAAACACCTAAGATTTTTATTCAAATCATCAAGACTGACATTTTCATTTGCATGGTCCATTTTGTCTTGTCTGGAATTGGGGTTGGCAAGAGTTAATCTAGAGAAACTACTGTGGAGATCCCTTGCTGAACCTTCGATCTCTTGAGCTTGCTCACCACAAAAATACCACTGAGGATAGAATTGAGAGTGATAAATTCTTGCTGAAGAGAGTCACTTTCTTTTTTGCCGCGACAAGAGAGAGTGCTGACCGGTCCTTCCTTCCACCTAGAACACTTACACCCAAAAATCGAATTGTTTCCTTCTATGAAAGGCTGACCTTCAACGGGAATGTTGAACATAGCACTTGAGTTTAAGCACCACAAAGGACCAATAGCTTATGAAGAGAAGTAACAGGTTAAGAAGGCAACTAAAGCCAACCGTTCCTTGATGAAGACCTTGGTCAAAGGAAAAGACTCCCATGGGATCCCCTGAACAATGCCTTCGTCGACACCAGAAATGATAGCCAACAGAGTCCTCTCTGGAGAATACACAGAGCGAGAGGAAATCACACCGTTAACAAAAGGAGCATGGAGATATGGGAAGCTTCCGGATGAAGCCATATTGAAAAGGACGAAGAGACCTGGAGCGTGCGAGTTGGGAGTGCAATAAAGCTGAGGGAAATGGCTCATAAAAGAAACAAGGATCGAGGTAAGGTGAGTGAGGAGTGGAGAACATGCGTCGACGAGGAGGGGAGCATGCGATCAATGTAATCAAACCTTTGAGCCTTCACAAAATTCGATGGGAATGGGTTTGGTACCACAAAAATCAAACCTTTGATACCACAAGTTCATTAGGGGATGGGTTTGGTTTTTATGCCTAAACCATTGAGGCAATAGTGAGCCTTAGGGAAGGAGGCCCCTACATTGGCCAAGTTATCTGCTGCGGCATTATTTGCACGAATAATGTGATAAAATTCATAATTTTTCAATAGGAGAGGGATGATTTTATCATACAGCTGTCAAAACTTTATGGAGCCTGAGGTGTATCCATTGATCATTTTATAAATGACATGTCTTGAGTCTCGAAATATCGCTATCCTAGAGAGATCAGTATTAGCTAGAATTTCCATTCCTTGTAGGAGAGCCATCCATTTGGCCTCGTTGTTGGTCCTATGGATTAGACCCCAAGCAAAGGTTTGTTCGGTTTGTCCTTCGGGATCCAGTAGGATCCCCCTCACACCTGTCACCCCTGGGTTTCCCTTTGAGGCACTAGCAAAGAAGAAAGCATAGGAATTTCTTTCCTGTAGCCAGGCTCTCAACTCACTGCAATTCTTTCATATCTCCCATGAAAATGTGCTTGTGGAATGCTTGTTTCTTGTATTGGAAAATTTGGACTAAGGGGGGCTCCTATCTTTTAGAAAAAATCTGCATCAAGAAGAATGGGGCTCTGGGATGTTTTCAGATACAAGAAAACTGATATCTCTCGAAGAAAACTTTTCAGCGATCATTCCTTCAGTTTTCGAAACTATACGAGTTGAAACGATTTTCTAGTCTTTGAAAATTGCTTTATATCTGGCTAGCCATAGCTGCCAACATAAATTTTTTGGAATGGTGTTCCAAAGGTGCGCCTGAGGATGGGTTTCTTATTGAGATTTCCAGGAAAGTGTTTAGTCCATTCTTCTAGGAGCTGAGCCACAGAGTCTAGAGGTCTGAAATGAGTACTCTGAGGGAGAACACATTTCCAAACTTTCAAAGAAACACTGCACTACAGAAAAATATGATTTGAGGTTTCTGTTTCCAAGTTGCAGAGGGCACAATGAGAGGGACCTGCTATCCCCTTTTTTTTGAGATTTTCAGCCATGAGCAATTTATTGTGCATCAAGGTCCAGATGAAAGAGTTTACCTTTGGGATACTGTCTGGATTCCAAACCTTTTTCCATAAGTTATCATTTGCTGCCAGATCTGTTGTTATCCTCTTATATCCTTCTTTGACCGTATACTAGCCATTTTTTCCTCAACTGATACGATCCTTTGTAGCTTCATTTGTTGGTGTCATGCCATGCAGGGAGGAGAAGTGAATATTCTTTGCTTCTTCCAAGTGAACCGGTGTCAGCACCCCAAATTTTCACAAAAATTTAAAATTTTGAGATAAAATAAAATGTTTACAGTTGCAGTTTGATAACTGCTAGCAGCTATTATAAGATATGAAAAATAAAAGTAAGCATTTATCTTCAACACATCTAGAATAATGCTGTTTTAAATTTTGATATGTGATGTAAGTAATCTGCATTCGATTATTTAGCTCTACTGATAGTTTGAATGTCAAGTAGGTGAGGAGTCATTTTCTAGCTGGGGCTTACTTAGCGATTGCTAACGTATCTGGATTTCTGGATCTTTATAGGCTTTGCAGGTAATCTTTGACCCAGTAAAAGTTTATTAAGGCGATAAATCATATATATATTTCTCTTAGCGTAGAATATACTACTAGAGTAAAAGTTCTGCTTAGAAGACTCAAGATTCTGCAAGGTAAAGTAATGTTTCTTTTACTTGATCCACAATATTATTTTACTTAATCTTTGTTTCATAGAGGTTATTAATGTCACCCTACTGTTTGTCTCTTAACAGTAAGATCTTCAATATAGATAAAAATTTACTTCTAACTTTACTCTAACTGATTTCCAGTTCTAAAAAGAGTTCATGATAATATTTCATAACTCTTCCTTAGACATAAGAGTCTATTGCTATTATCATCATAATAATTAAAGTGTTACTTATCATTATACAAATAGACCTAAGTCTTTTGTAACATAAGCCTATTGTATTCTTTTCAATTCTGTTTCAATTAGGACTCAACATGGTTAAATTATTAGCTTAACATCGCTTGTAGTTTATGAGATATCCTCTACATAAAAATCATCAAGATCGTGGTTGGAATTCCCATTTTATTCATGAGCAACATAATGTGACAATTTCACATTACCCTACTATTTGCTTATATGTGAATAAGATGCAATAAAATCCTAAAGAGTTTACGATTCTAACTCTAAATTTTAACTTCATCTTGATTCGATTCGTCTTAGAACTTGGCAAATATTATGGAGTTCCATGATCATGTACTTATAGATTTATATCCTTTATCTAGTACTATAGATCCCTTTTTGAGTGTAGGAACTATTCTTGTGTATAAGTGTCATTATATCTTTATACACCTTATTAGTTTAATTTTAATTCTTATAACTTAACCATTCATAGTTCATGATTATAAGACCAAGTTACTTAAAGCGTTCTCAAACCTGTTCAAGCTTATACTAACCTCTTAATCTTTTTCTTACAAATTTGATTAAGAAAGGTTATAAAATCCTTACAATACTAGGAATCGAATTCATAAATAAAACCCTTGAGAAACAAGTGCATCGAATCCATATGCAAATCGGTTCTTTACCAAAGCTATTTATTAGGTTAAACATTATGTTTTAACATTGGTATAACACTTGTTCATCATCGAGGCTTGACTTTGTTTGGCAATGATATGTTTTGGACTTTATGTGATAACACATTATTACTACATGCATAAAGTCTCAACAAATAATTGGATTCGAATGATTTGCAGTGGAGACTATACGAATAACCGACCATGAACTGAAAAGATTTGAGTACATGTGGAACTCTCCTCACCATGCAATACGTGACTTATAATCCTTACCTTGCAACCCTAAACTTCATTGCTTCAACGAGGGTTTCGGTCTCTGCTTCGTTGGGTTCACTGCAGCCATGAGGGCTCGCATTTGCTTGCCTCCAGCTCCACTGTCTGTGCATTTTCTTTGAAGAGCCGTTGTTTAGAGTAAGAGTTATAAGCCATATCTCGTGAATGAATAGCTTTCTGCAACCCAACCTTGCTGTGCATGAGGATAGTGTTGTATAGTTGGTAGTTCAGTGTTGAAATCGTGTTTTGGCCACTGTCACTGCTTGCTCCTGCTCCAGTTGTCAAAGTGGTTGATAAACCGAGCTTAGTTGCCTCCTTCTCAAGTGAATGCGAGGTTTGCTGTGCTCATGGAGTCGGTCTGCCTTCATCTTGACCTCGGTTTCCAACATTACATGTATACATCATTTTTAAGAAATTGAGCAATATAACAATTTATAGTTTCACTTCTTTACACAGGTTTCTAAATATGTTTAGGTTTTCATCTTGTAGGTGACAGTTCGTAGAACCTTTGGAAGGAACCACTACACAAAAGGACCAGCGTACTGTCTATAGGTAAGCCCTAGTTACCAAATGGTTCTCCCCACTTGTGCAGACCTTAGGGGGAAGTTTACAGTTGGAAGAAGTTACGGCATGGTTTTTACCCAGTCTTGGGTTGTTGTTCTTTAGTTTACTAGTTTTGGTTTTTGTTTAAACCCTTGCTTACAGCAGGGTAACTCCGACTCAAAGCTGTGTTTGTAAATGCTTGTTTCTTGTGTTTTTACAATTGTTTGACACTTGGTTTGTTGTTTTTCATATTTAAAACCCCATGTTACAATATGCGTGCACCGGCTTTAAGCTGGTTTTTATACTTTGTTTAAGTTTAATCCTTTTTGGCCTGTCAAGCAATACACAGTTTCTTTTAAAAGCATAAGGGTTCTCCTTTGATCTCGGACTCAGTAATGACTTAAAGCTATTATGGTGACTTGTAAACTAGGGTTTTTACCCTATTCTCCTGAGTAATAACAATTTTACTGTGTATTATTTATTTTGCATAAAAATATTGTTAATGGCTTGAAGATTGTTACTCAGTCATTTTATGTAATTATTTTACCTACAGGCTCATAAATTTCGAGCTAGGGTTTCCTAAATGAAACCCTTGTTTTTGAATAATTCTTTCAATTAATTTGAGTAGGTTCTTTATTTGTAAAACAATATTGTTTTTAAATTAATATTATTATATGTATATATATTTTTGTTAGAAAGACTGTAACCAGTCTACAATAGGTCAATTGTTCAATGACAATGTTTCAAATAGTAGAATTATAGGTTAACTATTTTTCTTTTATTAAAACAAAGAAAATAATAAAGGGTTTCGACCCTGTAGTTACTCTTCTTGTATAAACCTGTTAATAAATTCAGATTAGTTTTACATAGATATGATTATAATCCTATTCTTGTTATTCCTACTGAAATGTTAGCAAGAATTCTTATTAGAGTTATTTGTAACATCCATTTAGTAACTAGTCTGTTTTTGATAAACAATAAATATTTTCCATAAAAAGCTTTCTTGTTTAGAGTAACTATTGTCTTAGTTTAGCTAACATTATAGTAAATAAACTAAGTGTTATAGTTTATTTCTTTGTTTATCTGAACGTACGAAGTTGTTTAACTGTATATTTTCTACTGCATTTACAATTAGTTATTAAATAAAACACAAAGGAAATAGTGATAACATAATACCGTTTATTCTCATGCACTTGAGTAAAAGAATACTTCATTTATCTACTAACTTTATCTTTTTAACCTAATAATTCTTCTACTTGTAATGGAATACTACTACTTCAGTATCAGTATATTTACAATAACAAAGAACATAAATAACCAGGTTATTGGTCTTTTGATACTAATCTACATACTGCAATGAAATACTTTTCTATTATGAAATGCATATTACATCTATTCATTTCAGTTTCTACTCATTTCCTTCATCTACTTTAAATACTCTGCCTGTGCTAGAGTACGGTCTGGTCCTTCCAGATGTGGAAAAACACAGGTTAGAATTGTTTTCCATCTATTCAAATTCATTCCTTTAAATATCTAAAAAGATTACTAACTCTAATATTTTTGCAACTAAATATTTAACATTTAGATAACAATCAGATTCACTTTTAACCATTTAACACAGTAAAACAAAAATATTTTAGAACCTGATTAAGCTGGACAACAACATTAGGAGGCTGTTCCTCCCTACCAACTCTTGGAGAGCGCCCAAACAGTGCTTCTTCAAGACCCCCGAGCCTATTTCTGGTCTCCTTGGCTGAGAACTGGTGGAGCAAGCAAACAATAAACTACTCCAATGACTCAGTAATGACTCTGCACTCAGCAGTAAGATCCTTCAGCTGAAAAGCTGCACTAGATCACTTAGCAGTTAACCCCTCAAACTCTTTCCACAAATTCCCTTACCATTGAACTTCTTTGAAGTACATTCACCTGAATGTTCACTTCTCTAGAATGAGCAGCCTCAGCTCTCTTCAATGGGCATTTTTGTAAAGATTGCCTAGGTATTTTGGGTCAGTTGTCATTAATTGAGCCACCTGCTCTAATCCCAATTTCTTGGGGGATCATGACCCCAAATGTAGGGAGGTTACCACCTATAACAGTTGGAAGAGGTTTGAGGATGCTGCCACTTGTCTGTTTGCTCTCCACCCAGTCTCCTCCACCAATTTGACTAGTAAACACTCTTTTAACAGTCCTCCTAAGCTGTTGTCTCCACTTTCATTTATTTATAATTAAAATATTCAGAATTACATTTAATATCCTTGACTCTGCTGAGTCATCACTTGCAACTTAGCATAAAATTTAACATATTGTCTGTGAATAAAATAAAATAAAATAATCTTGTTTTTTTTTGCAAAATTGGGGCATGTGACACACACACCCCCTAAGAATATTACATCGTCCTCGATGTTATTTATTCTTCATCTTCAGAATTCCCCTAGAACAGAATTGGATATGCATCTCGCATATTGCTTTCCAATTCCCAGGTGGCTTCCTCTGGACTAAGGTGCTCCCATTGCACCTTCACCTATCCAATGGTGCGATTCCGAAGTGTGACTTCCCTCCACCCGAGGATACATTCCGGTTCCATAAGAAAATCTCCTTCTGGTTCCACCTGTACATCATTCTAGTTAACAACATGAGTAGCATCATGAACATATTTCTTTAATACAGAAATGTGAAAAACATTATGTACTCTTAAATTTGGTAGTATTGCTAATTGATAAGCTACTTGTCCAATCCTGGACATAATTTCAAATGGACCACAGTAACGAGGTGCTAATTTTGCACAACTACCCAATCTCAGAGAGCTCTTTTTGGGCCTCACCTTGATGAACACATGTTCACCTACCTGAAACTCCTTTGGAGTTTTTTTAAAGTCTGCTTGATTTTTCTGTCGATCCTGCACAACTTTCAAATTACCCTGCACCTTTTTTACAATTTATTCCATTTCCTTTAATAGTTCAGGACCTAATACCAATCTATCCACTGGATTACTCCAAGAGATAGGAGTATTACATTTCCTTCCATACAAAATTTCGAAAGGACTAAATCTGGCTGATGTCCGATAATTGTTCTTATAAGCAAATTCTACCAGATGCAAATAATCCTCCCATTTACTTGGCTGGTCTTTCACTTACATTCTTAATAAAGCTTCCAGTACTTGGTTTACCCTTTCAGTTTGTCCATTCGTTTGAGGATGGAAAGAAGTACTAAAATTTAATGTAGTGTTTAATCCTTTAAACAGAGACTTCCAAAAATTACCTGTAAATTTAGGATCTGTATCTGAGATTATTACTTTCGGTATTCCATGCAATGAAAAAATCTGTTTTAGAAATATATTAGCTATGTTTGCAGCTTTATATATATTTTTAACAGGTATAAAGTGAGTTTCTTTACTTAACTTATCGACTACTACCATGAAAGAGTCATTTAAATTCTGATTTCTAGGCAGTCTAGTAACAAAATCGAGACTGATTATTTCCCATTTCCATCTAGGAATGGGTACTGGCTGAAGTAATCCTGCTGGGTGTTGATATTCAGTTTTCACCTGTTGACATTCAAAACACCTAGCGATATATTCTGCTACTTCAGTCTTCATATTTGGCCAAAAATGTTCTTTTCTTAGCATAGTTATAGTGTTTTGATAGCCTGGATGACCTGAGTATGGAGTTTTATGAATTTCATCCAGAATTAACAGCTTAAATTTAGGTACGTTAGGTACATACATTCTGTCTTTATACAGTAAAAATTCTTTGGTAATCAAACTGTACCCTTTAATTAAGCTTTCTGTTGGATTTTCTTTAGTTTTTGGTTGTAAATTTTGGTAAATTTCATCTTGTTCTATTCCTACTATAAGCTGTTCATCCAAATCTGTAGTATAAGTGTTGATAGCTGCTGCAAAATTTAGCCTTGCATTCCTACGTAATGCATCAACAACTTTATTTTTTTTTACCTTTTAAGTGCTGAATTTCAAAATCATATTCACTTAGGAAAGCTAGCCACCTAGCTTGTCTGGCATTTAGATTAAGTTGATCTAACGGATACTTTAATCTTTTATTATCAGTCATTAAAATAAATTTTCTGCCAATTAGGTGATGTCGCCACATCTTTAGAGTATGTATAACAACTGCTAATTCCAAATCGTATGTCACATAATTATTTTCATGAATTTTTAACTTTCTTGACTCATAGGCAATAACATGCCCTTCTTGAGTTAGAACACCGCCTAAACCATCATTGCAGGTGTTAGTGCACACTATAAATTCTTTATTAGGATCAACTATTCTTAAAATAGGTGCGCTAGTTAATAAATTTTTTAACTTTTTAAAGCTTTCTTCGCATTTCTGGTTCCAATCAAACTTCTTCTCTTTCTTCTGTAAAGAAGTTATCGGATTCGTGATCCTCGAAAAACCTTCAATAAATCTCTGGTAGTAACCAGTAATTCCCATGAAAGATCGAACATCAGTTACATCCTTAGGAACCGGCCAATCTTCGATTGCATTTATCTTTTCAGGATCTACTGAAATCCCTTCCTTGGTCACCACATGACCCAAGTACTGAATCTTATCCTTGAAGAAATCACATTTACTAAACTTTGCAAAAAGTTTATGATCTCGTAATTCTTGCAAAAGAATTTTTAAATGTTCTTTATGTTCTTCTTCAGTTTTTGAATAGATTAAAATGTCATTGATGAACACGACTACAAAATTATCTAGATACTTATGCATAACGTTGTTCATTAAACACATGAAAATAGCTAGAGCATTAGTAAGCCCGAATGGCATGACGACAAACTCGTAATGACCATATCGAGTTCTAAAAGCTGTCTTAAAGATGTCTTCATCTTTAATCCTAACTTGATGATATCCAGACCTTAAATCTGTTTTCGAAAACACCGTGGCTCCACGTATTTGATTAAACAGATCATCTATGCCGAGCAATGGATATCAATTTTTAAAATTCATCTTATTCAACTGACGGTAACCTATGCAAAGTTGCATGGTTCCATGATTTTTCTTAAAGAAGATGATAGGTGCCCCCCAGGGAGACACACTAGGTCGAATATACTTTTTATCAATTAGTTCTTTTAATTGAGACTTTAATTCATTAAGTTCAAGTATGTTCATTCGATAAGGGGCCTTTGAGCTAGGTACTGCACCAGGTACCAACTCAATGGTGAAATCCGATTCCCTTTTTGGAGGTAGTCCCAGAATTTCTTTAGGGAATGCATCAACATATTCTCTTAAGACTGGTATATCTTCCAATTTTGATTTATCTATTTTATTTAGATTCTCCTCATCAGTTATTGTTACTGCATAAGCTTTACATCCCTTCCTAACTTCTCTCTTAAGCCGTAGAGCAAAAATATACCTTATGGTGGTTTTTCTAGGGATTCCTTTTACACTTACTGGTTTTCCATCACTGTTTAAACATGTGAAGGTTTTATCATAACAATTTAAAATTACCCTATGTTGTTCTAACCAGTCCATACCAATAAGTAAATCATAAGAACCAAGAGGAAATACATTAAGCTTTATAACAGTTTCAAAATGATCCATAACTACTGCACATTCTTTTACAAAACAAGTTACCTTAATTTTAGCACCAGTGGCTAACTGGACCAACCAAGAATTTTCAAAATTTTCAACAGGTAACTTACATTTTTCTACCATTTTAGGTGCAATATAATTGAGACTAGCTCCAGGATCAATTAAAATAGTTACAGGTGTTTGATTTATCATACCTTCTACTTCCACCATGGAAGTTTGATATTTTGCTTGTCGATTCTCCAAAGTTGCGTTGATTCTAGGCATAGTCCTCACGAATTCCCCAACAGTCATCTCCTCCTGCATGGTATGAATATTGTTAACAGTCTTCTTCCGATTAGGACAGACTGAAGCATAGTGTGGGCCATTACACTCCCAACACTTTATAGTTTCTTTGTGCTCAAATCTTGGTATAATTACCATGGTTATTAGAAAATTCTTTACCCTTGGAATTATTCTGATTATTTGGAGAATTATTCTTATTTCCTTGGGAGTTTTTATTATTAGGATAATTTCTGGCCTTATTGTTCTTAGAATTTCTGTTGGGCAAAAAATCCTTCTTCTTTTGTTCATACTGGTTATTATTTTTCTTGGCTTTGTAGTTGGCCAAGCTTTTCTTCTTCCGATTCTGTTCAAAACAGAAGTTAGCTTTCCTCATAGCTTCTTCCAAAGTCTATGGATTGTCATATTCAATCCTGTCCTTAATATGATAAGGCAGACAGCTGAGGAATCGCTATAACTTTGGTTTCTCATCTACAAGGTATCGTACATACCTAAGTAGACTCAAAAACTTACTGTTTAGATCCTTCATTGTCATTGATCCTAATTTAAGCTCATAAAATTCTTTTGCTCTCTCTTCATAATATTGCTTAGACAAAAATTTCTTTTTAAAGTACCTCTTGAAGGTGGTCCAATTTACATTCTTCTCTTTAATTCCTTTAACTCTCTTCAAGTCCTGCCACCAAATGTCAACCTTTCCAGATAGGTTGTAGATAGCCATTCTAACCTTTAACTGGTTAGAATAGTTATATATTTGGAAGTACTTTTTCATCCCAGATAACCAGGATTCCGCTTCCTCCTCCTTCTCAGTCTCTCCACTGAATGTTGGTGGTTTTATCTTTTTGAATTCCCCAGAAATTTTCTCATAAGGTTTGTATTTCCTCTTTTTAGTGTAATGATTATCATCACTACTATCACTAGTAGAATGGAATTTTGTTGTTCAACAAACACCTCAGAAGATGAACTAATTTCATCTTTAGTATGTTTCATCTTTTTAGATTTACGTTGATGACTTGTATCTTCTGATTCAGTTCTTCTACCCCTACCCTCAGTTTGAAACCTTTCTGTTAGGATTTGATTCAGCTCCTCCTGAGCCCTCAGAATCCTTTCATTCTCTCGTTTTGCAGACTCCATTTCAGATTTTAGGTCTTTTACAGTTTGTAACAGTTCTGAGGAATTCGTAGTTAAATCCTTTGGTATAGGATCTCTTGGTAAGTTTCTTGGTTCAGTAACTGGAGATTCCTCCTCTGCATATTCTTCCAGCCTTTCCATACCTATTTGTTAAACTTCAGAAAACAATTTCTCTGTTGAATAACATTTAAAAGAATATACATCAGCATAATAATTCAATTTACTATTTCATAAAAGATATTTGGGCTTCATCAAGGCCCAGTGTTTGAACCTTGTGCTCTGATACCACATGTCAACACCCCAAATTTTCACAGAAATTTAAAATTTTGAGATAACATAAAATGTTTACAGTTGTAGTTTGATAACTACTAGCAGCTATTATAAGATATGAAAAATAAAAGTAACCATTTATCTTTAACACATGTAGACTAATGCTGTTTTAAATTTTGATATGTGATGTAAGTAATTTGCATTCAATTATTTAGCTCTACTGATAGTTTGAATGCCAAGTAGGTGAGGAGTCATTTTCTAGCTGGGGCTTACTTAGCGATTGCTAACGTATCTGGATTTTTGGATATTTATAGGCTTGACAGGTAATATTTGACCCAGTAAAAGTTTATTAAGGCAATAAATCAGATATATATTTCTCTTAGCGTAGAATATGCTGCTAGAGTAAACGTTCTACTTAGAAGACTCAAGATTCGGCAAGGTAAAGTAATGTTTCTTTTACTTGATTCACAATATTATTTTACTTAATCTTTGTTTCGTAGAGGTTATTAATGTCACCCTACTGTTTGTCTCTTAACAGTAAGAACTTTAAGATAAATAAAAATTTCCTTCTAACTTTACTCTAACTGATTTCTAGTTCTTAAAAGAGTTCATGATAATATTTCATAACTCTTCCTTAGACATAAGAGTCTATTGCTATTATCATAATAATAATTAAAGCGCTGCTTATCATTATACAAATAGACCTAAGTCTTTTGAAACATAAGCCTATTGTATTCTTTTCAACTCTGTTTCAATTAGGACTCAACATGGTTAAATTATTAACTCAACATCGCTTGTAGTTTATGAGATATCCTCTACATAAAAATCGTCAAGATCGTGGTTGGAATTCCCATTTTCTTCATGAACAACATAATGTGGCAATTTCAAATTACCCTACTATTTGCTTATATGTGAATAAGATGCAATAAAATCCTAAAGAGTTTACGATTCTAACTCTAAATTTTAACTTCATCTTGATTCGATTCGTCTTAGAACTTGGTAAATATTATGGAGTTCCATGATCATGTAATTTTAGATTTATATCCTACATCTAGTACTATAGATCCCTTTTTGAGTGTAGGAACGATTCTTGTGTATAAGTGTCATTATATCTTTATACACCTTATTAGTTTAATTCTAATTCTTATAACTTAACCATTCATAGTTCATGATTATAAGACCAAGTTACTTAAAGCATTCTCAAACCTGTTCAAGCTTATACTAACCTCATAATCTTTTTCTTACAAATTTGATTAAGAAAGGTTATAAAATATTTACAATACTAGGCATCGAATTCATAAATAAAACCCTTGAGAAACAAGTGTATCGAATCCATATGCAAATTGGTTCTTTACCAAAGCTATTTATTAGGTTAAACATTATGTTTTAACGTTGGTATAACACTTGTTCATCGTTGAGGCTTGAATTTGATTAGAAATGATATGTTTTGGAATTTATGTGATAACACATTATTACTACATGCATAAAGTATTAACAAATAATTGCGTTCGAATGATTTGCAGTGGAGATGATACGAATAAGCCACCATGAGCTGAAAATATTTGAGTACACATGGAAGTCTCCTCGCCATGCAATACGTGACTTATAAGCCTTACCTTGCAACCCTAAACTTCATTGCTTCAACAAGGGTTTCGGTCTCTACTTCGTTGGGTTCACTGCGGCCACGAGGGCTCGCAGTTGCTTGCCTCCAGCTCCACTGTCTGAGCATTTTCTTTGAAGAGCCGTTGTTTAGAGTGAGAGTTATAATCCATAGCTCCTGAATGAATAGTTTTCTGCAAGCCAATCTTGCTGTGCGTGAGGATAGTGTTGTATAGTTGGTAGTTTAGTGTTGAAATCATGTTTTGTCCACTGTCACTGCTTGCTCCTGCTCCAGTTGTCAAAGTGGTTGATAAACCGAATTAAGTTGCCTCCTTCTCAGGTGAATACGAGGTTTGCTATGCTCATGGAGTCGGTCTACCTTCATCTTGACCTCGGTTTCCAACATTACAGGTATACATCATTTTTAAGAAGTTGAGCAATATAACAATTTACAGTTTCAGTTCTTTACAACAGTTTCTAAATATGTTTAGGTTTTCATCTTGCAGGTGACGGTTCGTAGAACCTTTGGAAGTAACCACTACAAAAAAGGACTGGTGTACTGTCTACGGGTAAGCCCTGGTTACCAAATGGTTCTCCCCGCTTGTGCAGACCTTAGGGGGAAGTTTACAGTTGGAAGAAGTTACGGCATGGTTTTTACCCAGTCTTGGGTTGTTGTTCTTTAGTTTACTAGTTTTGGTTTTTGTTTAAACCCTCGCTTACAACAAGGTAACTCCGACTCAAAGCCGTGATTTGTAAATGCTTGTTTCTCATGTTTTTACAAATGTTTGATACTTGGTTTATTGTTTTTTGTTATTTAAAACCGCATGTTACAATATGGGTGCACCGACTTTAAGCTGGTTTTTATACTTTGTTTAAGTTTAAGCCTTTTCAGCCTGTCAAGCAATACATAGTTTCTTTTAAAAGCATAAGGGTTTTTCTTTGAGATTGGACTTAATAATGACTTAAAGCTATTATGGTGACTTGTGAACTAGGGTTTTTACCCTATTCGCCTGAGTAATAACAATTTTACTGTGTATTATTTATTTTGCATAAAAATATTGTTAATGGCTTGAAGACTGTTACTCAGTCATTTTATGTAATTATTTTATCTACAGGCTTAGAAATTTCGAGCTAGGGTTTCCTAAATGAAACCCTTGTTTTTGAATAATTCTTTCAATTAATTTGAGTAGGTTCTTTATTTGTAAAACAATATGGTTTTTAAATTAATATTATTATCTGTATATATATTTTTATTATAAAGACTGTAACCAGTCTACAATAGTTCAATTGTTCAATGATAATGTTTCAAATAGTAGAATTATAACTAAACTGTTTTTCTTTTATTAAAACAAAGAAAATAATAAAGGGTTTCGACCCTGTAGTTACTCTTCTTGTATAAACCTGTTAATAAATTTAGATCATTTTTTACATAGATATGTAATGTTAAAATTAATTATAATCCTATTCTTATTATTCTTACTGAAATGTTAGCAAGAATTCTTACTAGAGTTATTTGTAACATCCATTTAGTAACTAGTCTGTTTTTGATAAACAATAAATATTTTCCATAAAAACCTTTCTTGTTTACAGTAACTATTGTCTTAGTTTAGCTAACATTATAGTAAATAAACTAAGTATTAAAGTTTATTTCTTTGTTTATCTGAACGCACTAAGTAGTTTAACTGTATCTTTTGTACTGCATTTACAATTAGTTATTAAATAAAACACAAAGGAAATAGTGATAACATAAGACAGTTTATTCTCATGCACTTGAGTAAAAGAATATTTCATTTATCTACTAAGGTATCTTTTTAACCTAATAATTCTTCTACCTGTAATGGAATACTGCTACTTCAATACCAGTATATTTACAATAACAAAGAATATAAATAACTAGGTTATTGGTCTTTTGATACTAATCTACATACTGCAATGAAATACTTTGCTATTATGAAATGCATATTACATCTATTCATTTCAGTTTCTACTCATTTCCTTCATCTACTTTAAATACTCTGCCTATGCCGGAGTACGTTCTTGTCCTTCCAGATGTGGAAAAACACATGTTAGAATTGTTTTTCATTTATTCAAATTCATTCCTTCAAATATTTAAAAAGATTACTACCTCTAATATTTTTGCAACTAAATATTTAACATTTAGATAACAATCAGATTAGGCTTTTAACCATTTAACATAGTAAAACAAAAATATTTTAGAACCTGATTAAGCTGGACAACAACAACGTTAGGAGGCTGTTCCTCCCTACCAACTCCTGGAGAGTGCCCAAACAACGCTTCTTTAGGACCCCCGAGCCTGTTCCTGGTCTCCTTGGCTGAGAACTGGTGGAGACAGCAAACAATAAACTAGTCCAATGACTCTGTAATGACTCTGCACTCAGCAGTAAGATCCTTCAGTTGAAAAGCTGCATTAGATCACTTAGCAGTTAACCCCTCAAATGATTTCCACAAATTCCCTTGCCATTGAACTTATTTGAAGTACATTCACTTGAATGTTCACTTCTCTAGAGTGAGCAGCCTTAGCTGTCTTCAATGGGAATTTTTATAAAGATTGCCCAGGTCTTTTGGGTCAGTTGTCATTAATTGAGCCACCTCCTCTGATCCCAATTTCTTGGGGGATCATGACCCCAAATGTAGGGAGGTTACCACCTGCAACAGTTGGAAGAGGTTTTAGAATGTTGCCACTTGTTTGTTTGCTCTCCACCCAGTCTCCTCCACCAATTTGACCAGTAAACACTCTTTTAACAGTCCTCCTAAGCTGTTGTCTCCAGTTTCATTTATTTATAATTAAAATATTCAGAATTACATTTAATATCCTTGACTCTACTGAGTCATCACTTGTAACTTAGCATAAAATTTAACATATTGTCTTTGAATAAAATCAAATAAAATAATATTTTTTTTTTTGCAAAATTGGGGCATGTGACATACACACCCCCTAAGAATATAATATCGTCCTCAATGTTATTTATTCTTCATCTTCAGAATTCCCCTAGAACTGAATTGGATATGCATCTCACATATTGCTTTCTAATTCCCAGGTGGATTCCTTTGGAATAAGGTGCTTCCATTGCACCTTCACCTGTTCAATGGTGTGGTTCCGAAGTGTGATCTCCCTCTGCCCGAGGATACAGTTCGGTTCCACAAGAAAATATCCTTCTGGTTCCACCTATACATAATTCTAGTTGACAACATGAGTAGCATCATGAACATATTTCTTTAATACAGAAATGTGAAAAATATTATGTACTCTTAAATTTGGTGGTAATACTAATTGATAAGCTACTTGTCCAATCCTAGACAAAATTTCAAATGGAACACAGTAACGAGGTGCTAATTTTTCACAACTCCCCAATATCAGAGAGCTCTTTTTGGGCCTCACCTTGATGAACACATGTTCACCTACCTGAAACTCCTTTGGAGTTCTTTTTAAGTCTGCTTGACTTTTCTGCCGATCCTGTGCAACTTTCAAATTACCCTGCACCTATTTTACGATTTCTTCCATTTCCTTTAACAGTTCAGGACCTAATACCAATCTATCCATTGGATTACTCCAAGAGATAGGAGTATTACATTTCCTTCCATACAAAATTTTGAAAGGACTAAATCTGGTTGATGTCCGATAATTATTATTATAAGCAAATTGTACCAGATGAAAATAATCCTCCCATTTACCTGGCTGGTCTTTCACATACATTCTTAATAAATCTTCCAATACTTGGTTTACCCTTTTAGTTTCTCCATCTGTTTGAGGATGGAAATAAGTACTAAAATTTAATGTAGTGTTTAATCCTTTAAACAGATACTTCCAAAAATTACCTGTAAATTTAGGATCTCTATATGAGATTATTACTTTTGGTATCCCATGCAATCAGAATATCTGTTTTAGAAAGATATCAGCTATGTTTGTAGCTTTATATGTACTTTGAACAGGTATAAAGTGATCTGATTTACTTAACTTATCGACTACTACCATGATAGACTCATTTAAATTCTGATTTTTAGGCAGTCCAGTAACAAAATCAAGACTGATTATTTACCATTTCCAGCTAGGAATGGGTAATGGCTGAAGTAATCCTGC
Organism: Pseudotsuga menziesii; assembly: GCA_001517045.1. Classification (NCBI taxonomy): domain Eukaryota; kingdom Viridiplantae; phylum Streptophyta; class Pinopsida; order Pinales; family Pinaceae; genus Pseudotsuga; species Pseudotsuga menziesii. The sequence goes on along the minus strand of LPNX010397002.1, from coordinate 304,314 downwards.
TGGGTGTTGATGTTCAATTTTCACCTGCTGACATTCAAAACACCTAGCGATATATTCTGCTACTTCAGTCTTCATATTTGACCAAAAATATTCTTTTCTTAGCATAGTTATAGTGTTTTGATAGCTTGGATGACTTGAGTATGGAGTTTTATGAATTTCATCCAGAATTAATAGCTTAACTTTAGGTACATTAGGTACATACATTCTGTCTTTATACAGTAAAAATTCTTTGGCATTCAAACTATACCCTTTACTTAAGCTTTCTGTTGGATTTTCTTTAGTTTTTACTTGTAAATTTTGGTAAATTTCATCTTGTTCTATTCCTAGTTTATGTTGTTCATCCAAATTTGTAGTATAAGTGCTGATAGCTGTTGCAAAATTCAGCCTTGCATTCCTACTTAATGCATCAACAATTTTATTTTCTTTACCTTTTATGTTCTGAATTTCAAAATCATACTCACTTAGGAAATATAGCCACCTAGCTTGTCTGGCATTTAGATTAGGCTGATCTAACAGATACTTTAATCCTTTATTATCAGTCATTAAAATAAATTTTCTACCAATTAGGTAATGTCCGCACATCTTTAGAGCATGTATAACAACTGATAATTCCATATCGTATGTTGCATAATTCTTTTCATGAATTTTTAATTTTCTTGAAACATAGGCAATAACATGCCCTTCTTGAGTCAGAACACCACCTAAACCATCATTGCAGGTGTCAATGCACACTATAAATTTGTTATTAGGATCAACTATTCTTAAAATAGGTGTGCTGGTTAATAAAGTTTTTATCTTTTTAAAGCTTTCTTCGCATTTCTGGTTCCAATCAAACTTGTTCCCTTTCTTCTATAAATAAGTTATCGGTTTTGCGATCCTCGAAAAACCTTCAATGAATCTCTGGTAGTAACTGGTAATTCCCATGAAAAATCGAACATCAGTTACATCCTTAGGAACTGACCAATATTCGATTGCTTTTATCTTTTTGGGATCTACTAAAATCCCTTCCTTGGTCACCACATGACCCAAGTACTGAATCTTATCCTTGAAGAAATCACATTTACTAAACTTTGCAAAAAGTTAATGATCTCGTAATACTTGGAAAACAAATTTTAAATGTTTTTTATGTTCCTCTTCAGTTTTTGAATAGATTAAAATGTCGTCAATGAACACGACTACAAACTTATCTAGATACTTATGCATAACATTGTTCATTAAACACATGAAAACAATTCGAGCATTAGGAAGCCTGAATGGAATGACGACAAACTTGTAATGACCATATCGAGTTCTAAAAGCTATCTTAAAGATGTCTTCATCTTTAATCCTAACTTAATGATATCCAGACCTTACATTTATTTTTGAAAACACTGTGGCTCCACATAGTTGATCAAACAAATCATATATGCAGGGAAATGGATATCAATTTTTAAGAGTCATATTATTCAACTGACGGTAATCTATGCAAAGTCGCATGGTTCCGTCCTTTTTATTAACGAATATGACAGGTGCCCCTCAAGGAGACACGCTAGATCAAATATACTTTTTATCAATTAGTTCTTTTAATTGGGACTTTAATTCATTAAGTTCAAGTATGTTCATTCGATAAGGGGCCTTTGAGCTAGGTACTGTACCAGGTACCAACTCAATGGTGAAATCCAATTCCCTTTTCGGAGGTAGTCCCGAAATTTCTTTAGGGAATACATCAACATATTCTCTTAAGACTGGTACATCTTCCAATTTTAATTTATTTGTCTTATTTAGATTCTCCTCATCAGTTATTATTACTGCATAAGCTTTACATCCCTTCCTAACAGCTCTCTTAAGCCGTAGAGCAGAAATCTGCCTTATGGTGGTTTTTCTAGAGATTCCTTTTACACTTCTTCGTTTTCCATCACTGTTTAAACATGTGAAGGTTTTATCATAACAATTTAAAATTACCCTATGCTGTTCTAACTAGTCCATACCAATCAGTAAATCATAAGAACCAAGAGGCAATACATTAAGCTCTATAACAGTTTCAAAATGATCCATAACTACTGCATATTTTTTACAAAACAAGTTACCTTCCTTCTAGCACTAGTGGCTAACTGAACCAACCAAGAATTTTCAAAATTTTCAACAGGTAACTTACATTTTTCTACCATTTTAGGTGCAATATAACTGAGACTAGCTCCAGGATCAATTAAAATAGTCACAGGGGTTTGATTTATCATACCTTCTACTTCCACCATGGAATTCTGATATTCTGCTTGTCGATTCTCCAAAGCTGTGTTGATTCTGGGCATAGTCCTCGCTAATTTCCCAACAGTCATCTCCTCATGTATGGTATGAATATTGCTAACAGTCTTCTTCCGATTAGGATAGACTGAAGCATAGTGTGGGCCATTACACTCCCAGCACTTTATAGGTTCTTTGCGCTAAAATTTCTTGGTATAATTACCATGGTTATTAGCAAATTCTTTACCCTTGGAATTATTCTGATTGTTTGGAGAATTATTCTTATTTCGTTGGAAGTTCTTATTATTAGGATAATTTCTGGCCTTATTGTTCTTAGAATTTCTGTTGAGCACAAAATCCTTCTTCTTTTGTTCATACTGGTTATTATTTTTCTTGGATTTCCAGTTGGCCAAGCTTTCCTTCTTCCGATTCTATTCAAAACAGAAGTTAGCTTTCCTGATAGCTTCTTCCAAAGTGTTTGGATTGTCATATTCAATCCTGTCCTTAATATGATAAGGTAGACAGCTAAGGAATTGCTGTACCTTTGTTTTCTCATCTACAAGGTATGGCACATACCTGAGTAGACTAAAAAACTTACTGTTTAGATCTTTCATTGTCATTGATCCTAATTTAAGCTCATAAAATTCTTTTGCTCTCTTTTCATAATATTGCTCAGACAAAAATTTCTTTTTAAAGTGCCTCTTGAAGGTACTCCAATTTACATTCTTCTCTTTAATTCCTTTAACTCTCTTCAAGTCCTGTCACCAAATGTCAGCCTTTCCTGAGAGGTTGTAGATAGCCATTCTAGCCTTTAACTGGTTAGAATAGTTATATATTTGGAAGTACTTTTTCATCCCAGATAACCAGGATTCCGCTTCCTCCCACTTCTCAGTCTCTCCACTGAATATTAGTGGTTTTATCTTTTTGAATTCCCTAGAAATTTCCTCATAAGATTTGTATTTCTTTTTTTTAGTGTAATGATTATCTATCACTAGTAGAATGGAAATTTCGTTGTTCACCAAAAACCTCATAAGATGAATTGCTTTCATCTTTAGTATGTTTCATCTTTTTATATTTACGTTGATGACTTGTATCTTCTGATTTAGTTCTTCTACCCCTACCCTTAGTTTGAAACCTTGCTGTTAGGATTTGATTCAGCTCCTCCTGAGCCCTCAAAATCTTTTCATTCTCTCGTTTTACAGACTCCATTTTAGATTTGAGGTCTTTTACAATTTGTCACAGTTTTGAGGAATTGGTTGTTGAATCCTCTGGTATAGGATCTCTTGGTAAGTTTCCTGGTTCAGTAACTGGAGATTCCTCCTCTGCATATTCTTCCAGCCTTTCCATACCTATTTGTTAAACTTCAGAAAACAATTTCTCTGTTGAATAACATTTAAAAGAAAATACATAATCATAATATTTCAATTTACTGTTTCATAAAAGCTAGTTGGGCTTCATCAAGGCCTAGTGTTTGAACCTTGTGCTCTGATACCACATGTCAACACCCTAAATTTTCACAAAAATTTAAAATTTTGAGATAACATAAAATGTTTACAGTTGTAGTTTGATAACTGCTAGCAGCTATTATAAGATATGAAAAATAAAAATAACCATTTATCTTTAACACATCTAGACTAATGCTATTTTCAATTTTGATATGTGATGTAAGTAATCTGCATTCAATTATTGAGCTCTACTGATAGTTTGAATGTCAAGTAGGTGAGGAGTCATTTTCTAGCTGGGGCTTACTTAGCGATTGCTAACATATCTGGATTTCTGTATCTTTACAGGCTTGACAGGTAATCTTTAACCCAGTAAAATTTTATTAAGGTGATAAATCAGATATATATTTCTCTTAGCGTAGAATATACTGCTAGAGTAAAAGTTCTACTTAGAAGACTCAAGATTCTGGAAGGTAAAGTAATGTTTCTTTTACTTGATCCACAATATTATTTTACTTAATCTTTGTTTCATAGAGGTTATTAATGTCGCCCTACTATTTGTCTCTTAACAATAAGGTCTTTAAGATAGATAAAAATTTCCTTCTAACTTTACTCTAATTGATTTCCAGTTCTTAAAAGAGTTCATGATAATATTTCATAACTCTTCCTTAGACATAAGAGTCTATTGCTATTATCATCATAATAATTAAAGCACTGCTTATCATTATACAAATAGACCTAAGTCTTTCGAAACATAAGCCTATTGTATTCTTTTCAACTCTGTTTCAATTAGGACTCAACATGGTTAAATTATTAGCTTAACATCGCTTGTAGTTTGTGAGATATCCTCTACATAAAAATCGTCAAGATCGTGGTTGGAATTCCCATTTTCTTCATGAACAACATAATGTGACAATTTCACATTACCCTACTATTTGCTTATATGTGAATAAGATGCAATAAAATCCTAAAGTGTTTACGATTCTAACTCTAAATTTTAACTCCATCTTGATTCGATTCATCTTAGAACTTGGTAAATATTACGGAGTTCCATGATCATGTACTTATAGAATTATACCGTACATCTAGTACTATAGATCCCTTTTTGAGTGTAGGAACTATTCTTGTGTATAAGTGTCATTATATCTTTATACACCTTATTAGTTTAATTCTAATTGTTATAACTTAACCATTCATAGTTCATGATTTTAAGACCAAGTTACTTAAAGCGTTCTCAAACCTGTTCAAGCATATACTAACCTCTTAATATTTTTCTTACAAATTTGATTAAGAAATGTTATAAAATCCTTACAATACTAGGCATCGAATACATAAATAAAACCCTTGAGAAACAAGTGCATCGAATCCATATGCAAATTGGTTCTTTACCAAAGCTATTTGTTAGGTTAAACATTATGTTTTAACATTGGTATAACACTCGTTCATCATCGAGGCTTGACTTTGTTTGGAAATGATATGTTTTGGACTTTATGTGATAACACATTATTACTACATACATAAAGTCTTAACAAATAATTGGATTCGAATGATTTGCAGGGGAGACTATACGAATAACCCACCATGAACTGAAAAGATTTGAGTACACGTGGAACTCTCCTCGCCATGCAATACGTGACTTATAAGCCTTACCTTGCAACCCTAAACTTCATTGCTTCAGCGAGGGTTTCAGTATCTGCTTCATTGGGTTCACTATGACCATGAGGGCTCGCAGTTGCTTGCCTCCAGCTCTACTATCTGTGCATTTTCTTTGAAGAGCCATTGTTTAGAGTGAGAGTGATAAGCCATAGCTCGTGAATGAATAGTTTTCTGCAAGACAACCTTGCTGTGCATGAGGATAGTGTTGTATAGTTGGTAGTTCAGTGTTGAAATCATGTCATGGCCACTGTCACTGCTTTATCCTACTCTAGTTGTCAAAGTGGTTGATAAACCAATCTCAGTTGCCTCCTTCTCAGGTGAATGCGAGGTTTGCTGTGCTCGTGGAGTCAGTCTTCCTTCATCTTGACCTTGGTTTCCAACATTACAGGTATACATCGTTTTTAAGAAGTTGAGAAATATAACAATTTACAGTTTCAGTTCTTTACACCAGTTTCTAAATATGTTTAGGTTTTCATCTTGCAGGTGATAGTTCGCAGAACCTTTGGAAGGAACCACTACACAAAAGGACTGGTGTACTGTCTACGGGTAAGCCCTATTTACCAAATGGTTCTCCCTGCTTGTGCAGACCTTAGGGGGAAGTTTACAGTTGGAAGAAGTTACATCATGGTTTTTACCCAGTCTTAGGTTGTTGTTCTTCAGTTTACTAGTTTTTGTTTTTGTTTAAACCCTCGCTTACAACAGGGTAACTTCGGCTCAAAGCCGTGATTTGTAAATGCTTGTTTCTCGTGTTTTTACAAATGTTTGATACTTGGTTTGTTGTTTTTCATTATTTAAAACCCCATGTTACAATATGGGTGCATCGGCTTTAAGCTGGTTTTTGTACTTTGTTTAAGTTTAAGCCTCTTCGTTTTGTCAAGCAATACATAGTTTTTTTTAAAAGCATAAGGGTTTTCCTTTGAGCTCGGACTCAGTAATGACTTAAAGCTATTATGGTGACTTGTAAACTAGGGTTTTTACCCTATTCGCCCAAGTAATAACAATTTTACTGTGCATTATTTATTTTGCATAAAAATATTGGTAATGGCTTGAAGACTGTTACTCAGTCATTTTATGTAATTATTTTACCTACAGGCTTATAAATTTCGAGCTAGGGTTTCCTAAATGAAACCCTTGTTTTTGAATAATTCTTTCAATTAATTTGATTAGGTTATTTATTTGTAAAACAATATTGTTTTTAAATTAATATTATTATCTGTATATATATTTTTGTTATAAAGACTGTAACCAGTCTACAATAGTTCAATTGTTCAATGATAATGTTTCAAATAGTAGAATTATAGCTTAACTGTTTTGCTTTTATTAAAACAAAGAAAATAATAAAGGGTTTCGACCCTATAGTTACTCTTCTTGTATAAACCTCTTAATAAATTCAGATCAGTTTTTACATAGATATGTAATGTTAAAATTAATTATAATCCTATTCTTATTATTTTTACTGAAATGTTAGCAAGAATTCTTATTAGAGTTATTTGTAACATCCCTTTAGTAACTAGTCTATTTTTGATAAACAATAAATATTTTCCATAAAATCCTTTCTTGTTTACAGTAACTATTGTCTTAGTTTAGCTAACATTATAGTAAATAAACTAAGTATTATAGTTTATTTCTTTGTTTATCTGAACGTATTAAGTAGTTTAACTGTATCTTTTCTACTGCATTTACAATTAGTTATTAAATGAAACACAAAATAAATAGTGATAACATAATACAGTTTATTCTCATGCACTTGAGTAAAAGAATACTTCATTTATCTACTAAGGTATCTTTTTAACCTAATAATTTTTCTACCTGTAATGGAATACTGCCACTTCACTATCAATATATTTACACTAACAAAGAACATAAATAACTAGGTTATTGGTCTTTTGATACTAACCTACATAATGCAATGAAATACTTTGCTCTTATGAAATGCATATTACATCTATTCATTTCAGTTTCTACTCATTTCCTTCATCTACTTTAAATACTCTTCCTATGCTGGAGTACGGTCTGGTCCTTCCAGATGTGGAAAAACATAGGTTATAATTGTTTTTCATCTATTCAAATTCATTCCTTCAAATATCTAAAAATATTACTACCTCTAATATTTTTGCAACTAAATATTTGACATTTAGATAACAATCAGATTCAGTTTTAACCATTTAACATAGTAAAACAAAAATATTTTAGAACTTGATTAAGCTGGACAAAAACAACGTTAGGAGGCTATTCCTCCCTACCAACTCCTGGAGAGCGCCCAAACAACACTTCTTCAGGACCGCCGAGCCTGTTCTTGGTCTCCTTGGCTGAGAACTAGTGGCGCAAGCAAACAATAAACTAGTCCAATGACTTAGTAATGAATCTGCACTCAACAGTAAGATCCTTCAGCTCAAAAGATGCACTAGATCACTTAACAGTTAACCCCTAAAACTCTTTCCATAAATTCCCTTGCCATTGAACTTCTCTGAAGTACATTCACCTGAATGTTCACTTCTCTAGAATGAGCAGCCTCAGCTCTCTTCAATGAGCATATTTATAAAGATCGCCTAGGTCTTTTGGGTCAGTTGTCATTAATTGAGCCACCTGCTCTGATCCCACTTTCTTGGGGGATCATGACCCCAAATGTAGGGAGGTTGCCACCTGAAACAGTTGGAAGAGGTTTGAGGATGCTGCCACTTGTTTGTTTGCTCTCCACCCAGTCTCCTCCACCAATTAGACCAGTAAACACTCTTTTAACAACACTCCTAAGCTGTTGTCTGCAATTTCATTTATTTATAATTAAAATATTCAGAATTACATTTAATATCCTTGACTCTACTAAGTCATCACTTGCAACTTAGCATAAAATTTAACATATTGTCTTTGAATAAAATAAAATAAAATAATATTGTTTTTTTTTGCAAAATTGGGGCATGTGACAACCAGGGGGTGAATTTCCTTCTAACCCATATAGCTCCCCTTCGAATTCCATAAGGAGAGATCATGGAGAGTGAGGATACCAAAGCTGCGAGCCCATTCAGCTAATTCGACCAACCCTAGGAGTGAAGAGAGAGTAGGCTACCCTAGAATGCTGCTCTCCTAGACTTTAATTTTTTGACCATTGGCAGGAATTCAATAATAGTTAGACTAAATTAAATTGATAGAGGATTTACATAGGAGCCAGAACGAGGTTCCCTTGCCAGTCCACGGGCTGTCTAAGATTTTTGTTCTAGGTATTTTGATGTATTTTTTTATTATTACTTCTTTCCACCATTCTTTCTTTCCTATGACCAACCTCCAGATCAATTTTTCTCCTAGATATTTGTTCATTTGCTTGGGGTCCCTAATGCCCAATCCTCCTCTACTTTTTGATCTTTTGACTATGTCCCATTTAACTAGATGAAATTTCTTTTTCTGCACCTTTTCTCCTTGCCAAAGGAATTTTCTGATTTCCATACAAAAACTATTTATGACATTCTTTGGGGAAAGGGTCATCGAGCTAGAGTATATTGGATAAGAGGAGAGAATGGAATGAATGAGAGTTATTTTCCCTGCAAGATTTAACCACTTTGAACCCAGAGAATGGATTTTATTTTTAATCTTTTGAATGACCGGAGCCCTATTGGCAAGCAACACCCTTCGGAGCATTTTGAACACGAATAATTTAAAAATTGGTAATCTTTTGATCAACATTTCTATTTTCACCTGGATCAACACTCATCTATAGACATTAGAGGTGTCCTCAGAATATTTGATTCTGAAGGGACTGCCAATAGAAACTTAATTGATTGGTCAATTTATAAGGATTAGCATCAGTTTATGTTAAATATGAATCTCATGGTCTTAGTCTCTCATTTCTTTTGATCATCTGGAAAACTATAATTACCAAAGTTAGTAGCTCTTAATCTCATTCCATTTATCACTCATGCATATTTGAAATCGAATGAATTTGTCCAAACAAGCTACTACATGGTGTGATAATTGTTTTGTGTCCCACTCATATAGGAGACCTAGTAAAGCTTCCTCACTTCTGAATTATTTATCTCATCATGTTTGTCATAAGGTTTAAAAGTGTATTTAATATAATCTTCGTGAGCCACACATTACTGTACACTTAGCCTTATTTCGAATTTTATATTTTCGAAGTGAGTCACTATTAAAGTTTATCTTAAGGGGTTAAGATGATTTTTGGAATTTTGATATAGTTTTGGTTACATCATAAATTGTTTTCCGATCATTTTAATACTAACCTTGATCCTAAGTTCATCAATTACATCCTTAGTAGGCAACACTATTATGGTTTTATTCGATGAATGAAGAATTAGGGTATTGTAATCATTCAATCATTTTTTGAAACTATGAGTGTTCTAGGCTATCACAACATTATGAAAATGTCGATCAGCGCTGAGGTGATGATTGAAATTAGAGTTTTGATATTTGTGTCACATGAAGGCTTGCCAACTGTCGATTTTCATCATGCAAACACCACACTTAAGAGGTCGCTCATTTGATTTTCCTACAGATCATTATGGTGTGTTAAATGCTTCCAAATCTCGTTTATCTGTCAACTCCCAGTATGATGACCTTCCAGGAAAATTCACAGTGTTTTGATAAAATAGGGCATTTTGGAATGTTGATGGAAATGCATGGATTGTGGATAAATTGACTATATGTTTCAGTCTGGTTTTCGAAAACCCTAAAGGTTTGTGCAATAGATTCCATGGCTCCGGTGTCTAGGTTTGAACTCATAGGTGATGAGTATTTAAATGCTGCCCTTGAATATCGTGAGGTAATATTTAGGGTTGGATGGCTAGGGTTCTTACAGAGGTTTTCTGGGTTCAATGTAGAAGCTTCCAAGGCATTTGCAACATTGTTTCATGGGGTTAATGCACAGGTTGGGGATATTGAATTGAAGCTGACTGAAGAGTTTATTTCTCACGCCATTGGGTTACCACAGACAGGTGAGATATGGTATAAAGGAAAGCATGTTAAAAATGACAATTGGAAGGAGTTTCTTAATCTAGCTCACCGACAAACGAAGTATAAATCCGGTTTCCCTTCTCAACTGCTCATGAAGAAATGGCATTCTCTCCTCGAGCTTTTTATCAGGAGATCGAAGGAGGTGGTTTTATTCTAGAAGATTCAAGCCACATCATCAAAACAAAATGGCATGTAGCTACAGAACCGTCAAAGATAACAAGAACTGGATTGCGCACCCACCAAGAGATGCAAATTTCGGTGTCTATTTGTGAACAAACCGTTTCGAATCTGGAAAAACCGTTGAAAACCCACTTCACAAATGGGCCAAGTTACGCATAATTGGGGGCTGTTTTCAAAAATAGTGCAGGATTTGTGAGATATGTGGACCTATTTGAGCTGTATTGATTCCAAAAATTCACCAAACATCTCATTCATTTCTATATGATCATCATTGCATTTTGCTAAACAGATTTTGTTTGAAATTTACAGGTGTTAATGGAGTCGTTCAGAGGAAGCTAGATTCCATGCTATGTTTGTGGTTTTGGTTACATGGAGTTACTCGTTGGAGTCTGTTTCGGGAATGAAGTTGATTTGCTGCTATGCTGTTTATACACTTCTGTTTCTAAGCATTTACCAGTATGGATCATGTAATATAGTGTTAACACTTTTGGAGCATATGATGCTGGATTTTTCCAGTAAGTTAATATTTTTGGTGTGTTATTCTCTCCTGATGGTTAGATAACAACATGCCTATGATTCTGGTCATCCTTGGCCTATATTTGGATAAAATCCACATATTACCATAGAAATAGGAGTTTTAGTTAATTAGTTGTAGTTTGTAGTTCTCTTTATAAACAAACTCTAAATAGAAGTAAAGGGTTTGATTCCAAAGACTTGTGGAGAAATGATATTTTATAGTGCTATAATATATTCTGTTGTGCTTGTGTTTCTTTTAGAACCGTTTCTGAAGATTACTGGATGCTACAGAATACTGAGGACCTTAGCTAAGTCTTTCAATTATTTCACACTGTGCTAATGACGTTTCTCTTTTGTTAAATTTTGTTTTCATATATATATATATATATATCGTTATATTGTATATGAAATCATTATTAAATGGATTTCGAATAATTACATGGTTTTGAAATATGAATGATTCATTGTCATGTTGAAAGTGAATGAGTTTCTTCATGATTTTTCAATTGATTATGAAACTGTGTTACATGAAATATTAATTGTGTAAGCTAACCTTGTTTCATCTTCATGTTAATATCTGATTGTATCCATCATGTTTCAAGACTGTGTTAAATTTATTTTATTACAGGCTTCATTTTCTGTTTAAATTATATTGTAATGAGATATTATCTTATTATGAGTTGATTTAGATTTGGTTCTGTTGATGGTAGACTTCTCTAACAAAATAAAATTATGAATCACCTTATGTATTCAGACCTGTTATCAAATTAACAATTCATGCTCTCAGCTGAGATAGATAGCCTGCATTTAGGTCATTACAGGATTAGGAGCTACTATTTTTCTGTACATAGCTTAAGATAGTTTTTCTTTTAGTATTAGTTAGTTATTAGGTTGAATTTCTCTGATTTGTTAGAATATTTGGTTAATTAAATCTTATCACCTACATCTAAACAAACTCTCTAGTTTGAGAGCACACTATACAGGCAGCAGGGCCTTGATCCCATGAGAGACAATCACTTCAAACATACACAAGATTGCATTAAGTCGAGTGTGTGGTCTGTCTTTCTGTAAGTTGGCCTAGGTTAGTTTTTCCGGACAACAAATGGCGCTAGAAGGAGGGCCGAGGTAAAACAAGTAGTTTTATTTTTATTTTTATTTTATCCTCTCGCTCTTTGATTTTTCAGCTTTTACATCTTTAATCTTCTACGCCAGCACATGTGTGCTTAAGGGATAGTTAGAGGACAAGCTAACTATTTTATGAATCATTTTGTTAATGTTATTTATCTTTCATGGATTCAACCCAAATCTCTATTAGGAGTCATGTATCAATAAATAATCATTCTACTCCATCTAAGATAGTTCATCACTTATCAAAAAACAAATTTGATGGTGAAAGTGAAATTTTTGCAATTGATCATGTTTATCAATTTTTACAAAATTGCCTTACTAATCATGTTATTGATGAAGCAATCATTGGCATATCGTTCGCTTTGACTTTCAAAGGGTGAGTTCGAAAATGGTTTGAAACTTTTCCATCTCAACATTCTTTACAACAATTTCTAGGTGAGTTTATTTATGCTTTTCACGATCCTGATTATGAGAAATTGTTTGTAGAATTATTAAATTTTAAAAGAGAATTCGATGAATCATATAAGGACTATGCAAACAGATTTTTTAATCTTTGTTACAGATTTCCTTTGAAACTTGTCACTTCTATTTTTCAATTGTTCCATGAGGTTATGTCTTCTTCAAATGAATTAGATCAATCAGATAAAAATCAATTTTTTTCACATAACAATATTTTGATTGATTCTATTCAAAGTTCAGAAGTTATAAATCAGCAATATTGTCCAACTTTTTTCACCTCACATAATCAGAAGGAATACAATGTATTAGATGATGTTATTGTCCCTTCTGATAATGCTAATTCACCTTTTCTTAATGAGAATAAAACTGTAAGACTAAGTAAGGAAAGTTGTCATTCAAATCAAGATCTTATAACTATTTTAGAAGAGAAAGAGACCAAATCTGAAATTGGAATAACTTCTCCTACATTAATTAAACAAGACCAAGATATTCTTTTAAGGAGTTCTATTTCTGAATCTCATTTTTCTGATGGGCCTTGTGTTTCATTTAAACCTTTACCTATTTGCAATGAACAAGATAATCTATCAAGTTCAGATTTTTTAGTAAAGGATATTGATATGATTTTAGGAGAAGAAGTTAATGAACATTTGAAATCAAATGCAAATACTCAAATAGAAGAAAACTTTTATTTCAAAGAAAATTCGTTATCAACAGATACTTTTAATTTTCTATCTTCGTCCACCTATTTTTTTTTATACCCCAATTTATTTAATAATTGTAATTCTCAGGATAATTTTTCATATCTATTACAATTTCATCCTGATGCGCAAAATTTTTATGGGTTTCCAGATGATAAATTATGTTTTAGAGATGAAGAGAAAAAACATTATTCTTATGAATATCTTGGTAAATACAATTTTGAAAGTCATATACTTTTAGAAATGCCTCTTATTGAGTCATCACCTCTCACAATAAATGAAGGATCTCCTTTATTAAATAATGAGTTTGTTGAAACTGAATTTTTCATTAAAACTATTCATGATTCCCATTCATTTGATGAAGGTGTGTCTAAGACAATATGGGATGATACCTCATTTGATCCTAGTGATTTACTTCAGTTTCAACCAATGATTACTAAAGATCCCCATTCATCTTATATAATTTCTCAATCACGCAATTTTATTGACATTGATCACTCACTTATAAATTCATATGTTTATATTTTCCATGATAGAGTTACAGTGGTAAGCACGGTGTAAGGTAGATGGGTTTGAGGTTTCTTACCTCAAGAAGTTTCCATTCAATGGTAAGGCTTTATTTTCTATGTATACAAGTAAAATTTTTAGTGGTAAGCACGATGCATCTGATTTTCTATTATTAACATATCATTTTCTTTTACTAATTGAAAGTGATATTTTTCTTATAGGAATAAAAATGCTTCGATGGCTTCATTGGCTATTTCATTTTACTTGATTTTCATTACAAATGTATTCTTTTGTACATAGTTAGGCTTAGGTTTAGATTAGATTTTCTTCATTTTTACCCTTTCTTGTTTGAATAAATGCAGTTATGAGGACGATGCTAATTTCAAGAGGTGACACGTATTGATACATTCAGGGATGTTTTCTTTACCTTTGACTCTCTTGCTTATAATTATATTTATTTAAATTTTCCTGTTAAGTCATATATCTTTTACTTTTTTGACTTAATTGGGAAAATGTTTTATACATTCTTATGATCATAAGAAAGAACTTTTAAGAAAACAAAGAATGTTGTGCAAATCAATACCAAAATCTTTTCAGTTGTAACTGCATATGTAATTAAGACTTAGTTTCAATTGTTTATTTTTGGTTTGTTTTCTTTTGCGTATCAATAAGAGTGGCCTAACTTATTAAAACATATTGATTATTTTTAATAGATCCTTATGTCACAAATTATAGAGAGACATATTTTTCATCTTGTAGAAATTAATTCTCTTTTGTCATTTGTGATATAACTATTTCATGTTTCTCCACTTAAGATGTTAATCTATTCAGGGCTTAGTTTTTATTTTTACATTTGCATACATCCATTTTAGATTTCTTAAGTTGATTGGTTTTATTTTGTGAGTTAATAAGATTTTCTTTTGAATGGTTTGTTTGTTTCCCAAAAAGGAGTAAACTAATTTTAGCATGTGGTGATCAAAACCATGTATTTCTGTCAAGTATTTGATCCAAATCATTTTCTGTTAAAGGGACATCATTATAAAGATACTCTTCTTTTGTCAAGATTCAAACCATAACGAGATTAGTCTTGGCTTTGAAAAAGTTATTATGGATCATATTGATGGATTGATTGAGTTACTCGGCTATTATCTAAGATCTTTATATTTCAAAATGATGCTATAATGTAGATGTGTTTCTTTTCAAAGGAATCATTTTCCCTAAATTGAAGTAAGTCAGGAATTGTAAGTTATCTTTTAGACTTTTTACGCCATTCTTTGCTCTTTAGTGGGCCATTTGGATCTTCTTCCCCATCCACTAAGTAATCTCTCTTGAGATTAACAATAACCTTAATATTATCCATTGTACATAACATTAATAAAATATAAAGGATTACTTAAAGAACGAGAGGTCTCATCACGAGCCGACCCATCATGATCATAAGCTCTGTTGAAGTGACATTACCACATCTAGTTACCAAGCCAAGGTGATGGATCTTAATCATTGATTAGGAGAAAGGAGGTCTCATCATGAGCCGACCTTTTCATTTTTCAGCAGTTCTTGTGAATGATGCTGCCAGCATCTGGTTACCAAGCCAAGGTAGTAGTCTTCAGTTAATATCTTTATTTATTATTTGTCAAAAAGGATTTATCCATATCTAGTGGATGGGATGCAAGCATCTAAGTGAATTTAAAAGGGTTTATCCTATGGTATTGAGGTCATACCTACATACTACGTTTTCTTTGACTTGTTTTGGTTAAGAGAAACTAATTCCTTTGAAAATTTTCTTTCTGCATTTGTAGAATAATCATTTATCTTTATAAGATTTTGGATAATGGTAGGGATAGTTTGATTGATATTGAAATTTTTTGGTTCAATCTTTACATATATAAGCCAATGGCAGGATTAAATTATGTGATTGGGAAATTGACATTTGAAGAGGCCTTTATCATTATTTCTCTTATATTATTTAAGACTTAGAATTATTTTGCAGAGATAACTGGTTCGGTCCCAGCATGTCGCCAATTGTTGGAAAGCAACACCCTTCGAAGCATTTTGAACACGAATAATTTGAAAATTGGTAATCTTTTGATCAACATTTCTATTTTCACCTGGATCAACACTCATATATAGATATTAGGAGTGTCCTCAGACTCTTTGATTCTGAAGGGACTCCCAATAGTAACTTAATTGATTGATCGATTTACAAGGATTAGCGTCAGTTTATGTTAAATATGAATCTCATCGTCTTACTCTCTCATTTCTTTTGATCATATGGAAAACTATAATTACCAAAGTTAGTAGCTCTTAATCTCATTCCATTTATCACTCATGCATATTTGAAATCGAATGAATTTATCCAAACAAGCTACTACATGGTGTGATAACTGTTTTCTGTTCCACTCATATAAGAGACCTAGTAAAGCTTCCTCACTTCTGAATTATTTATCTCATCATGTTTGTCATAAGGTTTAAAAGTGTAGTTAATATAATCTTCGTGAGCCACACATTACTGTACACTTAGCCTTATTTCGAATTTTATATTTTCGAAGTGAGTCACTATTAAAGTTTATCTTAAGGGGTTAAGATGATTTTTGGAATTTTGATATAGTTCTGGTTACATCATAAATTGTTTTCCAATCATTTTAATACTAACCTTGATCCTAAGTTCATTAATTACATCCTTAGTAGGAAACATTATTATGGTTTTATTTGATGAATGAAGAATTAGGGTATTGTAATCATTCAATCATGTTTTGAAACTATGAGTGTTCTAGGTTATCACAACATTATTAAAATGTTGATCAACGCTGAGGTTATGACTGAAATTAGAGTTTTGATATTCGTGTCACATGAAGGCTTGCCAATTGTCGATTTTCATCATGCAAACACCACACTTAAGAGGTCGCTCATTTGATTTTCCTACGGATCATTATGGTGTGTTAAATTCTTCCAAATCTCATTTATCTGTCAACTTGCAGTATGATGACCTTGTAGGTAAATTCACAGTGTTTTGATAAAATAGGGCATTTTGAAATGTTGATTGAAATGCATGGACTGTGGATAAATTGACTGTATGTTTCCGTCTGGTTTTTGAAAACCCTAAAGGTTTGTGCAATAGCTGCCATGTCTCTGGTGTCGAGGTTTGAAATCATAGGTGATGAGTATTTACATGCCGCCCTTGAATATCGTGAGGTAATATTTAGGGTTGGATGGCTAGGGTTCTTACAGAGGTTTTCTGGGTTCAGCATAGCAGCTTCCAAGGCATTTGGAGCATTGTTTCATGGGGTTAATGCACAGGTTGGGGATATTGAATTGAATATGACTGAAGAGTTTATTTCTCATGCCATTGGGTTACCACAGACAGGTGAGCTATGGTATAAAGTCAAGCATGTTAAAAGTGACAATTGGAAGGAGTTTCTTAATCCATCTCACCGACAAACGAAGTATAAATCTGGTTTCCCTTCTTGACTGCTCATGAAGAAATGGAGTTCTCTCCTCAAGATTTTTATTAGGAGATTGAAGGAGGTGGAGTTTCTTCCAGAATATTCAAGCCACATCATTAAACAAAACGACAGGAAGCTACAGAACCGTCAAAGATAACAAGAACTGGATCGCGCACCCGGCGAGAGAGGCAAATTTTAGTGTCTATTTGTGAACAAACCATTTCGAATCTGGAAAAACCGTTGAAAACCCACTTCACAAATTGGCCAAGTTACCCATTTAGTGTGGGCCGTTTTCAAAAATAGTGCAGGACTTGTGAGATATGCGGACCTGTTTGAGCTGTATTGATTCTAGAAATTCGCCAAACATCTCATTCATTTCTATATGATCATCATTGCATTTTGCTAAACAGATTTTGTTTGACATTTACAGGTGTTAATGAAATCGTTCAGAGGAAGCTAGATGCTGTGCTATGTTTGTGGTTTTGGTTACATGGAGTTACTTGTTGGAGAATGTTTCGGGAATGAAGTTGATTTGCTGCTATGATGTTTATACACTTTTGTTTCTAAGCATTTACCAGTATGGATCATCCAATATAGTGTTAACACTTTTGGAGAATATGATGCTAGATTTTTCCAGTAAGTTAATCTTTTTGGCGTGTTATTCTCTCCTGATGGTTACATAACAACATGCCTCTGATTTTGGTCATCCTTGGCCTATATTTGGATAAAATCCACATATTACCACAGAAATAGGAGTTTTAGTTAATTAGTTGTAGTTTGTAGTTCCCTTTATAAACAAATTCTGAACAGAAGTAAAGGGTTCGATTCCAAAGACTTGTGGAGAACTGATATTTTACAGTGCTATAATATATTTTGTTGTGCTTGTGTTTCTTTTAGAACTGTTTCTAAAGATTAATGGATGCTACAGAATACTGAGGACCTTAGCTAAGTCTTTCAGTTATTTCATACTGTGCTAATGACGTTTCTCTTTTGTTAAATTTTGTTTTCATATATATATATATCATTATATTGTATATGAAATCATTATTAAATGGATTTCGAATAATTACATGGTTTTGAAATATGAATGATTCGTTGTCATGTTGAAAGTGAATGAGTTTCTTCATGATTTTCAATTGGTTATGAAACTGTGTTACATGAAATATTAATTGTGTAAGCTGACCTTGTTTCATCTTCATGTTAATATCTGATTGTATCCATCATGTTTCAAAAACGTGTTAAATTTACTTGATTATAGGCTTCATTTTCTATTAAATTATATTGTAATGAGATATTATCTTATTATGAGTTAATTTAGATTTGGTTCTATTGATGGTAGACTTCTCTAACAAAACATAATTATGGATCACCTTATGTATTCAGACCTGTTATCAAATTAACAATTCATGCTCTCAGCTGAGATAGATAGCCTGCATTTAGGTCACTACAGGATTGGGAGCTACTATTTTTCTGTACGTAGCTTAAGATAGTTTTTATTTTAGTATTAGTTAGTTATTAGGTTGAATCTCTCTGATTTGTTAGAAGATTTGGTTAAGTAAATCTTATCACCTACATCTAAAGAGACTCTCTAGTTTGAGAGCACACTATACAGGTAGCAGGGCCTTGATCCTGTGAGAGACAGTCACTCCAAACATACACAAGATTGCATTAAGTTGAGTGTGTGGGATTTCTTTCCGTAAGTTGGCCTAGGTTAGTTTTTCCAGCCAACAAGCCCACATGACAGAAGCAAAAGACTTTTTGGCTATAGGAATACCCAGATAGATGAAATGAGTCCAATTATAAGTAGCATTTATGTGGAGGATTTGAGATATACTACAGAGAGTTGTTACATTGCAGTTCCATCCATAAAGCTGGCATTTGTTCAGGTTGGCAGAGCTTCCAAATGAACGGAGGAATAGATCCAGGGGTCTTAAGAAATTTTTGGCAAATTGGGGGGAGGCTATGCCTAGCAGAATAGTGTCATAAACAAAAAGAGCATGATGGATTGGATGAACTCTATTTCTGAAGGAGAGACCTGGGGGGGGAGCCTTCTTCCTAGAGTCTGGAGAGTCTTCTACTCAGGGAGTCAACCACAAGAATATAAAGAAAAGGGGAGAGGGGGAATCCCTACCTTATCCCTCGGGTGGCCTTAAAAAATTCTAAGGGCCTTTCGTTGATTAAAGGGGCTATCCAGGGAGAATTGATGTAAGCTTGAAATTGATTTATGAAAATGGAGGGGAAACCAATTTTTTTTAACACTAACAAAATGAAGGCATGTCTTAATCGATCTAAAGAATTTGCTAGATCCAATTTAATAGCCATACCTTATTTTCCCTTCTTGTTTCTTGAATGTATTACTTCCTGGACCATAAGGATGTTATCATTGATTTTCCGACCTGAGATGAAACCTCCTTGATTGGGGGAGATCAGAGATTGAATAATAGGCTTGAGTCTTAGAGATAAGACTTTGGAGAAAATTTTATAAGAGGCATTGCAGAGGGAAATAGGTCTGTACCTTTTGATAGTGGAGGGGTTAGCCTCTTTGGGAATCAGGGCCATAAAGGTGGAATTTGTGGCTCCTCCCATTTTTCCTTTTGACATCCAAGAGATAAGGCACATAAGGTCCTTTTTAATTAAAGACCAAAACATTCTATAGAAATGGATAGGGAGGCCGTCTGGGCCTGGTGCTTTGTCCGGGTGGAGGGTCCATATGGCCTTCTTAACTTCTTATTTTGTGATGGGGGATTCAAGCTGGAGACTTTCCTCAGGGATAATCAGATCAAGGATATCTCGAACCATTTAATCCATATTTTCCTATGAAAAATACTCTTCATCATTGTACAAACTTTCAAAGAAGCCTCTTACCTCAGTGCTAATTGCCGCTTGTCCTGTGATGATTGTGCCGTCTTCATTTTTGAGCTCCCTCATTGTGTTCCTCCTCTGTCTCTCTTTGTATTGATTTTGAAAATATTTGTGTTTTGATCTCCCCCTTTAAGCCAGAGAATCCTAGAGCGTAATCTCCATCCCTCTTCCTCATGTCTTATAATTGATTGGAGAATTTTTTCAAGTTCTATTTCTCTGAGGAGGTGCTCTCTGGTGATTTCACTTTCCTCCATATCCACTTGAAGAGCTTCCATTTTTTTAAAGATTTATGTTTTTTTTTAGATGGCTCTTGATAATGATGCTTGGCCCAGGACTTGAGGGCTGATTTCACCCTTTTGAGTTTCTGTTCCCAAGTATTGGCTGGAGACCCTGTGATGAAACAAAGCTAAGCATTTGAAATGATGTCACTGACTCCTTTTGATTCAAGCCAAAGATGATTGAAACTAAAGGGGAGGGGCCTCAAGTTTTCCAAAGGCGGAAAAAAGAGACAAATCGGTTTATGATTTGAGATGACCGTACACAGGAGTTTGGACTTAGGAAAAGTCTTGAGAAGATGAGTGCTAACTAAAACCTGATCTAGCTTGACAACAATATGACATGGACCAATTCTTTTGTTGCTCCAGGTGAAGGTCCCATTCTTTGGCTTGATATCCAAAAGACCCCATAGCGAGATCAGGTCCTCCAGTCTTTTTCCGAAGGGGTCCCTTACTTTAGTTCCACCTCTGCGCTCTTCTGTGGAAATAGTGACGTTGAAGTCTCCCGCTATGAAGCAAGGGAGAAGCATTTTCCCTTCACATTGTTCCTCAAGGGAATTCCAAAGCTTTCTTTTTGTGCTTGGATGGTTGGGTCATAGATATTCCCTATCCAGAACATTTCTTTATTTTCCTTATTTTCTAGATTGGTGAAAAACCAATTTTTGTTTTCAATAGTTGTATGCATAACAAAATTTTTGCTATCCCACCAACAGAGAAGGCCTCCAGAGGCTCCATTCGCACTAATGGCTAACCCTTCTCCTTTAGGCCAATTTTTTTTTAAAGTTGCAAGACTGTCTTTCGCCATTTTTTTTGTCTCCTGGATGAGAAGGATTGAAACCAATTCCATTGATTTAAATCTTTTGATAACTTCAGTTTTCTCGGAACCTCCTAATCCTCTGCAATTATAGGAGACCAGCTTCATTATTTCTTAAGATGTCGGAGCGCCTTGTCTTTCTCCTTTTTTCCCTCTTCCGCACTAAGGAGGTATTTGCTTGCTTGTGAGGTTTTAACCAGGAAGTCTAGATTAGATTGGTTTTCTACTGCTTCCTGTTCCCTTAGAATCTTGTTTGACTTTCTTCCTTTTTTGGATTGACGTTCTTGTTCTTCAATGGAGTTGTCTGTAGTTTCTTTAGTGCATGCTTTTTCCCTAGAACATGTGACTGATTCTTCTGAGTTGGCTGTTCCTTCCTTTCTTACCATGGGTTGTGCAAGATTCTCATCCGGGGCATCCTTTTCCTTTGGGGATGGGACTTCTGCTAGGATTTCTTGCTCCTGAAGCGGGGCCTCTTCTTTATTCTCCTCTGGGGTTTCGATCTCTAGTTATTTAGTATGTAGGGCTTCAAACCTATTTCCGGAAATGCTCTTTGCTAGGATGTGAGACTGCTTTGCTGCTGTTGGTTTTGCAGTTTTCTTCCCACTTACTACATTCCATCCTTCTTCTTGCAGGCCTTCAAGGTTGGATTTATCTGGTTTTTTCAGATAGGATTTAGCGAAATGCCCATATTCATGACAGTATTTTCATTTGAAGGGGATTTGATCATAATCCACTATCTGTAGATGATTCCAGCCATCAATGGAGAGGTTAATAGCTTTCGGCAGGCCTTTCTCAAGATCAACCTCAAGACAGATTCTGGCACATGAGAACATTGGGGCTTTTGGCTTTGACTTATCCACGTATTTTCCCAAGGTATTACCTCTTGCCTAAAAGTCCTCATCATTCCAGCAGTGAAGAGGGAGGCGGGGAAGCTTTACCCAAAATGGGACTACCTTAGGGATATCTTTCTTAGGGTTGAAGGAGAGATCCCATTTGTTAAGATACATTCTTCTTGGACCCATAAAGTAAGGACCATTCCTGAAGATCGGATCCTGATCCTCTTTCTTCTCAAAGATAAAGGAAAAATAACCTTTCCCACAAAAGATTTGTTGAACCTGTCCTTGAATGAGGGTTCTCCAGTTTTTATTGAGCTAAACATCAACCGAATGAGGAGATGACCAGATCCCTGTGAACAAGCCTATGAGGCCTTTCTCAGAGAGCATGACTGCTTTCCTTTTAGAAGAGTAGAGGAGAGTTTTACCTCTGGAATTTTGGAACGATTGACAAAATGCGAAGGAGGAGAAAAAGACGTAGGGGGAGGAATGGAGGCAACGATGTTATGGAAGCGGTCTTCAAATGAGTCAGGGTCCAGGGGATCCATGGAGGGAGGCCGAGAGGGCCTATGAAGCCTGCAATTCACAAACCCTAGGAAGCACTCTTGCAACAAAAGATTAAATGAAAATAAATTTATACATAACTACATAGTTTAATTAATTAAGATAGGGTTATATAATTCAAACCCTATCATGTTCTTACAAAGATAATATAATAGTACAAGCCTCGCGGCTTCTATAATTATCAAGTAACCCCGTACACTTCACCATAGTAAACCAAATCAAATAAGTCGCATCCATGGAACCGCCTTGTTGTTGTAGAAGCTCCTTCTACCTTCGATAACAAACCCAACTTGTCACAAAGAAGGGCACCTTAGGTTAATATGAGGCTTACTGTTTTAAGGCGAGCAGTGGTTGGCAGTCTAAGCCCGTAGCTGGCAAGAAACCCTCCTTTCACTTTCGGCTATAGGTCAATGGGACCTTACCTTAACCACCTGCACAAATCCAAGTAAATTTCGTTATAATATCTTTTTGTAAAAGAAAAACCTTTAAAATAAATGAAATGACTGAAGTAGAAGAAGATTACCTTGCGATTCCATGCCATAGCTTTTCAAAACCTAGCGAAGGAAGAACATAGTATCGAACCACCTAAACATAGAAGCTCGCAGTTGGAGACCATGACAAGAAGTGGGAAAGCAAGACTTTCAATGCCACCATAGAGCCTTTAACCACTCTACAAACAATCCGAGGTTTTAGCTTGACTATAAAAAGGTTTTTACCCTCTCAAAGCTTCAACTTTGGCCACACAGGCCCGTGAGGCTGCGATCCTTTCAGATCTGCCCTCAAGCATCGAAAAATAAGGTGAGCATGCGAAATCTTAGGTTTTGGACAATAATATATCTAGGTTTTACACCTTTAAAACCCCATCCAACAAGCTCATCACACATGGATCTCACTTTGTAGATATTCAATGGGTTGCTCCATAGTATCATATGGTATCGTTTATCCTGCATATAAAACAAGCGTTAACATGTTAGCATATGTTAACACTATGCATAAGTTAATACATGCATATATTATTATTATTTTTGCATATGGATATGTTATTACATTGCATATGATCATACTTAGCATAGGTTAACACGTTTGCATATATTAGTACACTTACATGTTAATTTAGTATTAACATATTTAATACTTTTACATAGGTTAATACCTTTACAATATTTAAATTCGGTATAGTAAACTCTTAACATGATTGTCATAACAACGCATATGGGATTTTAGTACTATAGCATTCAACTATAGGATTAATATGTAGTTTAGATTTAATGCATATATTTTGTTATATAAATTTCCTTCTATTTTCTTTAAAATATATATATGCCATGAGATGAAACTAGGCAACTATTATGACTTTAGCCTAGAATAAATGATTTAAACGTAGATCATAAATGACTACTAACATAACAAATTCAAGTTATGAAGAGAGTAGGTTTTGTGAAACCTGCACTAATCAAGCCTTAATTTAAATAAGTAGTCTAGAATTATTACTTTTGCAGCTGGGGTATTTAGTCTCGAACCTGAAATCTGGAAATAAAAAGTAATTACCTGTAAAAGGACCTGTAACAAGAATCATCAATTCCACTGGATTAGCTTCAACGAGTTCAGTAAGCCTCGCATATAACCAGAAGTTCCTACATTAAGCAAGAAACAAATCTTAGTACCTTGCATTCACAAGTAAATAAACAAGTTGTCATCATAATTTACTAATTCAGATCATGTGACTTTCTAGATCGATCTTTACTTACTTAATTTTGAAGGCAGTTAGTAAAGAATGTTATTATAGAAATTAATAAATGATTTTGTTATAGTATCTATATTATCTATATTAGATCTTTTAGAATGTTAACCATTAGCAATTAATTTACTCTCTTAGGCGATGATTTTAAACATTAATTGTCGCAAGAAAAATTTTAAATTTTTATGAAAATTTGGGAATTTTGCATATGGTATCAGAGCACACGTTCAGACACTAAGCTTGAATACGGCTCAACTCACGTAGACAAATAGTAAATAAACTACATGCATATTGATTTATTATTTTTCTTTTTAAATATTGCTACTAGATTTTTTTTTTCTTTTCTCTGAACTAGAATTGCAGGGATGGAAGCACTTCAAGAGTATGCAGATGAAGGGTCCCCATTAAATGAACAAAGTAATTCTAGAAAAGAACCAGTTAAGGAAGAAATACCTAACAATTCCTATGAAATTTTACAAACCATTAAAGAATTAAAAACTTAAATGGAAACAGTTAAAAAAAGAGAACGAAAGAATTCTAAGAGCTAAAGAGGAGCTGAACCAGATACTAATGGACAAATTTCAGAGAGAAGGGAAGGAAAAACAGAAAGTATCTGAAAATACGTCTTAACAACATAAAAGTAAAAATTCCAAACATTCTAAAATTGAAAGTTGTTCGTCCTCTGAAATTTATGGTGATTCATACAGGAAGAATCACCAATACTCTAGCGATAGTAGTGAGGATAATTACCATTCTAGAAAAAGAAAATATAAGCCTTATGAGGAAATTTCGGGAAAATTAAGAAGATAAAACCAACCACTTTCAATGGTGAGACAGAGAAAGTAAAGAAAGCTGAAGCATGGCTGTCTGGAATGAAGAATTATTTCCAAATATATAATTACTCCAACCAGTTAAAATCTAGAATGGCCATTTACAACTTAACTAGAAAGGGAGATATTTGGTGGCAGGATTTAAAATGAGTAAAAGGTATTAAGGAAAAGAACATTAAATGGAGCACCTTTAAAAAATACTTTAAAAATAAGTTTCTGTCAGAACAATATTATGAAGAGTGAGCTAAAGAGTTCTATGAACTGAAGTTGAGAACTATGAACATGAATGAATTAAATAGTAAATTTTTAACTTTACTACGTTACGTGCCTTACATTGTGGATGAGAAGCCCAAGGTGCAACGTTTACTGAGCTGTTTACCTTTTCACATTAAAGATAGAATTGAATACGATAATCCTAAAACCCTTGAGGAGGCTATGCGAAAGACAAATTTTTTCTATGAGCAGAACCGAAAAGGGAAAACATGCCAAACTGGAAGGCCAAGAGGTCTAATAATTTTGAACATAAAAAGAAGGGTTTCACACCTAATCATAATTTTGGGAATAATAATACATGTAATTTTCCTAATAAGAATTTTCAAAGAAATAAAGGTAACTCATAGCCAAACCCTAATGGCCCTAGAAATAAAGAACCTGCTAATAATCACAGCAACTACGTTAAGAATAATGAACGCAAAGAACCAATAAAGTGTTGGGATTGTAATGGACCACACTATGCATCTATTTTCCCTAATAGAAAGAAGACCATTAGAAACATTCATACAGTGTAGGAAGAGATGGCTATTGGTGACTTAGCAAGAGTGGTTCCCAGGATTAATGCGGTGCTGAAAAATAGGCAGGCTGATTATCAAAATTCCATGGTGGAAGTAGAAGGTAAGCTGAATCAAATACCCATTTCTATATTAATTGATCTAGGGGCTAGCCTGAGTTACGTTTCTCCAATTTTAGTAGAAAAATGAAATTTATTAGTAGAAAAGTTTGCAAAGTCATGGCTGGTTGAACTAGCTACAGGAGAAAAAAGAAAAGTGATTAATTTTGTGAAAGACTGTACTTTGTTTATGAATCAATTTGAAACTTCAGTAAAGTTAAATGTAATTTCACTAGGCTCTTATGATGTATTATTTGGTATGGACTGGTTAGAACATCATAGATTAGTCTTGAACTATTTTGATAAAACTTTTACATGCATAAATAATGAAGGAGAAACAGTAACCGTAACAGGAATTCCTAGGAAAATAACAATCAGACAAATTTATGCCTTGTAGTTAAAGAGAGCCATTCAGAAAGGATGTAAAGCTTTGGATGTAACAGTAACAGATGGAGAACATATTAATAATGAAGATAAACTAAAATTGAAAGATATTCCAATCCTAAGAGGGTATTCGGATGTATTTCTGAAAGAAATTCTGGGGCTACCTTCGAAAATGGAACTAGATTTCACTATTGAGTTGGTACCTAGTGTAGTACCCAACTCAAAAGCTCCTTATCGGATGAATATCTTGGAACTTAATGAATTAAAGTCACAGTTAAAGGAACTTATTGAAAAAAAATATATTAGACCAAGTGTGTCTCCTTGGGGAGCACCTATTATTTTTGTTAAAAAGAAGGACGATACTCTACGCTTATGCATTGACTACCGTCAACTTAATAAAATGGCCATTAAGAATAGATACCCATTGCCTTGCATAGATGATCTGTTTGATCAGCTGCATGGAGCAATAGTATTTTCAAAGATTGATTTATGATCTGGTTATCATCAAGTTCGAATCAAAGATGAAGATATTTTTAAAATAGATTTTAGGACCAGATATGGTCATTATGAGTTTGTTGTCATGCCATTTGGGCTCACTAATGCCCCAGCTGTCTTCATGTGTCTAATGAATAATGTATTGCATAAGTATCTCGATAAATTTGTAGTTTATTTTATTGATGAGATTTTCATTTACTCTAAGTCTAAAGAAGAACACGAGGATCACTTAAAAATTGTCTTACAAGTGTTAAGGGAACATCAACTTTATGCTAAGTTCAGTAAGTGTGACTTATTTAAAGATAAAATGTGTCATGTGATAACTAAATAAGGGATCTCGGTTGATCCAGAAAAGATAAAAGCAATTGAAAAATGGTCGGTCCCAAAGCATTTAACTGATGTACAGTCATTCATGGAGATCACCGGTTATTATCGAAGATTCATTGAGGGATTCTCAAGAATCGCAAATCCCATAACTTCTTTACAGAAGAAAGGTAAGAAATTTGAATGGAATAAAAAATGTGAAGAAAGTTTTAAGAAGTTAAAAACATTATTAACTACCGCGCCAATTTTAAGAATTGTTAATCATAAAAAGGACTTTGTTGTATGCACTGATGCATGCAACGATGGTCTTGGTGGGGTCTTAAATCAAGAAGGACACGTAATTGCATATGAGTCTAGGAAGCTTAAAATTCATGAAAAAACACTATGATACTTATGATTTAGAGTTGGCTTCTGTCATACATGCTTTGAAGATATGGCGCCATCACTTAATCGGAAGAAAATTTATGTTAATGACAAATAATAAGGGTTATAAATATTTGTTGGATCAACCAAATTTAAACGCAAGGCAAGCTAGGTGGCTAGCTTTCCTTAGTGAGTATGATTTCGAGATCCAACGTATTAAGGGGAAAAAAAATAAAGTCATTGATGCTTTAAGTAGAAATGCAAGACTGAATTTTGTGGTAGCAATCAGTACTTATAAAATTGATTTAGAAGATCAGCTGGAAGAAGGAGTAAAATTGGATGAAAATTATCAGAAATTACAAGCTAAAGTAGCAGAAAATTTAATTGAAAGTTCAAATACAGGGTATGGTCTAAATGATAAAGGATTAATAATTTATAAAAATAGGATGTATATACCTAATGTACCTAAAATCAAGCTGCTAATTTTAATTGAGATACATAAGACTCCTTACTCAGGACATCCTGGCTATCAAAAGGCCATAACCATGTTGCAGAAGGATTATTTTTGACCAAATATGAAGAATGAGTTGGCAAAGTATATTGCCATGTGTTTTGAATGTCAACAGGTTAAGACTGAACACCAACATCCAGCCGGTTTGTTACAGCTGTTACCAATCCCTAGCTGGAAATGGGAAATAATCAGTCTGGATTTTATTATAGGTCTACCTAGAAATCAAAATCAGAATGATTCGATAATGGTAGTCGTCGATAAACTCAGTAAAGAAGCTCATTTCATACCAGTAAAGACCACCTACAAGGATGCTAATATTGCTGAAATATTTATGAAACAAATATTTTGTTTACATGGGATACCGAAAGTTATAATTTCTGACAGAGACCCTAAGTTTATGGGAAATTTTTGGAAGTCTCTATTTAAAGGTTTGAATACTACTTTAAATTTCAGTACATCGTTTCATCCACAGGTGGATGGATAGACCGAAAGAGTGAATCAAATATTGGAAGATATGCTAAGGATGTATGTTAGATAACAACCAGGAAAATGGGAGGATTACTTACACTTGGTTGAGTTTTCGTATAACAATCACTACCAAGCTTTAGCAAAATATAGCCTATTTGAAATTTTGTATGGAAGAAAGTGAAATACTCCCATCTCATGGAGTAACCTAGTTGACAGGTTAGTACTAGGACCTGAGCTATTAAAGGAGATGAATTTAATTGTAAAGCAGGTGCAATGTAATTTGAAGGTTGCACAAGACATACAGAAAAGTCAAGTAGATCTTAAACAAACTCAGAAATAGTTCCAGGTGGGTGAACATGTTTTCATAAAGGTAAGGCCTAAAAAATAGTCCTTTAAATTTAAATTTTTTTTCTAAGTTGGCTCTCAGATATTGTGGGCCTTTCGAAATACTCTCCAGAATGGGATAGGTGGCATACCAACTAGCTTTACCGCCAAATTTAAAATTTCATAATGTTTTTCATATCTCTATTTTAAAAATATTTGTACATGATGCTACTCATGTTATAAAATTGGAATGATGTCTAGGTGGAACCCGAAGGAGATTTTTCGGTGGAACCAGATTGTATCCTCGACAATAGGGAGATCTTTCTTCATAATCACACCATTGGACAAGTGAAGGTGTAATGGAGGAACCTTAGTCCAGAAGAAGCAACCTGGGAATTGAAGAGTCATATACGGGCAACATATCCAATTCTATTCTAGGGAATCTCTGAGGACAATAAATAAAATAAAATCGAGGATGATGTTATATTTAAGGGGGTGTGTCTGTCACATACCCCAAATTGAAAAAAAAAACATTTTATGTTTAATAAGACATTATGTTTTAATTTTATTGTAAAGTTTGTAATATTGACCAAGTGGGGTCAAGGATGATTGTATTTAATTGCTGAATATTTTTATTAATTAATAAATAAAAGATGAGACAACAACTTAAGGGGGTTGTTAAATGAGTGTATACTGACCACATGGTGGAATAGACTGGGTTGAGACCAGATTGACACTTGGAAGCATCCTCAAACTACTTCTAGCTGTTGCAGGAGAAAACATCCCTATTTTTGTGGTCATGTTCCCCAAGAAAGTGGAACAAGAGAAGGTGGCTCATTAAGTGAAAAAAACTAACCCAAAAGACCTAGGAAAGCTTATAAACTACCCATCAAATTCAGTTGAGGCTATTCAATCTTTACTTGTGAAATTTCTAAGTGAAATTTGTGCACAAGATATTCGATGGAGGGGACAGCAAGAAGTGTTTGAGTGTGAAAGTGTTGATTTACTGAACTAGTGCAGCTGTTTTCGTTGATTTCTTACTGCTATAGGAAGAAGTATTATTGCTGATTACTTTGTGGAGTTGCAGGGGTTTCTTAACCCATTCTCTCACCTAGTGCTTTCAACCAGGTGGACCAATAGACAGGCTCGGGGGTCCTAAGCCTAGCTACTAAACTATCTTCAGAAATTTTGTTGGGTGGAACGTGCTTCTTAGGCTGTTGTTTCCTTTGATATATTACCAGGTTCTAAATGTTATTTAATTTTCTCTATGCAAGCATAGGAACTGGAATGTATGAATTTAGGAGTTAATGTATTTATATGACTGATTCATTTGTTTTTTATTAAATTGGTTAGTTAAATATTGTATTGTTCAAAGACGGATAAATTATGGCTAAATATGTATTAGAATAAATGATTAGGGTTATTTTAAATTTACTGATGAATGAATTACATGACTGTATTTTTCCACACCTCCGAGGAGATATTAACGGTAGTACAGTAGGGGAAACTAAGTTTGATGAATAAATCAAATCAAGATGTGTAGGAATCTAATTATTTACTTTCTACTATTCATTTTTATAGAAATGTTTAAAAGAAAGATTCCTCTATTTCAGAAGTTTCATTAGTTAAATACAACTTTTTAATTTATAACCATAAAGTACCTTAAAAGAATGTTTACTAAAAACAAGTACACAGTTTGTGTAACTGTGTTCTTTTTAACACAATAAAAATAACTATCTTTAAGGCTTAACCTAATATATATACATATAATTATTAACTAATACATAACATAAAAATAATGTAAATGGAGCAACTTTAGATTATATACATAGTATAATGAAATTGCAATAATAATTTAGGTATTACAAATAACAAATACATAATTGCAGTAATATTGTAAATAAAACATCAAATATCAAATAATTAATAGTAAAAACGACAAAACAATGTAGAGTATATAAAAATGAAAATACTATAATTTTTCTTGGGTCTAAACCCTAAATAAGAAAACCTATCAAACCAAGTTATGTTCTTCCTTTTTCTTTCAAAGTTAAAGTATTCTCAGTTTTATCCAAAACTTACTGTTGTTCAAATATTTCCATAAATAAATATAAATTTTTTTTTCTAATTTATATTTTCCCTAAATGAAAATAAATTTATACATAACTATAGAGTTTAATTAATTAATATAGGGTTACAAAATTCAAACCCTATCATGTTCTTACAAAGATAATATAATAGTACAAGCCTCACTACTTCTATAATTATCAAGTAATCCCCTACACTTCACCATTGTAAACCAAATCAAACAAGTGGCGGCCATGGAATTGCCTTTTTGTTTTAGAGGCTTCTTCTACCTTCGATAACAAACCCAACTTGTCACAAATAAGGGCACCTCAGGTTAAGACAATGCTTACCATTTTAAGGCGAGCAGTGGTTGACAGTCCAAGCCTGTAGCTGGCAAGCAACCCTCCTTTCACTTTTGGCTATAGGTAAATGAGCCCTTACCTTAACCACCTGCACAAATCCAAGTAAATTTTGTTATAATATCTTTCTGTAAAAGAAAAAACTTTAAAAATAAATGAAATGACTAAAGTAGAATAAGATTACCTTGCGTTTTCATGTCATAGCTTTTCAAAACCTAGCAAAGGAAGAACACGGTATCGAACCACAGAAATAGAGAAGCTCACAGTTGGAGACCATGACAAGCAGTGGCAAAGAAAGACTGTCAATGCCACCACAGAGCCTTTAACCACTTTACAAACAATCTGAGGTTTTAGCTCAACTATAAAAATGTTTTTACCCTCTCAAAGCTTCAACTTTGGCCACGGAGGCCCATGAGGCTGCGAGCCTATCGGCTCTACCCTCAAGCAATGAAAAATAAGGTGAGCAAGCAAAATATTAGGTTTTGGAAAAATATATATCTATGGTTTACACCTGTAAAACCCCATCCAACAAGATCATCACACGTGGATCCTACTTTGTAGATATTCGATGGGTTGCTCCATAGTATCGTATGGTATCGTTTATCCTGCATATAAAACAAGCGTTAATATGTTAGCAAATGTTAACACTATGCATAAGTTAATACTTGCATATACTATTATTATTTTTGCATATGCATATGATCATACTTAGCATAGGTTAATGTGTTTGCATATATTAGTACACTTACATATGTTAATTCTGTATTAACATATTTAATACTTTTGCATAGGTTAATACCTTTACAATATTTAAATTCGGTATAGTAAACTCTTAACATGATTGTCATAACAATGCATATAGGATTTTAGTACTATAGCATTCAACTATATGATTAATATGTAGTTTAGATTTAATGCATATATTTTGTTATATAAATTTCCTTGTATCTTCTTTAAAGTATATATATGCCACTAGATGAAACTAGGCAATTATTATGACTTTAAGCCTAGAATAAATGATTTAAACGTAGATCATAAATGACTACTAACATAACAAATTCAAGTTATGAAAAGAGTAGGTTTTGTGAAACCTACACTAATCAAGCGTTAATTTAAACAAGTAGTCTAGAATTATTACTTTTGCAGCTGGGGTATTTAGTCTCGAACCTAAAATATGGAAATAAAAAGTTACTTGTAAAAGGGCCTGTAACAAGAATCATCAATTCCATTGGATTAGCTTCAATGAGCTAAGTAAGCCTCGGATATAACCAAAAGTTCTTTCATTAAGCAAGAAACAAACCTTAGTACCTTTCACTCATAAGTAAATAAACAAGTTGTTTTCAGAATTTACTAATTCAGATCATTTACTTTATAGATCGATCTTTACTTACTTAATTTTGAAGACAATTAGTAAAGTATGTTATTATAGAAATTAATAAATGATTTTGTTATAGTATCTAGATTAGATATTTTAGAATGTTAATTGTTAGCAGTTAATTTAATCTCTTAGGCGATGATTTTAAACATTAATTGTCGCAAGAAAAATTTTAAATTTTTATGAAATTTTGGGAGTTTTACATATGGTATCAGAGCACACGTTTAGACACTAGGCCTGAATGCGGCTCAACTTGCGTAGACAAACAGTAAACAAACTGCATGCGTACTGATTTATTATTTTTCTTTTGAAATATTGCTCCCATATTTTTTTTTATGAACTAGAATTGTAGGGATGGAAGGACTTGAAGAGTATGTAGATGAAGGGTCCCCATTAAACGAACAAAGTAATTCTAGAAAAGAACCGGTTAAGGAATACATAACTAACAATTCCTCTGAACTATTACAAACCGTTAAATAATTAAAAACTGAAATGGAAACAGTTAAAAAGAGAACGAAAGAATTCTAAGAGATCAAGAGGAGCTGAACCAGATACTGATGGACAAATTTCAGAGTGAAGGGAAGGAAAAATAGACAGGATCTGAAAATACGTCTTACCAACATAAAAGTAAAAATTCCAAACATTCTAAAATTGAAAGTAGTTCGTCCTCTAAAATTTATGGTGATTCATACAGGGAGAATTGCCAGTACTCTAGTGATAGTAGTGAGGATAATTACCATTCTAGAAAAATAAAATATAAGCCTTATGAGAAAATTTTGGGATAATTTAAGGAGATAAAACCACCCACTTTCAACGGTGAGACAGAGAAAGGGGAGGAAGCCGAAGCATGGCCGTCCAGAATGAAGAAGTATTTCCAAATCTATAATTACTCCAACCAGTTAAAATATAGAATGGCCATTTACAACTTAACTGGAAAGGCATATATTTGGTGGCAGGATTTAAAACGAGTAAAAGGTATTAAGGAAAATAACATTAACTGGAGTACCTTTAAAAAATACTTTAAAAAGAAGTTTCTATCAGAACAGTATTATGAAGAGTGAGCTAAAGAGTTCTATGAACTAAAGTTGGGAAGTATGAACATGAAGGAATTAAACAGTAATTAGAATGTTAACTGTTAGCAGTTAATTTACTCTCTTAGGCGATGATTTTAAACATTAATTTTCGCAAGAAAAATATTAAATTTTTATGAAATTTTGGGAGTTTTATAGAGAGAAACACATGCATGAGGAATGGCTTGGGCACCCATTTCTTGGATTTTTCTTTCCCCATAATCTAAAAAAACAATTTTCCCAAATTGATGGCTTGCCCATACACAAATTTGATTTCAATACCTCTCCATTCCCAATGCATTAAATACCTCAACCAACTTCTGGATGAATTAAATGATTGGGTGCATAAGAAAAAATGGGTATTTGAGAGTTTATGGGTTCTCTCATTGACATTTGGATTTACACTATTGGCTCAAGGTTTTGAATACCCCCCCTGTTCCTTGTGAAATCTTGCCCCCATCTCTTTGTTGCATTGCATAGCTAGTTGTGGGTATTTGATTATATTGCACATTTACATGATGCCACAATTTATATTGTGCCTAGATATCATGATAACCATATGCATTTATTTTAACAGCCGATACATAAAACGCTAAATCCACGGTGGGGCCTTGGCTTTGAGCTCATCACGATGATTTAACAATGCTATTTACAACATTTAAAATTTTAATTCAATAGGGGTCAAAATTGGGATATTACAATGTCACAAGTGGGGATCAAAACTGGTTCAAGAGGATAAAAAAACCCTGCTTTAACCACCTCGGCTAGAACCCATTGACCTAAGTGGAGTTAACGAGTTTATATCTGATGCTTAAGCAAAAGAGGAAATTACAAAGTGAAAAGAAAAATGAAACTATATGAATTAACTGAAGTGTTAATAGAACACCTGAGGCAACATAACCATTGTGATGGTGATGAGCACAGGGTTGTCTCCCTAAGTGACCTACCCATATTTGTTGAGTGTCCCAGTGGTGATCTATAACATGTTGAGAATACAGACTTGGGATGACCCACAAATATTGATGATTAGGCATAGGAACATTAACACCCGAGCTTAAGCATACTATATGTATAACTTGGAACTGAACAAGAATAGTGGAGATGGCTTGATTTTCCAAGATTGTTTATGAAGATATGAGTTCAATATGCATATTAGGTCACATACTTATCACCAAGTGATTTATCAAATGAACTAATCTCCAAACAAGAACAAAGACAACGACGCATTCTATGATCAATATCAATTTCATTCTCCAAATTCACTCAATGCATACTCCATACTCTTAAAATGCAAGTATGTAAGTGAATAAAGCTAACTACTACTTAAATAACCTCTGTATACGACCTATTTAGAATTAACTTGATAAAAAAAACTACCTGGGTAGGTCTTCTTTAGGATTGGTAACCAAGCCATTATGCTATCCATCCTATGTTCTTGGATCATCTTTATTAGGGGATTCTCTTCCTCTTCAACAATGTTGACATGGTTTTCACTTCTCACTATCAAAATTGTCATCGATACTACAAATTGGGTAAGGAGTAGCCTCATCTGAGTGGCTTGGAAATGCTGTAACAAACTCCTCAAAATGACAATGGTACATAGTTAAATTTATCATTAATAGAATTAGGTACCACTTTTACTGACATACTTCTCGCTTGTACTTGGAAGGGTCAGTTTGAATTTACATTAGCCCAATTCTAACCTCTCTCATTATCTGGAAACTTTACCTTAACTATAATGGCCACTAATGCATGTGCCTAAAGCGTAATGATCATTTATACCAACATCATCACAAGTTGGTTCAACATCTCTCTTGTACACAAAAAATGTATTGGATTCCAGTTTCAAGAGAGAACTAGAGGTTTCCACATTGGCGCCTCCTACTGCTCATATACATATCTTATAGAAATCAAAGTGAAACTGAGTAGGATTCTTCTATAAATAGAATTATGGTGTTCCATCCATAAGATATTTTTCAAAAGCGAACATGCCAGAGACACTAGTCCTCTTCACTACTTTGCTTAACCTTCCTCCAAATTTCATTTTCAAATATCTTGTGTTGAAAGGATGTCTCAAAATTTCCATGCATTTTTAGGGGTAACCCCCTTGAATACGTGGATGTCTGAAACTAATCTCCATACTCATACACACTAACTCTGAATAAGGAACCGCAACAATATTATGAATTGGTTTACATACAAATATTTGGAAATTCACTACTTGGTTCTTACTCTTGCAAATGAATATAGATTAATTTGCATACAAATATTTGAAGATTAACCTTTTGCAGCTAAATGTGGATTACAAGGCATAGAAATGTTTGAAGATTCACTACTTATAAATTGGCTTACATACAAATAGTTGAAGATTCACTGCTAGTTCTTACTCTTGCAGTTGTATATGGATAAAATGGCATACAAATATTTGAAGATTGACTACTAATTATGAATCAGCTTCCTTACAAATGTTTAAGGTTCACTACTAGTTATAAATTGGTTATCAAAGAAATTGGTACAAGAAATTTTACCCTACAATGTTTACACGAGGCAACTTGGAGAATTTACCGTCTCACACATTTATCATAAAAAGGAATCAAAAGATTGATTCATTATCAAGAGAGGGCATGCAATTGGCCCCTACTATGTTTCTCAATGCATGAAAACAAATATGGCCAATGTTAAGATTATACCCGCAATACTTTTTCTTGTGATAAACTATTAATTATGTATTAATTCTCTATGATAACATATTTAGTGTGCATTAATTCCACTTTTTGCTGGTGCTTATGTTTTATGCATACTATTTTGATAATATACTTTTTTGGAAAACTATATAAAGGAATGGTTATGCTCTTTTTCACTAGGGCCAATAGGCCAAGGGCACTTGCTTTCAGATTGGAAAATCTATATTACATAGGTTTTCTTTCCTGCCCTGTGAAAGGATACAAGAAAGCCGGTGAATCATCTGCTCAATGTAATTTTGTTCTTATATGAATAAAATAACAATTTTTTGTACGGATAAAAAATAGAAAAATGCCTACAATTACAATTACAATTGCAAATGTGACGGGATAAAGCTGGACAGTAATTAAAAACATAAAAAGCATCTTGAATATCTAAAACACGTAGAAGATGGAGATGCAATATTTTGTGTTGTTTTCATTACCATTGATGTGATACCTAGTCTAGTTTTAGAAAAACTTAAACTTTTTCCAACATTTTATTCATGTCCCAACTTTCATTTATAATGCAATATCTTAACCAGTATGAAGACAGACACTTTAAAATATCATATTATAACCATGCCTTGATTGGTTCTTATAATTTGGTAGAAATTCAATTTTTGATCAATGATAATGTGTTGGTGTATGCTCACCCCTACATAAAGAGACATTCAGAGTTGGAAAAAAATGGTAGCCCTCGTACAAGCAGCTGCACACACCCCCACCACACACAAAACTTAGCGACTCAAGATGAGAAATAAATTAAGTGAAGAGCCACATTGTGTTAGGAAAATCTCTAGGAAAAACACTAAAGATAACAACTATAATCAAATTTAATGAGTTCATCGAAACAAGAGAAATTTACCAAATATACTCCAAAATGGGATTAGATTTCCATACAATATTAATAGTAAAGAGACTAAGGAATTAAAATAGATTATAAATTATCACAGGGTAGTGACAACAAAGAGATGCAACTCTTATTGGTTATATTTAAAGATCAAGCTGATCATGTGACTACAAAAGACTAGACAATTTTTCCAACCCCCTATAGATTTTGATTCCTTGATTATAATATTCATCGTTGACTGGTATTCATCTACATATTTGCTCTTTATTAAAAATGCACATTTCAAAGAACAAAATATAAATCTATAGCTTTGTGCACACAACATCTTTCTGTCATAAATAAAAGCTTGTAGAAATGTGAATTTGAAAATAAAAGTTACATTACAATTATTTAATCACTTTCAAACAAATTGAGCTCGACTCAATACATACAAAAATGAGAATAACCAGGATTCCCCTTGAACATATCTCATCCTAGATATTGTACATGGATTAAACTGTATACATATTTGTGTGAATGGCACAAGAAAGGAAATTTTGTCAAACACAAAATTTACATTCAATAATGACACTCTACATTAGAATGATTGGGTACCATAAAAAATGAGGCATGACAAAGACAGATATACACACATTAAATGTTTGTATATGCATATGAAACTTTGAATTGTTCATTTTGAAAATTTGGTTCTTTGGTTTTGTATTCAAAAAATAAATGAACAAACTCATTAAGCAGTCATTGAACTTTCTCGTTTGATGCCAATGTTGGAAGAACGCCTTCTCTAAGAAGATCATTCTTTTTCATTCCCTACAATACAAAATTAATATAAAAAATGAGTACAAACTTAATCTGAATGCCTCGAAAATACAACAACGAAAACTGGAATGAAAAAATCACAATACAATAGAATGAAGGAAAATTAAAAAGGCTCACAAGAATATGTGGGTCCCATGATGTTCTAACATAATTTGATGGCCTAGATGTTATCATTATAGTTGGTGGTCCAATCAAGTAGTCAAAGAATTCTCATAGGAAAAGCTCATATGCTTCCCTGAGAACAATTTAGATAGAATAAAACATATTTTAATAAAAAGTATTTAAGGAATTCAATTTTATTTCTCAGCCATTGAAATTCTTTAAAATTTTCCAACTGTTAAGGAATAATGAGATCTTCCATATTGAAAAGAACTTGCTCAAAGTTGTGTTAAATCAAAACAAAGCTCTCCCTAGATGTCCCTATGGATTTTTTTCCCACATTCAGATGCTGAGGAAAGTATGCCTACACCCCACATATATATGAAATATTATTCCTTTACAACTGGTCTGTCCTAATTCTACTATATTTGACAGTGAAATAATGATGCAAGGACACAAAAAGATTAATAAATTATTGTTATTGAACTAAAAAATTGAGTAATCATATTTTGGTCAGTGATTGTATTATGCATGTGGGAAGGAGAAGGAAGACCATAATTCCTATTTATTTTAGCAATACTCTTTGCATGTCATGAAACACAACTAAATAACAACCCAAGAATATTTTAAAGCATAATTGCTTTGAAGGATTTTGGCTTCCAATCAACAATACTATAACAAGGAGTGAGGATACATGGAATCATTTGCTTATAATGTGCATCTACTTCCATAGAAATGGATATATGGCAACTTGGATAAAGAATATAAAGCAGCTCACAGAATAAAAGTTGTTCATATAATTACAAACTAAACAAGGAATTAATGTCAAAATTATTGGGAAAAGCCATGCATTTTAGAAAAAGAATTATATCATGCACTTGATACTCTAACATGCTACTTGAAGCACTACAACTTAACTTAGTACCTAAATTGCAATATTTTGTAGACTTGATATTTTTCCACCATAGTGAGTGAACCAATAGTGTACAAAATATAAGGGAAAAAAGAAAACAAATAAATTACATTGTCTTCCACTAACAAATAGGAAAAATAGAGAGAAAATAAAATTGCATTGATATTTGTAATTAAATTGCTTACCTAGCGACACAAATTTTCCCTCCAATGGAATTTCATAGAGAAATAATCTAGCAACTCACATATACATTTCTGTCTTGAACTGCATCGTTTGGAATTCCTTTCAATCTAGCACCATGAGCCTAAACACATGGAAAGAATCCTTCCATAACTTCACTATCAAAACAAAAATGACAAAAGTAGAAATAGATGGGTTAAGGAAGGCCCCTGCTACATGAATCAGAAGCTAATTAATACTGTTCCATCTAGCATCAATCAAATACCATTTCATCATGTAAATAAGCCTCCCCTGCTAACACTATCCCTCATAGTATGGCCATATAAATTCTTTGGCCCTATCCATGGCCTCATAAAAGA
The DNA here is from genome assembly GCA_001517045.1 of Pseudotsuga menziesii. Classification (NCBI taxonomy): domain Eukaryota; kingdom Viridiplantae; phylum Streptophyta; class Pinopsida; order Pinales; family Pinaceae; genus Pseudotsuga; species Pseudotsuga menziesii. The sequence continues at coordinate 264,621 of LPNX010397002.1, read as the reverse complement.
AAATCATTGAAGGATTTTCACCATCAACCAATTGATGAACCTCTACCAAAAGTCCACTCATTGCATAAATATGCACTATTCTAACCCAAAAGGATTTTTTGTAAACAAATGAAGTAATATCCTACCCCTTTAGTTTCTCGTTGAATGATTAGCATATCACTCACCATAAGTAAACATTATTTTCAACTCCAATAGAGAATTAAGGATGGATTGAAGACAAATGATTCTGGTAGAAAGGAAGGTGATTGTAGGACACACAAATTCTATGTTTTAGGTGCATATACTCATAAGTCTAAGTACTAAGGAATGGCTATGAATTTACTAATGGTATTGGTCTCTTTAAACACTTAACCAAGTAAATTTTTCTAATATCCTCCAACATCAAATCAGTCCAATGTGTAACACATGGAGTCCAAAACAATGTGGTTGTATGTCCATTAACATTTTCCAGTTTCCACACAATTAGAAATGTTATCTATGATGACATACACAAAATTATCCACATCCATCTCCTAGATGAATCTCATCCAAAAAGTTGCATAATAGTATGGCACATTTAACAATATGAGATATGTTAATGGGTTTAATAAACATCATTCCCATGGTACAAGAAAAGAAGAAATATAAGAGACTCCTTCCCTTCCCCATTTTTCCAACCATCGAACATAATTGTATAGTTGGTAGTTTCCCATGGTTATTTGAAGTCATCCAATCTAGTCCATGTATTTTTTTTCCCATTTTGAAGAATTGGCCCCTTCAACCCATCACAAGCAAGAGAGTTATATCAAATCCCAACAATAGAAATAATGTCAAACATTGCCTACTATAATGTATTGTTTGTAGAAATGTTACATGGTATGACACAACACAAGAAACACATGCACACAATTATATGTGCCTCTTCCTTTTCCTTTTTTGAATAAATGAACATATTGAAGGTTATCACCTAAGTTCTATTATTGGAATAAATAAATTAGAAAGATGATGTGGTACCTATAGAAGGAAAATAAATTGGGCCCATATTAATTCCCACCCCCTTGACATTCAGGTTCGTATCCTTTCTACGCCACCCACTGCAAGTTCAAGCAACATAGATTTTTTCCTTCTTTATTCTTCGCATCTTTCTCGATAGCTGGGAAAGCTTGTCACTAAACTTATGGGGTGACTTGTGGAAAAGTCTCAACATCTATGCATATGGTTCTTGAAAGGTGCCATTTCAAATGATGAACCCCTTCACATGGAACCTTTGGGAAAAACTTACATTTGACCTTGACATGATTCCCTTAAATGGGCTTCCCATATGCCAAAAACATGTCCAATTCCTCGGCATCTTGGTGGAAGATAAGTGCAAACTAGGGAATAAAATTATTGAGTTGATTATGATAATGTCCTTCAACAACATCCCCATATTATTGAAACACACACACAAATACTTTGGGATGTTTCATGTAAGAAAACTGAAACAAATGGCAAAAAATTACTATGGATTTCTCTCAACATGCTACCCTTAAACAACCTCCCCATATCTTGAATACATATCCAATTCCTTCAGCATGTTGGTGGAAGGTAAATGCAACATAGGGAAAATTTTTACCATGAGTTGTTTTTAAAAAAGTTAGATAATGAATTTAATGATAATGTAAGCTACCAATAGTAATACTATTGCAAGAATCCATTACAATAAACCCATAAACCCTAAACCAAATAAACTGAATATTGTTGCACAAATTTCCAAAGAAAAAACAAAAGCATACATGGGATATTCTTGTTCTATGTAATAAACTCCATAAAAGTGATGTAAAATGTTGGTTAATAGATTGGATGATTGCTTGTGTTTTACAATATGAAGCACACAATGCCATAAATAATATAATTTAAAACCAAGATAAAAGTTTCAAAATAAAGAATTTTACCTATGTTATATCTTGTGGATTCAAGTCATCTCGACGAAATAATTTCTGAAAATGAAATAGAGGTTGAATTCATATAAATTCATCCCAATTACATGTAAATATATGATAGAAAAGAGAACAATAATGTGTCCATCCATTTTAATTTTTTTTCACAAATAAGAAAGACAATGTAATAGTTAAATATTAAAATATCAATCTTAAATAACTAATATCAAGCAAATGCAATCCCAATCATCAATGTTACAACGAAAAAAATAAAATATAGAATCTATTTTTACCTTAAATGCACCCTCAAATTTACATATAGCAATGTTTCAACCATAAATACTTTTCGACCTACTTAAAAAATAGAGGAACAACAACATTAGTCAAATACTATGAATCACTTCATTAAAAACAGAACATGTAGACTCACAAGTCACAACTGGAAGGTGTCACTGAAACACAACTACACTGACTAGATTCAAGGAAATTGGGGACTCCACTTGTTATGTCATCCCTTAATGGTCCAATAGACATGTGGGGACTTGAATCTTGAAAAACCAATAAACTAATGGAATCAAACATTTTTCTTGATCTTGGCCTCCACTATCCAATTGTGGTAGTGGAGGCTAAACAATAATGCATTGTAATTATTCCAATTGATTATTACATTCGATGAATGTTGATATCATGCCAATAGGTATCCTACAATCAATGCATAAATACCTAGTGCATATACCATTTTTCTCTTCAATTAGCTACGTATATCTCATTTATTTTTTTGAATAATGATAAGTATTTACAAAGAAAATATACAATCAACATAAAAGAATCGAAAAATTGAAGAAAATTAATCCAGGCAACTAAAAGGTAATAAAAACATATTTTCTCAAACCCTAAATCAATGGAAATCGACTAAAACCAAACTTGATTCAAGCTACAACAAAGGGTTAAATCAATCATCAAATGAGAACTAGAAGCATTCAAAGGACTAATGCATTATTTAAGCAAAATACACACAAACTTCAAAAATCGACAAAATGCTTCAAACAAAATCAATAAACAAACCATAAAAATTTGTCAAGTTATTCATGCTAAACACCAACATGGTCTCATGTACTTGAATGAGCCCATTCTTGCTTAGCGAATGTTTTATCAAATTAGTTATTTATCCTTTAACGTTAGGACCCTATCTATATGAAGAGATAGCTCCTAGTCATAGATTTGTTAAATTCCAACATCATTTCTTGTCACATACAAGAAAGAGACAATGTAAGAGATAAATATCAAAACATCAATCATAAAATAAGCTTCATGAAGGTAATGTAGCTCAAATTATCAATGTTACAACAAAAAAGTACAATGTAGAATCTATTTTTACCTAAATCACAACCTCAAATTCACATATAGTGATCACCAACAAGGGTACAAGGAACACCTAGACCAAAATAAGACTCAAGAGTCCCTCATGTGTATTAGATCATATACAATAATAGGTGAAGTCCATTTTTGAATTCACATTCTTGCCCTTGTCCTCATTTTTGACATTCTGAACATGTCCTTGTCCAGATGAACTGTCATTATGATCATCATCATCCAAAACATTATGTTCCATATGAAGTTCATTAGAGAATTATGTTATATTGTTCTCTCCCCTTGTTTCACGATCTGATCCGACAAAGAGCTAATACTCTTTCATATGGAAAATTGTCAACCTCATAATTTGTTACATATAATCTTAAGCATGTATCCACATTTTTATCAAGTTTGTTCCTCAACTTTGACTTGAAGAATGACAGTGCACTAAACATTCTGTCATCCTCTACTGACCCCAAAATCATGGTTTGACATAAATACGCTAATTTAAAATATTCTAACATTCTTTGCCATAGGATTTCTCTACCACTAAGTTTAGTCCATAATCTTGTAATTGCACCATATTCTAGAGGGTTACGCAAATAAAAAAATCACTCCCACATTGTTGTAGCAAAGAATTCAGCTTGATTTATAAAAAAAATTCATCTAAAATACCTTGAATATGTTCTCCTTGTATCTCAACCTCTGGACAAAAATGGCTCTGCAAAATCTTGCATTTCTCTATAAATCCAACCTTTAAAGTCTTTGAGCATTGAAAATTGTTCCAATATTGAGGGTATACCATAGACATGGTCTCCAACAATTTATCTCAAGGAAATCATTCTCTTATCTCCGATGATAGTTATTTTGCGATTTCTATCAAGTTATGTCTCACTGAAATTACAACATTGTGAAATCGTTCTCTTGACATGGGGAGCTCTTTGGTGGATCTTCCTCTCTTATTATTATAATAAAAGGGAACCATATGCCCACAGGCTGCCATACATAGCATCTCTTTTTCATCAAACTTCAAAACATTTCATAATTTTCTATATTGATTAACTTACTCCAATTTGTAAATGCTAGACCTATAAAAAAATCTCCCATAATATATAAATTATCTAATGCAAGGCATGTTAATTTTCTTATTCTTGTGTATTCAGCAATATACATTGTGCAACTCTGAGCCATCTTCACAAGGTTATTCATTTCATGAAGCATAGGAAGAATTCTAGCCAATGTTAATAATGTCTGTATATTAGTTATTAGAAAGAGAAGAGTTTTATATTTTCATACATTTGAGTGACCTTCATACATCACCCCTACCAAGGATGCATATTCATCGTATAGTCTTTCATCTCATTCCTTTAGCGAGATCCATCTTGTATCAACATATTTTAATAGTTTTTTTTCCATTTGTAACACCATCGAAAAAAAATTAAACTCTAAAATTCGTTTGCGACTCCGAAAAAAGTATGCATGAACTTCACGTACAAGCTATTCAACCTTCGAAACCAATGAAATGTTTCTCACTATTTTAAAAGAAAGATTCATCTTATGAGCCATACAATGAATACTAAGCATATTCGGTGAAGTTGAGAGTTTCCATCTAGCACAAAGGCCATTCCTTTGTCCCTACATTACTGATCCTCCATTTTCTCCAACACATACCAACTTTTTTGCAATCATGTAATGATCCATACCACCAATTTCCTTCAAACTATCAATAACGAGTTCATAAATATTTTATGCTGTACAAATTTTGTTCATTTTATGAATTGCAAGTAGATAGGAATGGTTGATATGGTCATTGACCATATAAATTCTCATGAAAATCCATTAAGTATTATCAATAGCCATAACTTCATCCAAAGATAGTGACAAAATGTAGCATTTGCAATCTTCTCTTTCATATCGTCCTTTTCTACTTGAACTAGATATTTTCCCCATTCCTAACCACCCAATAATTACCAATGAGAAGATGAAAAATTTTGCACTTGAATAAATAATAGTTATTTTGTTGTTTTTGGATAGTATATCGCAGGACTACCATTGGATAGGATGTGAAATACTGTGCGTAATTTTATCGTCTTTGATAACAAATTTGTTTCCATCATATTTCTAAATTGAGATGTGATGGTTCCTCCACTTTCCTTGATTTTTCTCTTATTTTTTAATAATTTAGTATATTCTTCTTCATATTGTAAATGTCAACATTGGATAAGATATTTTCATCTAGGAGTAGATTTCTTCTCATTATTTGCAACTTTCTTATCATACACCTTTCCAACATGCTCCTCTATTGTGTCTAACTTCATCTGGAATTTCACTAACTTGCCAAGTTTCCAACTACATGAAACACATTTAACTTCTCATGAGCTCTCATTCTCATTTGCTATAGGCATTGGTTCAATAAGTGGGCATCTTGAGACCCAATCAAATTTTAATTTCCTCCCTATGTCCCATTGACCTTTTTTTCTTTTTCATAAATGCACTGTGTCACCTTGCAAGGAAAAATATTCAACATTTGAACTACCAATTTTAGATGAAAATGCATTTGTCTCACTTTGATCACTAGAGGAATGTATTCTACCATCCATTGTATGGGTTGAAGATCCATTCTCAAAAGTATTGACATCTCTCTCATCGATACTTTTCTCAAGAGAGCTTGAAGCATGGATAGAATGTGGATTATTGGATTGAGGATTTTGAAAATATGATATTACATCATTTTTTCTTGATGTTTTATTTTCCTTTCCACAATCCATGTTTGAAATCTTACTTAGTATTCCACACTTGAAATTCCAAATTGATATAGAAACCATAAGTGAAGCATGAATGAGAAAAATGATATAAAATTAGTCCAATAGAACATTATCAATTTATATCGACCAGACTTATAATGAGTGTTTACATTGACTCTTTCAATGACTTCTACATGACCAAATACATCAATAACATCCTCGGAAGGAGGTATAACAATAATAAAATAAAATCACAATAAGAATATCTTCAGAAATTATATTGTTCAACATATTTTGGACATGAAAAACAAATAAAAAACCTAAAAGTGAAAACTCAAACCCTAACCCTAAGACTAAGACTCAAAACTTATAAGTTTAATAGTGAAACTATATCCCTAAATTGATGAATGGTAATCTGAATTTTAATGTCTCCTAAATGTTTATACACATTTAAGATAAAGGGAATGATAAAATCCCACAAAAGAGTTGGAAGTTAGCTTCATATCCACGTCATAGGAATGCAATGAAAGAATTTTCTTGGTTGTGCTTGTCAATTAGCCTCCTCTCAAGGAAAAAACCCAAAGTAAACATTATGTATTTTTTCATCTCTTTCTTCCTTTATGTATTGTCTTTTTTTTCTAAAAAGCATAAGGCCACATGCCATACTAAAAAAGGATCAAACAAACTAATGCATATTTTTGTTCCAAGCATCTCACAAGTCCCTAAAAACACACGATTGAAGTCGCTCTAGACCTTATAAGTCTGTTTAACAAACATGGTTCAACAAAGAAAGGGACACCA